>JARHVA010009046.1:170000-360000 GCA_037957365.1 Torreya grandis
ATATCTTTCCTTATACATATACTTATTTGCTCACTAGTCTAATGCACACACATAGTCATTTGAAATCCAGCGTTCATATTTTTGAATTTCAATAGCTATTTCTCAAATTCAAAACTTGATGTTCTCTATAACATCATAGTCTAATAGAGAAACTTTTAAGGTTTATAAATTGAGATAGGAAACACTTCATGACATCAAATTTTGAGGGTACCTTCTTGGCATTATGGCCATTATCACCATGAAAACCTTTGACCAAGGTTGAGTTTCTATGTACCTAGAATAAATGCATAAACTTACTAGGTTATTCATATCTTTGTGATGTGCAGTGATGGTATGGATTCTCTTAATATATAATTATGCATTTTTATCTCTCCAAAATTTAATATGGCACACCATAACTTCACCAAGACATATATGGATGCCTTGTAACCTTGTCTTTATCCTCACTGACCTGTACATATGCCATATTCTCTCCAAGCTATTAGACACAAGTTATTTGTCATTAATTCACTAGTACCATATGCTCTTATTGACACTAATGACAACCTATGAAATCAATTACCATGCTCAAAAATATACCCCTTGGTCATTGATTGTAAACACTCTAACACAGTAGATTACTCTTCTCTCCAAGTTGGTCTTTCTCCCAAAAAAGTCTTTATCCACCTTTAACATTAATGACAAAGGATATTATACAACCTTTCAAATTGATCCTTGGACTTTTTCTTCAATAAAACATGCCATGCATACCTGAAACAACTCAAATAGTCTCCCCTTATCACTATGCTCACCTGTAACTACTTTTCCTTGTCTTTGACTAATATGAGATTTTGAATCAACCTTTTGCCCTTATTAGGCCATCACCATAAGTAGAGACCTTAGAGCATTATAAGGAAATGATCCCTCTATGTCTATGATTTACCACAATTACATGCACATCTTTACAACAAAGAGCTAATATTTTCCCCTAAATCCATTTTCTATCCAGACCAAATACCAAATTATTTTTTTAAAAGTACATGTACAACTCTTATAATAAATGTCATACCTTGATTGAAGACAACATCACCCATGCATGGGTTGCTAATGATGATCAACATGATTCATGCCAATATTTAAACTTCTAGGACCCACATGACCTCTTCCAAGAGTCACCAAACCTTAAAATATGAATTAAGACACTTTTATTTATCTCCTTTAAGTTTTCAAAACAAACACTTTTAATCAAATCATGAAACCTCTTAGAGAGCAAATTGTCCCATGTAGACTTAATTCATATAGATCCACTCCTTCTCACTCAAAAATGACTTCTTAGGCTAATAATACCACATAAAATAGGTATGAAAAACTTAATATACTCCTAATATAATCAAATAACTTCCCTTGAAGCATTATAAGCCATCATGGATCATACCACTACAAGGCACCTTCTTTGGTTAACATACAGTCATATTAGGTTTTTGTACACAAAAAATTACCTTAAACTCCTGAGGCATAAACATTATAAAATGGATTAAATATTATGAACCAATAATGTGTACATAATATTCATGACCTAATCAACATCATCATACTCATTATACATCACAACTCAAGGCATAAGGGCTCAAACTCACTCTTGTAGTTTGCTCACTCATACACCAAATCCAAGTCAAATACTATAAAAGCATAGTCAAAAAAATTTAATCATCTCAAATAATTGAGATCAATCATACATTATAATAATTATATATAATAAATAAAAATACTCACTCAATCCCTCTAACACACACCAAATTCCATAGGTCATAATAGAGTCATTTGCTTCATGAAAGCACACCTAGGTTTTGTAGTCACAAAACAACTTGAAACCCTCATTCCTCTATTTTTTAAAATTTTATCTTGATGCTCATATATAAGATAAATATGCTCATATATAATGGATTTATAAAATCTATATTACCTTAATATCATCTCCAAACACTTAGAACACTCACCTTGAGTGACCAAGAACTCTGTATAACTCTGTAAAATGTTCCCATCTACCATTTTCAGCTAATAGTCTAGCAATAGGTCAACTTGAGTGACCAAAATATTTGACACAAATGATATAAATTTCCAAAACAAACCCAAGGAAAACAAAAAAAAAGTTTGAACTTCAACCTCTATCCATTTTCAAGCATTGACTCAGTCAACCCTTCCTGTTATATCAAATTCTTTAGAAATAAGGGTTTTTTATAGCTTCTACTGACTTCCTTGACAAACAACTACCACTTAGATATGCCTAGAGTATTCCTATACATGTTTAAAACATCATAATTATCTTTAAATATCATTATGGGAAATTTATATTAATATATTTCCAATGGGGTCACTATGAGGGTTTTGAGAGGATTTTAAACCAGTTTTCATTCCTAACATTTTATTCATACAGATATATCCTTGAAACCACTTCCTAATGCTTGGAAAAACTTATTAAGACATTTTTACATCTCTCCCAAATATCTCTTCTTCCCATGAAATTATCACATGTGAAAATGAGCATAATAAAAACCTTCTCAGACTTGCAAACCTTCATTTTGCATACACAAGAAACCTCAAAACATGTTTTCTTGCTTTCTCCTTCATCTCAAGACTTGAAACTTCATAAAAATTATTTAATTAGCCTATTAAACATATTTCCATGATCAAATTTACTCTATCACCTTTTAAACTCATCTTGACCCCTCATTAGACCACATTAGGTCTCTATGCATGCTAGGCCTAGAACTACTAGTCATGCTTAAACCTTGAATACACTTTAAAATCCTCTTATACTAATCTAAATAAAACATAAATCATGTCATCCATCCTCATAACCTAATTAAACAATCTCACAAGCCTCCAAAATAGATCAAGACACCTCATACTACCGCCTAGGATCTTAGGACCAGGTCAATGAGAAGACCACCAATGAATGACTTACCTCTCTAGCTCATTTTGAGAGCCATGTGACTAACTCAACACCTTTATCACATGATATAAGAACTACATTTCACACCTTAAAACTCTTACACATTCATATCATCACCACCATACCTCTACAATCCATTTCTATGTTATGAACTAGGCCATCAAATAGTCCTACTAGGTACCATACCTCATTGAGACCTTCCTACCACTACAGATACAATTTTAAGCTCATTCTCAAACCAAAAAACCTCATTCCATGATTCTATAGTCTAAATAGTGTCTCTATGAATCCTACCAGAGACACCCCTTCTCATAGATCTCTAAAATAATGGAGCACCCTATTCCTTGTCATAAGACTACATGTTCTTCTCAATAACCTTATATGGTTTGACATTCTATTTTGACTCAATATCCTCAACATCTTCCTTCTTTTCCTTTGTCTGATCTGAAACACAACCCTCTTGATCAACTTTTTGATCAATAACCACATCGTCTTGACTAGTGTGATTAGCATTGAATACTTTTGGTTTCCATATCTAAGTTAGACCCTTATCATGCATTCTAAGGTAGAATCTAGCTATATGACCAGATTTATGATAACTTTAAAATGGTACTAATAAACTTACCTTTGCTCTTATTGTTCCTTCTTCCATATTCCCATGAAAATTTATTCCTTTAGGCCATTTTGAAATCCTTTGATTTATGACCAAACTTATGGCACATAAAACAATGACCATGAAGTGAAATTTCATACCTTATAATATTTAAATGTCTAATAAATATTTTGACCTTCTTGTCTTTATTAAGATATCTATCCTCTTGTCATCCTTCTTAGTTGTAGCTATCTCCTTATTTTTTTAACCTTTTAATCTTGTTGATGAGTTGTTTATGCACAAACTTCAAGGAAATTATCTCAATCTTTAATTTAGTACATTCTTCTTCTTTTGAAATTATATTTTGCTATGCATATTTTAGTTAACTCTTGAGATCCTTGACGATCTTCTTATCTTCTTTAACTACTTCAACAATTTCCTCAAACTTAGTTTGAAGATGACTCATCTCTCCATGTTCCATAAATGACTTGGCCTATTTTTTAATATTATTAATGATCATATCATGTTAATCACCCTTGGATTTAGTGTTACTCCTTGTATCAATAAGACTAATTTTCTCTTTAAGACCTTTCACCATAGATTTCAACTCTTGATTCTCTTTCCTTAGCTGCTTAGCCATATTGTGCTTCTAGAATCACCTTCAAGCTATCAAGCTTCCTTCAAATGATGTGATCTAATAAAAAATGTTCAAATAATAACCACTACTAGGTAGGGATGAATTATTGTACAAAAATTTCTTTCAAATCCATACTTTAGTCATTATCCTTTCAAACTAATCTAGTAAACAAGCAATGCATAAAGAAGCAATCACATAGACAAAAAGTAAGATATCAACACATGAACACAAGATATATGTGGGAAAAAATCATGGGGGATAAAAACCACTATTAAACTACTTTTAATAATAACTTATAAGCAATTAAATAACATTTAGTGAGGCACCAACCCCACAAGGAGCTCCAACCCCTACCTAGTCAAGCACCCACTCAATTAGTCTTTATCAAGCTCTAACTTGAAAGGAGGATAAAACTACCTAAGTGACTTGGCACCAAAACATACACTTAAATAACACTTATTCCATATCCAACCTAAAATGAAGCTCCAAATCCCTCTTGACCAAGCACCAACCTAACCAAGATAAGCTTGATCACCTTGACAACACCTTGTTGCTCAATCCCCAGATGGTGACATATTATTCAGATCTATATCGTCTCTCTTTTATTTCAACCTATATAATAAATATAAAACAAACCTATGATATATATCTCATAGTATCTCAATATCCAATTAACTCATTCATCTCTCCTTGATCTTCTACCTCTTTCAAACAACCTTCTAGGCTCACTAGCTCAATATGCCTCTTATTGGGCTCATTGGGTCAACTTGACCTTGACATCCACCTAAATATTATCTATTATATTTTAATAATTATTTATTTCCTATTATTATGGTCCTAAATTACCTACCTCTACTCCTCCATTTAGTTATTTTATTCACTTATGTTCACATCCACTTAACTAGCTCAAATAAGCCAATTAGGCCTTGTATTTATACCAACTACTAGGTCTCACCCATCTTGGTCTACAAATAAACTTACCACATATGTATCAAACTTTAAAATATTTCATAACATAGGTTTAAAAAAATAAAAACTCACTAAATATTTCTTTCATTACCCTTAAGAGCCAAAACCACCATCAGTTCTAATGGAGACCTAATGTAATTAGGTCTACTCTAAGAATACGTTTCACTTAGACCTCCTTGGAACACTTTGAGCCTCTACCAACACATGAAACAAATAAAATATGCCTCTAATATACTATTTATAACATACATATAGGTACATACCACTTTTTATCTTATATGAACCTTTGAACCATGTCATTAGGGCTACTTGCAATTAGCTCTTCATACACAAAAAAAAGTCACCTTGAATATCTAAAGCATATGACAAAATATTCAAAAAAAAATGTCATTAAAATAAATTTAAATTACCTTAATTACCCCATTATCACCAACATGTCCATTATAATTCATGAAATAGGTCAAATGACCCTAAACTGATCCACTTCACAAGCTCACTCAAAACTATACATAGGCCTCAAGAACCCAGTCAAAAGCCTTTGGCTTTTAATTCATTAATATTAGGTTATAATGCATAAAAATGTGTTAAAATTATATTATTTTAACTATATAACACCTCCATGGGCATTTTTTCCTTCAACTTAGTTTAAAATTACTTAGAAACATCATTTTCACAAACACACAAAAAGTTGTCAATGACTCTAAAAACACAATCTTGAAGAATGTTATATTTAGATCATGTAATGATACTTAAAAAAATTATAATTAAAATTTATAGTTGATATATTACCTATATATAATTATAAAATAGATATATCTCAAATCCTAGTGTCAACCATTAGTCTTATAGACCAATTTCTCAAGCTTCTCCCTCATTGTTCAAACACATCCAGACAAACCATTTTGGATTTCATGTTTCATGTCCTTAAACTATATTTATACCTTATATAAATAATTAATCTTTAATATTGTCATAGATTCTCAAACAATTCACTTCATCTTGTATATATGGAGTTGTCATTCTACTTCAAAACATAGTCATGAAGAATGTGACTCTAACATCTGTATAGACCATTTCAAGCCAAAATCCATATATGTATAGGAAATTTATTACCTTATGGTCATAATAAAATAAATTAGGCACCTTATATCATTCTTTAAACACTCATAAACACTTCTTCAAAAATCTCACTCTATTTTACTAAAAACTACAAAAAAATGGTCAACTTTGACAAGAAATAAGATCATTTTTATGTATTTTCATGAATAAATTATACTTGGACGTTGTTCATTATGGTGTGTACTACAACTTTTACTTTTATACCATGTCAAAATTCTCAATTTTTTGGTCTATATATGCATTCCTTTGCTCACCAATTTTTTCTAATTTTTACCATAGTCAGAACATTTGACTTTGACCTAAAATAAATTAACTTGTATGGATATTTAGGACATGATGCCACCTAGATAATTATCTTCATGTAGTCTACTCCAACATTTATATTTAAACCAACTTGATCTGACCAATATCCTACCTTCTACAAGCAAGTATTTTTTCACTAGTCCAATGCACACACATAGTCATTTGAAATCCAACATTCATATTTTTAAATTTCAATAGCTATTTGTCAAGGAAAAAACTTGATGGTCTCTGGCACATCACAGTCTAATAGAGTAACTTTTGATGTTTATAACTTGATATAGGAAACAATTCATGACCCCAAATTTTTAGGGTACCTTCTTGGAACTATGGACAACATCACCATGAAAACCTTTGACCAAGGTTGAATTTTTGAGTACCTATAATAAATACACAAACTTGTTGGGTTATTCATATCTCCATGATGTGAAGCGATGGTTTGGATTCTCTTAAGCTATAATGATTCATTTTTATCTCTCCAAATGTCAATATGACACACTAAAACTTCACCAAGACATCTATGGATACCTCACAAGCTCTTATTTATCCTCAATAACTTGCACATATTCCATATACTCTCTAAGCTATCAAGTGAAACTTATTTGTCATTAATTCACTAGTACCTCATGCTCTTCTTGACATCGATCACAATCTAAGAAATCAGGGACCATGCTCAACATATATTTTTATCTGAGTTTTGTAATAAATTGGCCTACTTTAGAGATAGTCTACCATCCTTATGCCCTAGGCTATCTCTACCCATTTAACCCTAGATTCTCTAATCATGATTTTAGGGTTAAACGTAATACACTTTATTATAAATATAGTGGTGTGTATATTATTTTAAAGATCAAGTTGGTTAATATAATTCTAATATTTTGAATTATTATCTCTATGTAATTATGGAAGATTTATTTGGCTTACATAAAATTCATGAGAAACATTTGAATATTAATCATTATTTTAATAGTAATTAAGTCCAATAGACACACATTTGGGATTAATCAACTAGTTATGCCTAATTAGGCATGAAACTAAGGATAAAAAGTAATTAATCCCAAGTGGGCATCCAATTGAGACTAGCCTAGTTAATCATGCAATTGGGGATAATCAATTAATTAAGCCAAAACAAACATATAATTTTGGATAAAATAAAACTTCAAACATATTTTTAACTAATTGTATTAAATGATGCCTTGATCAAACCCAATTCCATGCTTAATTGACATAATAAAGTAATTAAGCCCAATTCAACATGAAATTTTTAATAATGGAGTAATTAAACCCAATTGGTCATGTAATTGGGGTGAAATAGACTCAAATATAATTCTAAATAACTGGCATGAATTAGGCTTAATAGAACCAAATTGCATACATGATTTACTCCATCGAGTAATTGGCCAAGTTAAGCATGCAATTAGGAGACACAAGTAATTAACTCTAATTTATCAAGTCATTATGGTTAGAAAAACTTATAAAACATAATTATAACCAACTATAATGAATCAAACCTTTCTCGGACCTAATTCCTTGCTTGGTTGACTCCATCAAGTAACTAATCCCAGCTGGGCATGCAAGTGAGGTTAAACTAACTCCTCAAACATAATTATAAAAAATTAGCATGAATCAAGCCTTGATCAAACCTAATTCCATGCATGGTTGAATCCATCAATTAGGCATTAAATTAGGGATATTATAGTTATTAAATCCAAATAGACATGTCATTGGGGATAAGATAACTCCTTGAATATAATTCTAAATAATTAGCTTGAATTAGGTCTAGAATCCATTTTTGTCTAAATCCATCAAGTAATTAGTCCCAATTAAGGATGAAATTAGGGTTTATCAAGTAATTAAACCCAATTGGAATGTCATTGGTTCTAATAAAACTTATCAAACATAACTATAACCAATTGGCATGAATCAAGTCTAGATTAAACCCATATCTAAGGTTGGTGACTCCATCAATTATTAATTCCTTTTGGCATGTAATTGGGGATAATTGAGTAATTAAACCCAATTTTTAATGTAATTATGGAAATTAAAACTCCCTAAACATAATTATAACTAATTAACATGAATTAATCCTCAATATGACCCAATTAAATAAACTCCTCAAACATAATCATAATCAATTGGAATGTAATTGGCCTTGATTAAGCCAAATTCCATTCCTAGTTGATTCCATGGAGTAACTAAGCCTAATTAAGCATGTACTTTGGGATAATTGAGTAATTAAGCCCAATAATACATATAATTGGGGATAAATGCCTAATTGAGCATGTAATTTTGGATAATTGAGTAATGAATCCCAATTTGGCATGTAATTAGGGATAAACAAACTCCTTAAACATAATTCCATTTAAAATAAATTAGGCGTCAATTGAATCCAAATCCACACCCAGTTGAATACAATGTATAATTAATCCCAAATGAGAATGAAATTGGATCTTATTGAAAAAGAATACCCAACTTGGCATACAATTGGGCAAGGACTAGTAATTAAACTCAATTAGGCATGAAAGTAGAAGTGATTAAGTAATTAACCCTGATTGGGCATGCAATTTAGGGTAATCAAGTAATTAAGTCTAATTGGGCATGTAAGTGGGGGAAATCAATAATATGATACAAATTGAGCATGAAATTAGGGTTGATATAGTAATTAATCTCAATTTGGATTGAAATTGTGGTTTACTGATTAATAAATCTAAATTGACTATGCAAATTGGGATTATTGAGTAAGTAAGCCCAATTAGGCATACAACTCAAAAAAATGAGTATTAAGCCCAATTAAGCATTTAATTGGGGTTAACTTAGTATTTAAACATAATTGGATATGTAGTTGTAATATATCAATTAATTAAACTCAATTAAGCATGTAATTGGGGTTGATCAAGTAATTGTTAATCTTATAATAAAAATAAATGTATAATGAAATTGAATGTTAAAAAATGTTTTTGTAATATAATTTTAATCATCTAAAGAAAAACGCATGAATTTTTATAAATTTTACCATTTCACACTCACTTAAGAAAACCATAATAATACAATTTTTTTTTTAAATCACTTTTTTGCACTTTCCACAGAAATAAAATAACCCATATTTTTTAAAAATTTACCTCCACAAATATATAATTACATTAGAAATGACATATTGAGTTTCATAAGTTCATTTCCAGTTTTATTAGTTAGGTAACACAACATGGCCATATAATTATTTTATTCTTTGTATTATTTATCAATATTTAAAATTGAATAATTTAAATTTTATTTTATCATTTGTTTAATTTTGAAATTCATCTTAAAATTCAAATCCATTTAAAATAATTGAGTTTAATGTAAATTTTGACATAAAACTTTGATGTAATTATTATTGATTATGTCTGTCTATCTAATAAACCAAAAAAATAATAAAAAATAAAAATAAAATTAAGGAACCAAATAACTTATTACACTTTTGGTGGGTTGAATACGGGTATAAAAGAGGCTAAATCATAGTTTAAAAAAGTTAAGTGTTATATATGTATTACTTTTCCTAAGTATGTTACATTATCTTAGATCTATAAGTATTTCTTAACATTTTCATATATAAGATGGGAGAAAACCAAAAAATCCTTATAATAGGAAAAATAAAATGAAAATGGAAAGAGAAAAAGATTCAACCATAAAATATAGATGAATGGTATAGGTAGTTCTTGGAAAATGAATATGCATACAAAGAAGAGGATAAAGGGTTGAAAAAATATTTTAATTATTTATTTATCTTTTTTTATGAAATATAATGTAATGAGGTCTCATTGCTTTAGTATAGATTTATTTTATTGAATCTATAAATGTATTATACATTATATAACTCTATAAACCTTAACTCTAATGACTTTAACATATATTCATGTTAACCATATGGTTTAGCAAAAAATATGGGATGCCATTTATTTCCTCCCCCTTTCCCTCTATGTTTCCATCCACACCCCCCACACACACACACACATATTCTCCAAGATAAGTTCATTATTGTATGGTATTTGTAAAAAATACCTAAACACCCTCAACACTTTGGATCAAATTACCAAAAAATAGTCTTAAAAATAATAGGTGTATATATGTCATTGATAAATATGATGACCTTCCTTTATCTACCACACAATTATTCTAAACACTCGTTGTTGTATACCATTCCCATTAATTATTACATAATCTCAAAAGGTATAAAAAAGGTACTTATTTATGCAATGAATAGGGTGATGCATGGAAAGATAATGATCCAAAACTTAGAAGTTTTGGTTGATAAATATCACAATAACATATAAATAACACAGTAACAATGAATTCTGTGAGAAGAGATGTAGTATTACTCAAGATCGCAATACAAATATATGCTTATCTCTGGGAAGAGATGTCTATCTTCACATTTTGGGTGACCTCTTCTTTTATACACAATTTGAAAGCATGGGGAGGATTTGGAAGGTCACCAATCTCAAGGGAGATGAAATGGTTTGACTTCCAATATTTAAAACAATACAAAATTCGGGGAATTACTATTTTTAGAAACTTACTATTTTTAGACTGCATAACTAAAATTGAAATTTGAGACACTTCCATTGGGTTTTCAGGGGTAAAACTTCATCAAGAAAATCTTTATGCCATTTCATGATGTTCCCCTCATTCTTAGCTTTCCAACGGTTCGAACGGTGAGTCAATTGGAGCTATGGTGCAAAAGTTATGGCTCTCGGAAGTTCTGTCATCAATTGGGGTGGAACTATCACCCGAATTGTCACCTAAATTGATGCCTAAATCATTCCTCCCTCCTTGAAAATCAATGGTCCCCATTACATCAATGCTCCCCATTAGGTGTGGTAGTTGTTTCTTGGTTTGATTCTCTATGAGCCACTCACCTTGATGACTAAGCTGGCCCCTTTTAACCACTCGATAGAGCGGAATAGAGCATCCTCATGTTGTCTTCATCCAAGTATCCACAATCTGATCCTCTTCCACTAGAGAAAAACTCTGTGGATCAAGTTCATCAATGTCAATTTGTTCTTCTACAATTGAAGTGTCTAAGAGAGGTGGATTATATGGTTTGAGGAGCTCCACATTGAATATTGGGTGAGGACCAAGGTAGGCTGGTAGGTTCAACTCAAAAGTATTTTCTCCAACTCTTCTAGTGATAGTGTAGGGACCATATCACAGAGGCTAAATCTTTCTGTGTGGGCCTGCAAGTCATTCCTTCTAAAGTCACAACCAAACTTTGTCACTCACAGCAAAATGGTGTGCAATCTTGTGTTTGTCGTGGTGTTGCTTATACTTTTGATTCATCTTCTCTAGGATGTCATGAACTTGTTGCTAGAGGTGTTGCATTTGTTTAATAAACTTGGTAGCTTTCACTGCCTCCGATCTTCCATGAGGTGTGTATTCCATGGTGGAAAATGGAACTGCTATATCAACTGGTGCCATGGGTTGGAACCCAAAATAGACTTGGAATGGACTGTGCTTGGTCGAGCTGTGCAGTTCCTGATTGTATCCATGTTGTATGAAAAGAAGTCCCTCATCCCATGTGTGTGGATGTTTGGAGTGATACATCTAAATAATGTGAATAATCAAGCAGTTTACCACCTCTGTTTGACCATCAGTCTATGGATGGAAGGCTGTGGACTTCATTAGCTTAGTATCCATCATCTTCCATAGATTGGACCAGAAGATGCTCAAGAACTTGCTATCTCGATCTGAGATAATGGACTTGGGAAGACCAAAATGGAGCCATACATGACTAAAATATAATTGAGTAGTTTCCTCAGTAGATATGTTTTTCTTATAGGAAATCATGATAGCCATTTTTGAAAAATGATCAACTACCACAAAAATATAGTCCTTACCATGTTTTGAAGTGGGCAAACCTGAGAGAAAATCCATTGAGACGGATTCCCAAGGGCTAGTTGGTTTTGGCAATGGCATGTACAATCCTTATTTCTTATTTGTTGGCTTGGCTATTGCACATGGAGTGCAAGATTTGAGATATCTTTCCACATCCTTTCGCATATGGGGCCAGTAGAAGTGTTTTTGAAGAACTGCCAATGTTTTCTCAATACCAAAGTGTCCAGTTGTTCTACTGAAGTGTGCTTCCCATATCATCTTTTGTTGCTCTGCAACTAGAACACAGATGTGTCCCATATAATAGAGGACATTATCTTGCAAATAGAAATCAGAAACATGTGTACCTTTTTGAAGTGCTTGATATGTGTCAGCAAAGGTAGGATCTACTTCATACAGGGCACCCCAAGTGGCAGTCTCATGTCTGCACAGGTCCAAAACTATTGTGAGTGCAGTAATTGGTGGGAAGCTCAGATAATCTGTAGTTGTATTTGAGCTCCCCTTTTTGTGTTTGATTATTAAGTGGAATTGCTGAAGATATGTGGCCCACTTTTGATGCCTCTCATTTCAAAGCTTGCTTTGCATTTGGATGAATTCCAATGGTCTGTGGTCAGTGTGGATGACTGTTTCTTTCCCCAAAATGTAGTGTTTCCATTGTTTGCAAGCTTGCATAATGCCATAGAGCTCCTTATCATATGTTGGATATTTCTTGACTGTATCAGTGAAAGTTTCATTGTGATATGCAATAAGATGGCCATGTTCTATGATGACAGCTCCCATGGCATATTCAGATGCATCCGTCATCAACTCAAAAGGTTGATGCAAATTTGGCAAGGCAAGAACAAGGGCTGAGCAGAGTTTGTTCTTCAAATTTGCAAATGCCCTTTGCTGTATGTCACCCCACTAAAATGTAGCTTTAGCTCCTCCTTTAGTCACTTGGGTTAGTGACCAAGCAACATGTGAAAATCCAAGAACAAACCTGCGGTAGAAATTTGTAAGACCCAAAAAGCTACGAAGCTCTGTGAGGGTCCTTAGTGTGGGCCATTCTCAAATAACTTGAATCTTTTCTAGATCAACATGGACCCCTTCCTCATTCACAACGTACCCGAGGTACTGAATTGTTGTCATCCTGAATGTGCATTTGTCAAGATTTGCATACAACTTGTGCTCCCAAAGAGTTTGAAGCACCTTACGAACATGTTGCAAATGTTCTTCCCATGTTCTGCTATAGATGAGTATGTCATCTAAGTAGACAACCACAAATGAGTTGGTGAAGGGTCGTAGGATGTCATCCATCATCCTCATGAAGGTTACAGGTGCATTAGTTAAGCTAAAAGGCATAACCAACCATTTAAAGAGCCCCTCCTTAGATTTGAATGTAGTCTTCTAGACATCAGTGGGATTGATGGGAATTTGGTGATAACTAGATTTGAGATCAATTTTGGTGAAGAACTTTGCACCATGGAGCTGGTCTAGTAGGTCATCAATCCTGGGGAGAGGATAGCGATTCTTCATAGAGATTTTATTCAAGGCTCGATAGTCAATGCAAAGCCTCCATGTTCCATCTTTCTTCAGTGTCAAGATAATTAGGCTACCACAAGGTGAAGAGCTTGGCCTGATGTGACCCTTTTGGATCAATTCTTGAATCTATCTTTTTATCTCATCATTTTCCAAAACTGATCTGCGATACATAGGACTGTTAGGCAAAGGTGATCCTGGGATCAAATCGATAGAATGTTTTACCTGGCAATGCAGTGGAACTCCTGTGGGTGACTTGAATAAGTCATCATATTCTCTTGTGATGCATCCTATCTGCTTTTATTGTTGTGCTAATTGTGTAGTCAGGACTGCAACATCAGCCTTCTTGGATTTCTGTGGCTTGACCACCATGAGGACAAATTGTTTTGTTTTCTCCACCAATCTCTTGCATTGCTTCACACTGATCAGGGAGATAGACATGGGAGGTGGTACCTCTGGTACCCTATAGCATCATGTTCCAAGAGTAAGGGTGATCTTTTAGGTTCGTGATTCATAGATGCCATGTCACTCATACATGAATGGCTAACCAAGGAGTACATCACAAACATCTAGATTGACAACATCACACAAGACTTCATCTTGGAATGGTTTTATAGCATATGAAAGAAGACACTAATGAGTGACACGGAGGTCTCTTCCTGGGCTTAACCATCCAATACTATAGGGCTTTGGATGAGGCTTTATGGATAGATTCAGACTTTTGACAACTTTAGCAGAGATTAAATTCTTTTGACTCCCACTATCAAGAATGAAATGTAAAGGCTTTCCTTTTACCCATAATTTGGAGTGGAACAATATTTCCTTGTCATCTAGTCTTTCCTCATAGTTCTGTGATGAAGCGACAATGGTGTCAGGCTCAGCATCTACAATTTATTCTTCATCCTCTTTGACCATGGGTTGTGTATGAGGCAGAGTAGTGGACGTCAAGTATTGTGACTCAAAAAGTAATGACTTGATGGCTCGACATTCTTCTTTGGAGTGAGTTCCAGTTTCGTGGTAATCACACCATTTTCTAGCCTTCCCTATCTGGGATTTCTTATCCTGAAACTCCTTTTGCTTACAATTTGGGCCTCATGCTTGACCTTCCTTGTCACTTTTCCATTTTGAGGGTTGACTCTTCGTATTCTTTCTACCATGCTTCAGTTCAATCTTCATTACAAATTTGTATGCCTCACCGAGGGTTTCCAAATTAAAGAGTTCCATTTCCCCTCATATGTACCATTGTAGTCTACCACGATATTTGAGAGTCTTATGTTTCTCACTATCTTGAATGCCCAACCTTGCAGACAAAGAATGAAAAGTGTCTATGTAATCTTGAACAAATTGGTCCTAACCTTGGCGAAGTTGTTGCCATTGTATGTAGAGATCATCATATGCTCCAATGGGATAGTATTCTTCTTTCACTGCTTCCACAAAATCATCCCAGGTAGGTTCTGCCTCAAGGCCAATGTCATCTATACTAAACCTCTTTTTGCCCACTTCCCACCAGTTTTTCACAAGCAATGTTGATTTCAAAAGAGCAAAAGTAATCTTTTCTCCATCGGTGAACTTATATACAGAGAAGTAGGAAGATAGTTGATCCAACCAATTTTCAACTACATCAGCATTGATTTTACCTTCAAATGTAGGAATATCAAAATTTACCTGGACCTTGAAGGGTGTTGGGGTACTAAAAGGACGTTCCCTAGATGAGGAGCCAAGAAGTGGAGCCACAAAGCTAGGATTTCCCATCAAAAGTGTTTGAAGAATTTGGGCAAATTATTGTAGCATCTGTGCTTGTTGCCATTGGAGGGCCTCATTCACCATTTCCTTAAAAGGATCAGATGTCTCGGTGTCATCTGCCATTTGAAGTCGTTTAGAGTGAATAGGTGGAAAATTTGGAAGCTCTATTGTTTCCCGCCCAAGCTTCTTGTAACCTGACCTCATCCTTGGGATCATACACTCTCAAGACAAACTGCTCTGATACCACTGATCCAAAACTCAAAAGTTTTGGTTGATAAATATCACAATAACACAGAAATAACATAGTAACAATGAATTCTCTGAGAAGAGATGCAGTATTACTCAAGATCGCAATACAAATATATGCTTATCTCTAGTAAGAGATGTCTATCTTCACATTTCGGGTTACCTCTTCTTTTATACACAATTTGAAATCATAGGGAGGATTTGGAAGGTCACCAATCTTGAGGGAGATGAAATGGTTTGACTTCCAATATTTAAAACAATACAAAATTTGAGGAATTACTATTTTTAGACTGCACAACTAAAATTGAAATTTGAGGCACTTCCATTGGGTTTTCAGGGGTCAAACTTCATCAAGCAGAGCTCATGCCATTTCATGATGTTCCCCTCATTCTTAGCTTTCCAACGGTTTGAACGGTGAGTCAATTGGAGCTATGGTGCAAAAGTTATGGCTCCTGAAAGTTCCGTCATCAATTGGGGTGGAACTATCACTTGAATTGTTGCCTAAATTGATGCCTGGATTAGATAATGTAAAACTTTTATATTTCACTTCAAAGAAATGATTTGGTGAATTTTCAATCATAATGAGTTAACCCATTAATATTGGCCACAATATTCTAAAGATTAAAAAATAAATTACCTATATTAGAATAGTATTATTTTATGAGAAAGCTACCCCAAATAATCTAAGACATTACAAAAAATGGGTGATGCCCTTAAGAGGTAAAGGAACATAATGTACCAAAAAATAAAGGATAAACCTAAAGAATAATGAAATAATCTTATTATTGATCATTACACAAGTGTTAGGTGGAGAAACATTACTCAAAAGTGGATGGAAAATAAGAATAAAAGGATAAAAATGAAATAAAATATGGATATTTAAATGAACCAATGAAAATAGTTGAAAAAACCCAATTACACATTGCACATGCCAAAATGGCCTAAAGGAATGTTAGTAAAATTTTTACACTTAATCATGCAATATTCTTATATCTATTTTGTTTGTAATTTTTAATCTAGTTTTTAGATATAATGTTTATTTATTACAATATATTTGAGTGTAATCTAACATGGATGGAAGATATTTTCATTATAAGAAATGAATTATGTTCATTTGTTGTAACATTCATGAAAGATTTTATATATATTTATGTACTTATAGTTTATAATTCATTTGATTTATTATTATTTTTTTATAAGAAACAAAATATTAATTTTATAAAAAACAAAATTCTAATGTGTCTATAACCTTTAAAATACCACATTGATGTGGAAATAAGAGAAAGTTGGGATGCCTTTATGAAATTAATTGACATAACAAAAAAACTTACAAGTGATAACTATTTTTTTTAATTTAATTTTTTCTTATACTTCACACTTTGAAAAATTAAATAGATAAAGTTTTAATATAATATGAATAAAAATGTATTTTAATTTTTTAAGAACTCCATATATATTGTAGGTAGTGATTTTCATTGAAAATAAGATTAATCAAGAAGATGATTTTTACTATCATGGCAACTCCAATAATATTAATGGTATTGTTGATGATTCTGATTCTGATGATATGGGGGAAGATGATAATTTGACTAGAATTTTAAAAAACTTTGATAGGTTTTTATAATAACTATGATTTGATAATGAATAAAAATTATTTTATGTTCATGCTTAATAAATATTGGTTGATTGATAACACTTACATTTTGATGGATATAATAATATTATTGTTCACTTATTTTTAAATGTTATTTAATTATTATACACTTTATTTTTAAGTATAATTTGTTGGTATTAATATCTTAAGTGCATTATTTTATGAATATTATATGAATTAATAATTATTTATGGATTATTAAAAAATTTGTAATCATCAATGTTTCCATCGTCATCATTAGTAAATGATAAAACAAGTAACAACCACCATTATTATGTAATTAATCAACTACAATATATAAAATTTATTTAAAAATATTTTTGATGTAAAGTGTGACAAACAAACACCATTTTTTCAAATTATTTAAATTTTGATGCAAATGATATCTAAAGTGTGATCTACAGCATCGATGCAAACTTTCATAATACAAAAATGGCATGCATCCATATGAGTGCACCAAATTCATTAAAAACAAACTCAAAATTTGAATTTATTCTAAAGGGACAATTTATTAAATTGAAATTATGACACAAAATTTGATGATTCAAGGAAAGATTGAAAAAATAATTATGCCATTTTTCTAAAACTCTCTTTTTATAATTTTTTTCTATTTTATCTCCCTAAATAATAAATTTTATTTGGAATTAAGAATGCTAACACAATTTTTGTCACAAGAACATTTTTTTCAAACATGGAAAAGAAAATATGGAAAAAGAACCCCTAATTTTGATGTTAAAACTAACACTAAACCATCAAACTATACTAGTGTCTCCTACCTCTTTTACCCCACCTTGAGATCTGTGTCCAAAGTGTGTGAAAATTCATGGATATTTTAAGAGCATTTGGAATATCTTAGGCCTGCTAGCATGGTTCTCTTTAGTTATTATCCATATGATCATTATTTCATTTTTTTTATCATTCAATTGTTTAATGTTAGTTTGGGTGCCAATAAGTTTATAATTTAAATTTAACTAATATATAAATAAAAAATTATTTTATTTAATTTTCATAAAATAATATCAAAATAAAATCATATAATATACATTTTATTATATGTAATAATCTATTGAGAACTTGAATTCTTTCTAAGAAATCAAGAAATAATTAAGGCATTTATTAAAGCACACAAGTATATGTTAGGCAAAAAAATACACAACACTTGGTTTGCATTATATTGGAAATATTGTAATAATTGAGGGTTTGGAGAATAAATTTGTTTACAAGTTATTGGATTCAAAATGTAATATCCTAAGCAAGGTTATTGGAGATCAAGATTAGGAAATTAGAGTCATTAATTCAATTTTAGTCTCTTTATCACTTTTTTACATTATATCAATGCTTTGTTCATCATATGGATGGGGAACAATGTTATTGTGAGACTAATATGTTCATCATCAAATATCTGAGTTAGATCTCTATCATTTTTTTGTACACATTTTCAATGTCAAATCTTGGTGACTATTATAATTATATCTTGAAATAAAATAAATATACCACTAAACCTTACATGCCACCTCTTTCTATCTTTAAAATTAATTTATTAGACTTATATTATTATTTTACACATATTATATAGCTTAATTAATTATAATAATTTATTTGTGTCACAATTTAATGAAAAATCATTTATTTATATTACACATGGAAGAATGTTAAAAATGAATCATATTAGAAAAAATAATTTGTTAGAATTAAGATGAAAATTAAATCAATAAGAATTCAAGAAACATTATAAAAATAATTTTGAACATCCATCAAAACATTAAAAATATAAGGTTGAATATCCATGGAAATGGAATTTGTTTTTAAATGATTACATTGGAAGACATACTAGGAAATTATTTTATCATGTTTATCAATGTAGGAAGTTGATCAATTTTTTTTGAGAGGTATTTATTAAAATAAGGCTTAGGAGTTTTATTATTAATGTTTTTAACATTAATGTATATTAATTATAAATATTTTAAAGTACATCCTAGATTTTAGTCCTATATTAATCATATAAATAGAATTCTTGATCAAAATATTACTATTCACATTCATTCACATTAATATTCTGAGGTCTATTTACATTCACAATATTTTCATTGCTGGTAATCAAATAAGATAATTGATATTTTTCAAAGGGACATAATTTGCATCTCTTTACATTTTAAAAACCTTAATTTTGGCACCATTAGACACATTTTAGTATTTTATTTTATTTTTCAAGTTTGACCTAAGATTAATCAAAGGTATTCCAACAAGATATATGGGTGTTTGGTTAAGTATAGGAATTTTTTTAGATATAATCAATTTGGAAGAAAACATGAAAAATTCATGTCATACAAGCACTAGGGTTTGAAAAAATTATATAAATTAGTTTAGTAACTAGTATTAAAAAATAATGGAAATGAAACTTGGGATTTGAGATATAGGAACATACAATAAAACTAGCCCTATTAAAATTAGATAATTTGAGATCTAACAAAACATCAAATGTTTTAAATAGGTGATAAGTAGAGTCAAAAATAGATTGATAACTAGGTTTTAATGGTTCTGATATAATGTTACGTCACTATACTCTAACTTTCATGTATTCATAAAAATATAATAGAACAACCTTTATAATTTATGTATATATCTCTATTCTATACCTATTATCTCTTTACTCTATTTCCAATCTAATCTAAGATATTAAAAGTATTTATATATTGTTTAATCTCTTATTTAACTCATCTTATCACTATTCAGCCATTTATATGTTATATCTATCATATTATAATGTTGTGGTATAAATACCAACAATGTATCTTTACAACTCAATGGTCATGTATGTGTAAGACATGTCTTTTATTCATGAAAGTAATAATGTGTTTCTACAAGGACCCAAATCATACAACATTTCCTAGGTTGGTAGAAGCCTATGTCGCATTGGCTTGGAAGTTTACTATGTTGTTGAAGCAGAGTTATAGGTTTTAGGGTAATCATGTGTTGATCATATCTACTCTTGTCAACATTTTCCTATATTTTATTCCTTTGTCTCATCCTCAAGACAAATTTTGTAAATATTGGTAGGTATCTAACATAGTTCATCATACACCACCAAAAACTTACTACCAAAATTTTGTTTCAAGATTTGGATCTCCTATCTTTGGGTATATATTTATCATACTTATCCATCATTACTTTAGAGAAAGTTTCCCATACTTATAAGTTTCCTAGTTTAAAAGTATGGCTTTGGTATCCATAATATTATATTATGTGATAACATTATCTTTGTCTACCATCACTAACTCTTTTGGGGCTACAGAATTTTCTAGTATATTTAGATATGCTTTGTGACATTTGATTTGAATCTCCATTTTCTCTGTTTGAGTATTCAACAACATTTGATAGTCCTCCATATATTTGAATGTATGTATGCATTGGGATTGTTTTTCCATATATTTTTCATGTAGACCTATCCATTTATCCCACTCTAGCTTAGAGGGAATATTTTGATTACCAAAACTAGTGGAAGCAATGTTTGGTTGTCTTTATATCTCTTCCAACTATTTATTTTGTCTTGGGTCTATAGGGGCTAAATCATTGAATAGGAAAAATAGAAGGTTGCATCTCCCATTTCCTTGTGTATATTACCTACTTATTCATTGTACTCAGTCCTTATAACTTGATTATCACTTAATAGTGGGCCCAAAAACTACTCCTCATAATTTTCTCTAACATCTACTTTGATTAGTCCCTTATCCACTATAGCTCATGTATAGTTGATGAAATTTTATACATTTTCATCCAATAATTTATCTACCAACTATGTTGCATTAGGATCATACTAAGTTCTAGCAATGGTTAAGGTAGTTAGACACTTTTTTATTCCTTATTATAAATTCACACATCATGTCATCTAGTCTATCTTGGTTCTCTAAATAAGATTTTCTCCAACTGATTTTTTTCTATTGGAGTTAACTTTTATTGAGCCACTATATTTTGTCCTCTTATAATAGGCTGAAGAAAGCGTCATGTCACCATAATTTTATATGTCATTATTTATGTCATGATAATTCTACAGATGATCCAATGGAGTAGTTGTACTATGAAAAATTACTATTGGTCTTATTGCACTACATAGTGGTATTTTGTCGATATCCCCTATTTTTGCAGAGCTTATAGAAGGGATGTTGATCTCTTCATTTTTTTTGCTTTTATTCATGTTCCTTGTATTTCTTATTTTTCTTCTCCTCTTCTTCTTTTTTATTATCCTCCTTTGTTTGTCTTCTCTTATCCTCTTCTTTTTTTATTTTCTTATCCTCTTCTTTTTTTATTTTATATTTCTCCTCTTCTTTCCTTTTCCTTTCCTCACATTGTTTCCTTTTCCTCTCTTCCTCTTATTTACTTTTCTTATCCTCTTATTTTATTTTATTTTATTCTTCATTTTTATTATCCTCCTCATTTTTAATTTCTTCCTCCTTTTTATTTTCTTCCTCCTTTTTATTTTATTATTTTATTCTTGTTTTTGTTTTCCATTTATGCCCTCGGATTTTCCTCTATTTATTTTTCTAATTTATGTTTTTTCGCTAACTCTTTCTCTAATTTTTCTTTCTCCAAAATGTTTTCAGCCTATCAAGTAGCAAGCTCACAATATCTTGTATTTTTATTTTATTTTCTTTTATTTGATCCTTTATTTCTTTTCTTTGATGGATTATAACTCCTATTTATTTTAAAGTCTAGAATTGTTTTTGTTTTTCAAAGGTCTTCACTACCATTTTTTTTATCTTGGTTTGTTTTATCTATATTAGTGTCTCCTTATCTTCTAGAGGTATTGTTGTTTCCTTTGTTTCCTTATTCAATGCGTCCTCTTGGTAATTTCTACCATCATCAGGGCTTCTTTATTTTTATTATTGTTTCTTGTAGTGATGTACACATTCCTACTATTATATCATTAGATTAAACAAACTTATCTCTATGTAGTCCAAAATTACTCTTATTATTATGTGTTGTCCTTCCATATTTGCATTATCATATATTTTTACTTTATTTTTACACATTTTATTAGTGTATCCATATCCAAAACTTCCACTATTGTATCCTTTCCCTCATTTGTTTGTATTTTTTTATGTTCTCCTTCTTCTATTGATTTTATAGGAAACATGTTTTTTGTTTTAACATCCTTTGGATTTTTTATTACCCTTCTATTTGGTTTGCAATGAAGGGATTTTTTTCTCTATTATCCACTCATCTATAATAATGTTTCTCCTCTTTCCATAGATGATGTGGGAGAAGCTTCTTATTCTTCCTCTACCTATATTTTTCTTTTGATATTTTTATTGGACCCTTCCTCTATTCTAGTGATCTTTGGCCTCAATGAGTATGGGGGAGTGCCTCTTACTACCATTTATTCTTCCCTAAGTATCCTAAATTTAGTGGAACGTTTGATTACAAAATCATCAATCTCATCCTATTGATCCTAAATTTATGGTGTTATGGGAGGGGTTTCTTTCTATAATTATGATGATTTACAAGGTGTGGGGTTTATTTATAAGGGGTATGTGGATATTTTTGGTTGTGGTATTTCATTTAATTTAACTGCAACTATTATTTATGTTGTAGGGCATACATATTTTACAATGGGTTAGGAGTTTGATTGTACTTCACTCAAAAATTAGGCTATAATGGGATCCTATATTAATTCTTTAGCTATTACTATTATAGTTTCAACTTGGTCATCAATGACCTTATAAGTGAGGAGGAAGTTGTGATACCTTATTATAATAGAGTTAAATATAAATCTTATAAGCATTAACTATGAAGTTTAATTTAGTGAAATACTTTTGAACTATCCCTTAGGAGATTCTAACTATATCGGCTACCATTTTTCTAATCATTCTCTCCCATGTAATAAAATTTCATACTTCTTTCTCTTCTAATTGTATGGCTTATAATATAGTTTTGATTTTTTCTCTTATGGGGATATTAGTTTCCAATTTGACTAACCCTTGATGTCCTAGAATATTTTGTGTGAAATATATAGCTAAAAATATTATAAGAGAACCATAAAAAAATTCATGTGTACCTTACTTTTATCTTGTGGATATTTTATTGATATTTTTCATAGAGTATAATAGCAATGTCATATTACATTCTAATGGTGATCATGTCCTAGGTGATTGTAATGCTTCAAATAGTGGTAAAATATTTGGAGTTAATGAAATATATCATTCATGCAATTAATTTAGGGCATACAAAACCTTAGGGTTCCTAATTCCTTGAATAGGTAGGGTCCATTGATTAGGAACTGTGCCTATGAGTTATGTCATTGATTTTGTCCTAGTTGATTTCTTATTATAGTATTTATGGGTGTTATGACCCTATTTCAATAATCCTTTCATTATAAGGATGATCATTAAGGAAAATTCATATGGTTAATCCAAATACAAGACATCTTCATGTGCTCTACTGAGTAATAATCTTGTATTACTAACCATCAGTCTAAAGTAAGGGAAATTGCTCCATACATATAATTGCATCCTCAAGATGATGCTCTAATCTACCATGTAATATAAATATTATGCTTGAATAGTCTTCTAAATCTTTTCCCTCATTTTTGGTTTTATGGCATGATGAATAATTTCTTCTAGATTTGAGTGAATATATTTTTGGGTGTCTTTTTAGTGGGTTACTAAGACTAGGACACTTGAAAAAGTATCATGGGGATCAAGAATTAATATTTTAAAGAGTGTCTTTTATAATTTTCCCACTTAATATATTATGCTTTCACTACTTTGGGCACCTCCATCTCTCATTTTATTGTATCCAATAATATAAGCATATTTTTTTAGTTCTCATGAACCACCCATTTGTGTTAAATTTAGTTTTGTTTTGGGTTCAACTAATCTGTGAAATATATCCTTCTGTGGAAATAAATATAACTACACTTTTTTTTTCACTTGGTATGTTCTTAACCATTTTTTCTCTATTGTTTCTCCTAAAAAATATTAATCCTATATAAATACTTATATTTTTATATCTATGTATCATTTTCATTGGTTTTATTGATTTTTTTCTAGCATTTTCTATTTTTGTCAAAAAAAATCTATTTATATCTTTTTTTCAAAACTATATTTTTATATTCTTCCATTTTTGGGTAGATTTAGGATAATGGGGAACAAAAGGTGGGATATAAAGAGAGACATTTTTCTAAAAATAATAATAGTTGAACTTGGAGAGAATGTTAGAGACACTTTGAAAAGGAATCTGACAATGACATAAAAACATGAATTATGGAATTTTGAATGTAGGTTCTAAAGATATAATTTTTTCTAATACCTAGATAATAAAAGTGTGCAAAATATATTCATTTATGACAATAGATTGGTAATTTTTTGTAAAAATATAAGGAGAGTGCATGTGTACGAACATACTTTTTTTGAGTAAATGATTGAATTTTTGTATGAAATTTCATATATATATATATAGGTGAAATGTCTAAGATTATTTAGAATATTTTTAATTATACATATATTTTTTTAATTATACATATAATTTTTAAATAATTTTACAATTCAATACAATTGGAAAATTAAAACTGCGAGTGTACTAACATAACTTTTTAACCTTAACTTCATGAAAAACAATTTTTTTAAAAGCATAATTGACAATGTGTAGATTGAAAAGATATAAATGTTATAAAATTTTGATTAATATTAAAAAATTTATAAGGGAATTTTTGATGATATGTATATATTCCATAATGAGGTATGTTATGCATAAATTAATTAATAATTATAAATATTATTCTAACATTATATATATATATATATATATATATCCTAAAACTACACTTTTTCCTATACAAACCCATATATATTTTTTAATAATAAAAGCTCCCTGATCAGATGTGTCAATAAAGATGAAAAAGACACCTAATTTTATTAGAAACTAAGTGGGTAACTCCATGACCAATTTCAAGTTAGGTTTGGACCTCTCCAAGCCTGTACCCAAGGCAGATTTGGAGGGAGAACAAAAAAATTAAAATGTTTAAAGGGTGTACACCATTTACAAAGGGCATAAACCCTTTATAAAGGATGCACATCCCTTAAAAAGGGTGTATACCCTTTATAAAGGGTGTACTCCCTTTGAAAAGGGCATGTGTCCTTTTTAAAAGGTGTACACCCTTTTGGAATGCAATTTTTTTTTCAATTCAAGGTGTGTAGAATGCATTTTTTTTTTCAATTTAAGGTACAAGCATATATTTAGTAAAATAAATGTTAATTAATGTAACATTAATTTAAATTTATTTTATTGAATATAAAAAATTAGGGCCACTCAACATCTTCTAAAATTGATTACAGAGCTATAGGAGTTACCATTTAGGAGTTAGTTTTTTGAATTGCATTCTAGTGAATACGTAGTTTTCAATATTTCAAGATTAGAATATAGAATGAGAAATGAGGTTAAAAATAATGTTACCTATGTAATATATATATACCATTTATTATGCCCCATATTTCACCTAATTGAGTATGTCCTACCTACTTTACCTACTTGAGTATGCCCTACCCGATTGAATACCCAATTTTGAAGGTGGTTTCTTAAATAATTTATGGGTTTTTCAATTAATGGGTCTATTAATATGCATAAATGATTGCCCTGTATCATGTAACTTTTAACATACCTATAGTCATGATATGTTCACTCACACATGACATATATCACATATCTATTACATATATGTATGCATTCACTCATACATGACATCTACCTGTAATCATGATATGATAACTTATACTTGACATGAATGTAACTAATCACATTAATAGACTCCAATTTAAATATAATAAATCAACACACCACAAAATTCATTATAAAAAGATACCACACTCTAAAAAAATGTTAGATAGATGGTCAATCTATGAATTATTCAATTCCAATCTCATGCATTATTCCAAAGTCATGTAGAATAAAGTCATATTCTAGCACTCGAAATTCACATAAGACACTCCATTATTAATCATCATCATCCATAATCATTACCTCATCAACCCTTGTATTTGTGCTTATTATCCCTATTCATTCCCTCATCATTTTTCATTGTCCCTCATTAACTATCATCATCCTTCATTATTTTTAATCACTCCCTCATCAACCCTCATCATCCCTAATCACTCACTCATCATCCCTCATCATCCCTCATTATCATTGATCATCCATAAATACTCCAATTCATCAAACCTCATCAACCCTAATCATACATAATTACTCTCTCATCATCTTGAACATCATCCCTAGTCACACTCTCATCACCCCTCATCATTTTTAATAATTCCCTCATTAACCATCATCATTTATTATCATCCCTAGTCAATCCTTCATCATCTTTCATGTGACCCATCATCATCCATAATCACCCCCTCATCAACCCTAATCATCCTTAATCATCCATAATCACCCACTCCTCATCTATCTTCATCCCTCAATGTCCTTAATAATTCCCTCATTGTCACTCATCATTCCTAATCAATCTATCATCATCCCTAGTCATTCCCTCATCTAATAGAGTATGTTACAATATAGTAGTTAGTATAAATTTGTTTTAGACTAAAAAATATATATTTTTAAGATGAATCCTGAATGGTGTTTCAATTCTTTTTATTTTGACTGGAGTGTATTAGGGTTATTATTCTCATTCATGTCTAGAAAATTAGATAGGGTCATGATGGATTACTCAAGGAGATTGTTGAATGATTTACATGGTGAACATAAGATAATATCCTTTATGAAATTTAATGGAAAAAAGTTATTTTGAATGTTGAGGGATGATGAAAAATGATGATAGATAAAAAAAATTACCTCTTTGCATTTGCTTTGTATGAGGTGAAATCCTTCTTCTAGACACAGTTATTTCCAAATCATTAAGCAAAAGGGTCAGATAATTTTGGATATTATCATGTTTATGAGTTATTCTCAAATAATGATGTGGGTCATGAGTATAAATTATTAGCATTTGTGCCACTGACTTTGTTATGGCATGTTTTCTCCTTGTATTGAAATCTTTACACTTATGTATGAATTATGATATGAAAGTGGAGAGGGGGTTGAGTTGAACTACCAATTATTACATCATTCCTTTGTAGTGTGGTTTCCACAATGTACTTTTAGTGTTTGTCATTTAGGTTTCATTTTTAGGGTTTCAAGTTAAGGGTTTATGGTTTAAATTTTATAGTTCAATGTTTGGAGTTCATTGTTTAGGTTCTAGAATTTAGGTTTTAAGGTTTAGGGTTTATTCAATTTTAGGATTTAGGGTCTATGGTTTTATTTTTAAGGTTTTATGGTTATAAGTTTGTGGTTTTGGGTTCAAATTTCAAGTTTTATGGTTTATTGCCTAAGGTTTTAGGATTGGGGTTTAGTGTTAAAATTTTAGGGGTTAAGGTTTTGGGTTTTGGGTTTAGGGTTTGGGGTTCGGTGTTTAGGGTTTAAGGTTCATGATTTTGAATTTTGTGTTTAAGGTTTAGTGTATAATATTAAGGACCTATAATGTTAAGGTTTTATAGTTTAGTGTTTAAGATTTTAAGATTTTAATCTTATGGTTTGGGATTTAGGATTAAGGGCTTAAAGTTAGGTTTTAGGGCTTAGGTTCTAGGATATAAAGTCTAGGGTTTAAGGTTTTAAGGTTATATGTTTAGGTTCTAGGTTTTGGTGTTTAGGTATTATTGTTTTGGGTTTAGGGATAATGTATTAGGTTTAAGTGTTCAAGGTTTATGGTGTTTAAGGTTTAGGATTAGGGTTTAAAATTCAAGGTTTATGGTGTTTAAGGTTTGGGGTTTGGGTTTTAGGGTTAATTCTTTAGGTGTAAATTGAGTGTACTAGGGTGATTACCTAGATTTGTGTCTGGTATGAGTGACTGTACATGAATACAAGAATATGTCATGTATGAGTGATAACATACTTACATGTAGTATTAGGTATGGGGTAGATGTAATGTTTTAATGATTATATCATTATTATATGTATGCTAGAGGTTGAATGCTATAAGCTATCCATTTATGCATATTTATAGACCCATTGACTAAAAAACCACAAATTCATAGGAATTCATTTTGAATCCACCTTTAAGCCTTTTACACAAATGTCCCTACTCATTCCTTTCTATATATAAGTTAAAATTATCCCTATCCTTTCAATATATGGCTTAGGGTCTCAGGTTTAGTTATATTATTTAGTTTTCATGGTTCAAGGTTTATATCTTAGGGTTTGGGGTTTAGGGTTTAGGTTTCAATGTTTAGGGTTTAAGGTTTAGAGTTTAGGGTTAGGGTTTTGGGGTAATGGTTTAGGTGAAAATGGAGTGAAATGGGGTTATTATCTATATAATATTTGTAAAATGGTATATAAGGGTCTAAGATAGAATGTCCACCTATAGGCATACCTTTTTTGAGTAGGCACACATTCACAGTTGACTATAATTTAAGCCTAGGTCAGTAAAGAATACACTTTGAGGAGTTGGTTAGAAATAATGGGTGATAAAATTTATTATGACACCTTAACCATGGTTATAATAACCTAATGAGATACTTAGGACAAGAAAATAGGGGTGGAAATTGATCTCAAGCCTTAACCTATAGTTGACACATAAACCCTACACACAATGAGTGTTCAAGAAGTCTACCTTGGGTTTTATGAGGTTTGAAGGTGCTAAGAGTGTGAAGCAACCCTAAAACTTTGTAAAAAGTGTCCTCATAACTTTACCAATCCCACATAACTTTCCTAATCCCATCATATCATCATTTTATCTAGGATAATAGGGGAAGTGACCTCTATTTTTTCTCAAATAAAGGGCACTCTCAAGAGGAAAAATTATGCAACCTTAGTATGAAAAGGGTAATGAAATGAGTTAGAGACTATCAAAACATTGAAAATAGATGTATGAAGATGTGTTGAACATGATAAAACACATTTGAGTCATCATAATCATAAAAAATTATCATAGGTGTTGATGAGTAGCTATGTACAAATTAGGCCTACTAAGCCTTAACTAGGCCTAAAAGCCCTAAGTAGATGTAGTCTCACTTATAACACCAAGTGAACCTCAAAGAGAATTATAAGACCTCCATGGGGATATATAAGGTGTGTGAGAACCTTTATTTTATTTATAAGGCCATAGAGAGATCATTTCTTGGCTCAAAAACATGATAGGATGCACAGAATGCCTTGAAGAGCTTGAGAAACCAAGTTTGGAAGCTCACATTAGTACGGATACCTATCATGGGATTATGAAGAGATGGGATAGGTTGGAGAGGGTCCTAAGTAAGGATATAGTGGAATTTATTTAGGATTAGGATGTCAAAATTTTATAAATTATCCTTAATTGGTAAAACTACCTAAAACCCTTGTTAAATACCCAATTGGGAAGAAGACAAAGAAAAGGCATCATGGAGGGCTAGTTTGACTAGGAAATGATATTGGACTTGTAGATAGCTCCATAGGTCTCCTTACTATCAATTTGATTTATACCCTATCTATATGGATATGGTACATAATGGATTTTATTAATGATTTTTATGTCCTTCAAGTATAAAATATTCCCAAAGGATGAGGATCACTTTGGGAGATATAATGAGCCACAACTTCCTCTATCAATTTCTTACCTTAAAAAATCACACAAGTACCTATACTGACTTTCACTTCAACCAGTCCAAACTAGCATAGTGAATAGAGAGTGATCACCAAGTGAGAATGTGGTAACACTAGTTTGGAGGCCTTTTAATGTCTACCTCATGGATCTAGAGACTCGAGGACCATTGAAAAGTGTCATACCCTTCCTTGTATGGATTGGATTGAGAAAATAATGATCATATTAGTGCCAAATGTGCAAATAGGTCTAAAGAATGTTGATTATGATTTTAGACAATGAGAATACTTGTCCAAAGGAATATTAATGATTAAGGACAAATACAATGCATGTTGGAGCCCATTTCCAACCCTCCCTTCATAGTGAAATAATCTCATCTTTGAGTTAGTTGGTTTTGTTTGTTTGTGTGTTCCATAAGTGCTCATGAAGCACAAGTGTGTGGTGTGTTATTTTATGTCTTATAGGGTTATAATATAAGTGTTTAAACTAGTCTAAGAGATTTATCAAGTTTAGAGACATGGAAGATATTCATAGCATCAATGGTGGAGGTATAGTATTGGTTATAGAACTAATCTACCATGTACATAATCAAATATCATACATTCACATACAATCCTCTTGCATACACACCTATAGGGTTTCCCAATAGGGGAGTGGGCAATTGAATATTATTTTTTATGGTTTAGTGTTTAGACTTTAGGATTTTAGGCTTATGATTTTTTCTTTAGGTTTAAAGGATTAAAGTTTATTTTTTGGGGCTTAGTGTCTAGGGTATAAAGTCTAGGGTTTAAAGTTTTAAGGTTATATGTTTAGGGTCTAGTTTTTGAGGTTTAGGTATTATTATTTTGGGTTTAGGGACAATGTATTAGGGTTAAGTGTTTAAGGTTTATGGTATTTAGGGTTTAGGCTTAGGGTTCAACATTTAAGGTTTATGTTGTTTAGGGTTTGGGGTTTGGGTTTTGGGGTTAATGGTCTAGGTGTAAATGGAGTATACTAAGGTGATTAGATAAATTTGTGTCTAGTATTAGTGACTGTATTATGAATATAGGAATATGTCATGTATGAGTGATAACATACCTACATATGGTACCAGTTATGTGTTAGATGTAATGTATGAATGACTATATCATTATTATATGTATGTTATAGGTTGAATGCTACATGATAGACATTTATGCATATTGATATACCCATTGATTAAAAAACCCATAAATTATTCAAGAATTCATCTTGAATCTATATTCAATCATTTTACATGAATGTCCCTAGTTAGTCCTTTTTCTATATAGGTTAGAATGACCCCTATACTTTTAATAAATAGATTAGTCAATGCCACCTCTCTTTTTTATATATAGGTGATAACTCAAGATTATGGTTTATGGATAGAGGTTTAGGATTTATAAATTTAGGGTTTAAGTTTTATGATTGATGGTTCAAGATTCAAAACTTAGGGTTTAGTGTAGAGGGAATAGCATTCAAAGTTCAAGTTTAAGTGTTATGGCTTAGGGATTAGGTTATAGGCCTTATTATTTATATTTTATGCTTAAAGGTTTGGGATTTATGGTTTATGGCTCAAGGGATCAAGGATTTAACTTTTAGGGTTTGTGTCTTGGCATTTGGGGCTAGGGTTTTGGGTTTATGCTTTCACACTTAGGGTTTAAGGTTAGGATGTAAGGTTTAGGGTTTTCTCCTTAGGGGTTTGGTTGAGGGTTTGGGGTTTATAACTTAGTGTTTAGTATTTAGGGTTTTGAGACTAGGGCTTAGGTTTTAGGACTTGGGTTTTAGTTTACATGGTTTAAAGTTTAGGGTTTGGGATTTAGGGTTTTAGGTTTAGGGTTAAAGGTTAAGGGTTTAAGGATTTAGGTTTAGTGTTTAAGGTTTTAGTTTTTTGTTTTTGATTTGGGTTTAGAATTTTTAGTTTAGGATTTAATGTTTAAGGTTTATGAATTATGGTTTATGGTTTTAGGGTTGGGGTTTAGGGTTAAGGGCTTACATTTAGGTTTTAGGGTTTAGGATTTATGATTTTAGGTTTATGGTTTGGGGTTTAGGGTTAAGGGATTACATTTAATTATTAGGGTTTATGGTCTAGGGTATAAATTATAGGGTTTAATGTTTTAAGTTTATATGTTTAGGGTTAATAGTTTACAGTTTATGAATTATTACTTTTGGTTTAGGGCTAATGTATTAGGGTTAATGGTTTAAGGCTTAGGGCTTGGGGTCTAGGGTTTACGTATATTATTTAGTGTTTATGGTTTAGGGTTTATATTTTAGGGTTTGGGGTTTAGGGTTTAGGTTTCAATGTTTAGGGTTTAAGGTTTAGTGTTTAGGGTTAGGGGTTTAGAGTTCAAGTTTAATGGTTTAGGTAGAAATAGAGTGCACCAGGGTTATTAGTTACATTAATGTCCAATATGAGTGACCATATCATGACCACATGAAGATGCTATGTATCTATGAAGGACTACCTACATGTAATACCATGTATGTGGTAGATGTAATATATAAATGATTGTATCATTACTATATATATGGTATAGGTTGTATGATGTAGGCTATTCATTTATGCATATTGATAGACCCATTATTTAAAGTTAATTATTTATGTTGAGAAAAAGTTTTTTAAGAAGATTCCAAGGCAAAGATATTAAACTCCAAGTATAGCACATCTCCAAATTTGTTGATTGAGTATAAACCTCTTATGAAGGTCTAATGTTATTATGTAAACATTATAAAACACTTACAAGTAAATTGATTCAAAGCATTTGATAGTTAAGCTAAGTTGATATCCTTCCAAGTAAGTAGATTAACCATCCAAACCTATAGAATAGAGTTTCCATTGAATTCTAATTCTTAAAAAAGCAATAAAGGAAATTAGTTTATTAAGAGGTATAGTTTAGCCTAATAGGCCTATAAAGGGTAGAGTTATTGTCATCTAAGTTTTTAGTTGAAGTTCTTCATGAACTAAGAAGCTTGAGTAAAATAATTGGTGAAACCCTCATAATATTGTTCAAAGAAGTGAGGATGTACAATTGAGTGCTTTAGGAATCAAAGAAGGGTTTTAATTAAAGGTAGATTACTATCTTAGGACTGATTACCCTATTTTAAGTCATTAGAAGTGTCTTTTTATTTGACTAAAGAGGCTATGAAGTCAAGAGATAATAATAAAGAATAAGGTCAATAGTATTTCAATACCAATACTCATAAGACCTTTTGTGATAAACGAAGATATAATCTATGGTTAGGAAGAGACCTAATTGAAATCAAGTTTATAAAGGACCTTGAAGTAGACTAGGTTGAGTAAGTGGAACACTTAATTTGACACCAGTAGGGACTAGTAAATATAAATATATGGCTTTTGTATTTAGGTAGGGCATACTCCTTGAGATCAAGCCATGGCTCATTTATTTAATTAGGTAGAGCATACTCAAGTAGATGAAGTAGATAGGGAATACTTAAGTAGGTAAAATAGACATGTAATATTCAATGGTATAGATCTATTACATATGTAACATGATTTGTAACCTCTTTTCTCATTCTATCTTCTGATCCTAAAATTTTTAAAACTAAGTATTGGATGGAATGGAATTTGAAAAATTATCTTCTAAATGATAACTCCTACAACTCTATAATCAATTTTAGAAGATGTTGAGTGGCCTTAATTTATTATATTTAGTAAAATAAATTTAAAGTATAATAATATTATACTTAACATCTATTTTAATAAATATATTATTAAACCTCAAATTGAAAAAAAGATTACATTCCAAACACGTCAAATTGATGAAAAAACTTTTGCATTCCAAAAAGGGCTTACATCCTTTGAAAAGGATGCATGCCCTTTGTAAAGGGCATGTGTCCTTTAAAAATGGCATACATCCTTTATAAAGGGTGTATGCCCTTTGGATTTCAAAAGTCATACACTCTTTAGGGTTGGGACCAACACTTGTTTATGTTTGCATTAGTTTTTTAAAAAAGGGCATATGCCCTTTATATAAAATGCTTTGTATTTTTCATTCTGTCACTTTTTTGTCCCCTAACTTTGTGCATCTACCCTTTTTTCAATATTTTTTTTTTATCTTTGGCCTTTTTTTTTTGAAATAATTTTTGTCTTTTTTCAATTTTTTCCACCACCCTCTTCTTACTCTTTACTCTTCATACTCTTCCTACTAGTACTTAGATGTCTAACATAAGATATGACAATATCTTTATTTGACTCACCCAACTGTATTAATGTAATAGTGTCACCCCTTAATTTACATTACTATTTATTATCACTATTCACCATAGTTATCTATGGTGTAAATCTTCAATCAAGATCTATTCATAAACCCTTTTCTTACCATGTCATTTAGAGTTTTAAATTTTATTATGCTATAATCTAATATGTTTTTGATTATCTAATGAGCTAGCCATATTATCTTTAGTTTACCTATATTTTTATATATTCTATCATATATAAATACCTTGTCCTTAATTTGTATTTTTACCTTAATGTGTTTGTTGTTCCATACTTTTTGGCATATTTTCTTGAGTTTGATTGGAAGCTGCTAAGAATCTTTTCTCGTCAAGTTTTTCTAATTCTAATAATCTTCCTTGAAGGGAGGCTTTCTCATTAAATTTGAATGTTTTTGGTATTGATAAGCTGCAAAAAAGGGTGTATAACCCTATTAAAAAATCCCCAAGGGCAGAAAAATAGGTTGATGGCCACAAAAAATAGAATAACAACTAACAAATAATAGACTAACAAAAAAACATAAAAGACTTAAACCTAGACATAGCAAGAAACAATAGTAGTAGTTAAGTAGAGCTTTCTAATCATCCTTGAGGAAGCTCAAGAGTTCCTCTTTGCTAGTAGCCTTACCTTCCATGACCATTCCTCACCTGAAATAACTTGTAAGATAGACAAAGAAGTAGCAACTTGGTGGATGACTTTTGAACATATGGTGGTTAGCACTTTCATTTTATTCTCACGAAAATGAAGTGCATTCTTTACCTCCCAATCCTTTATAATTTGAATACAATTATCACATTTTATCATTGATAGCTTCTTTCTCAAGAGTATCCTTGGACTCAGTATCCTCTTTGCCAAAATAATAAAAGGAGTTATTAAACTCCTTGAAGTAGTTGGTGCCCTCCTTTTCCCTATAGATTAGGAGTGGATTTCATCTTTATGATCTATTCTTAGTCCTTCAGATTAGAGGCCAAAGAGTAATCACTAATTTTTAACACTGGGCTTTTACCACTTACCAATCTGCTAGATCTCCTAATGCTTGGTCTCCTAATAGAGCTCCCCTAGACCTCATTACCAATATCTTTATCAACATCCTCTTCCCCTTGCTCTTGGTACTTAGAATGATCCTTGTCCATAGATAGTTTTACTTACTTATCATTCCCTGTTATGTTCTTTGTTTTTTTCTCACTCAACATTTTAGGCATAGATTATTTCTAAGTATCTACTTTCTTCTTCTTCTCACCCAAGTGAGGATCATTGTTATTTAGGTTACACAACCCCTTGGCTACCACTTTTTGTGATTGGTTGGGGGACCTAGTTGTAACACCCTCAGGGGTCAAAAAATGGTTCATCTAAATGTTATTTTTATTCTCAAACTAGAATATATAATCCTTGGGAATTTTAGTTTCCAAACCATATACTGGATGAAACAAGTAGTATTTAGCTAGTCATTTGTATGTGCTAAAGTAAGATCAAAGCACTACAGTTATATTTATGTTACATACCTTTGTTAATACCTTTTTCAAAACTTTTTTGAATTCCTCTACCATTCCATTAGCCTTGGATGGTATGGATTATGATTATTATGTTAGATCAAGAAGTGTTAAAGTAACTATATAATAATATTATTAACAAAATGTTTTCCCTTATTACTTGTTATACTGAATGGGCATCCAAATTATGTAATGATATTATCATACAAGAACTTGGCAATAGTTTTATCATTGTAGTATTTCATTGGTATAGATTCAACCCATTTGGTTAAATATTTATTTCTTATGCTGATAAATTTGGCATTACTTTTCCACTTTGTAGGTTTGAGAGGACCCATGAAGTTGATATCCCATTTTTTAAATGGTGTTAATGCTAGTTTCTAGTCTTAGTGGCATTTTTTCTCATGCATTGAGTTTACCTACTCTTTGTTATATATCATAATTTATAGCCTATTTATGGACATCTTTAAATATAGTTGTCCATCATAGGATAATTAGTATTATATTTTTTTCATTCCCTTCCCCTAAATTATGTTTACCTGTTACACCATCATGCACTTCTCTTATTATATTTTCTCTTTCATCTAGTAAGGCTACACTTCTTAATACATAATCTCATTATTTCTTATATAAATATCCTTCAATCACTGTAAATAGGAAGGCATCTATCATTAATATCTTATGATCCATTTTATTTTAATCTTTAGTAAATTATCCAATGGCCAAAAATTGAGCAATGTTTGTAATACATTTAGGGATTACAAATGTATAAGAGATGATATTTAAGGAAATCATCTTTGATTGGGCCTACATCCTCTCCTATTATAATTTGTGATAAATAATTGGGCCCATTATTTATTATATCATGTTTAATATTATTTTGAATTCAAATTCCTAAAACAACATTAACCAATGGCATATCATCCCTTGTATGATTGGTCAATTGATCATGTATTTTATATGTTCATGATTAGAGAACAATATAATTGGCATAGCCATTAAACAATGCCAAATTTATTGTACTTCATAGACCATGGATAATGATTCTCTCTCTATAGTGTATTATTTCATCTCATCTTTCACTAACTTTCTACTTTTAAAGGTAATTAGTGGTTAATGTTACCATAGGTTTTGTTAACACCACTCATATAGCTATACCTAATACATCTATGTGGAGATGAAATGGAACCTTACAATCAAGAAATACTAGTATTGGTGCATTTTTTATTTTGTTCTTAAGTTTATTAAATGAATCTTGACATTAGGTTGACCATCCTATTAGTTGGTTATTATTTTCTTCAATAACTCCTCTATTGATGCACTAATTATTACATAATTCATAATGAATCTAATAAGGTAACCTCTATATCCTAGGATTTTTCTTACCTCATTTTAGGTTTTAAGAGGTGGAATATTTATAATGAATGTCTTTTTTAGTGGATCTAACATCAATACCTCTTTGAAAATGATATGTCCTAAAAGGGATCTAAATGTAGTAGCAATCACACATTTGTTTAGGTTTAATGAAATGTTAAGTTGTCTACATCATTAAAACATTCATCAAAATATCTAGAATATGTTTTCCCTTATTTTATTTTGATTTTTATATTTTATAGTTTATCTTCATCATCCTATACATTTTTTATTTATTTTTATATAGTGCATTATGTTTTAAAGTTCACTTTTATGGCTATGTTTTTCCCCTTAATTTTGTATTTGTCCAATGATAGTTATGATGTGGCCAACACACTCCCTTTTTATATTAAAATGGGGGATCCCTTTGTAAATTAATAACTCTAAATTTATAAACCTTATATCTCACTCCAACCAACTCCATCAGGAGAGAATCCTCAAATTCCCATTTCGTGCTAGTCTCCCCAAGCATATGGTTTGTTTGTAATGGCCAATTGATTCATGTTGGGATCCCCTATGACCTATGAAAAGTTAATATATCGAGCACTAATAGTATCCCAAAACAAATTAGGCACTTTTTTAATTAGAATATTTAATGTTATAACCTTTTTACAAGATTTTTTCTATTATAAGTTTCCTAGAGTCTCAGACTCCTGGAGGCCTATGTGGCACCTTATGAAATCCATATGGGGGATAGGTAAGTTTTTGTATTTGTCACATTTAATTTTTCTTTACTTAATCTCATTTTCATGGATTTATATAGGAGAAGTTATGGAATGAAAAGTAGATGCATGGATGTTGTTAGTGAAGTTAAAGTGTGGTAGAATATAACCAATTAGGTCACATAAATTTTAGATGTGTCAGTCTCCCAAACCTAAAATATATCTTAGAGCCTAGGAGAGCCAAATGTAATAAGAAAGCACCACATGGCCTATGGTTATAACTTGTCAAAGCTTAACCAATCAACATACCCTAATGTCAAAGTGGTTAGTCTCCTCATCCTAAAAAGGATGTCAAATCTTAGGAAAGCTTGACATAATGGGAGAGTGTCATGTGCCTTAAATTTAAAATGATTAGTCTCCAAACACTAACATAGATGTTAGAGCCTAGGAGAGCCTGATTGAATGAAAAAATGCCACATGGCCCAAAATATATATTTTTCAAGATCCAACTAATGAGGGTTCCCCAATTTCATAAATGTTAGTCTCTTAGAGCTAATAGATATTTCAAGCTTCAAGAGAGCCTAACACAATAATAAAGTACCACACTACCTATTATTAAGCTTGTCAATCTCTCAAACTTAAAAAAGACATCAAGGTTTTAGAGAGATCAACTTATCACATCATGCCATGTGGTATTGACATACAGAACTGATAGGGAAGACCTTAATAGCCCTAAAGATGGTCAATATTAAGTATATTAATATTTGGAGGGATAATCAAAAGATTCCATACATCTTCCAACTACCATGCTCTTTCTCCCAAACATATAAAGACAAGGTGCCAAGTTGTACCTAGGTGTTGACCATTATAGCATGAGCTAATAAGTAAAAGACACATGGTATAAATAAGGAACCACTTGGGAAACTTCATATATGATATTATGTGTGCCTACCATGCTCTAGGCATTAATTGAATGGGAAACTAGGCCCTAATTAGACAATCTAGAATGTCTTATTATAATCACCAAATCTAATAGGCAACATAAGATTGAGATCTATAACTTTAATTCCTAATTAATAAATAAATGGAAGGATCGAGCCACTTACTCAAATTTTAATTTATGCCAAGTGATTCCCCAACCACCATTAAAGTGAGAGATGTATGTGGATCCTTGTAAGTGCCTTAGGATGAACTCATTAACTATTATTACTCCCAATTTCCCAAAACCCCCTCCTTACTTTCTGCTCTGACTAGTTCCCTCTATGTCTTCCCATTTTTCTTGGTTTTCTTTGTAACTAAGAGCCATACTAATTGTAATGGCCTCCTCATCCTTAAACCCCCAAGCTAAACCAGAATAATGAGACACTTTATTCCTAAATGGTTTGGCATGTTATGGTTACTAACATTAAATATTCTAGGCCAGTGATCTGGTACCCATGTCTTCTAGTAGTGCCAATGAGTATGAGGCCAAGTTTGAAGATGCCCTTTGAGCCTATAATAAGTGTGGCTAACATAAATTCAAATCTACACCTAAGGTTTTCCCCTACATTAACTTATAGGGAAAAATTGTGTACACAATAAAGCATATGCAAGATGGAATCCATGACATGGTATTCTCTACAAAAAACTAGCATCATATCATCTAAATTTTAGGAGTGGCCTTCAACACTTACTATAACCTCCCTGAGTGTACCTTATCTTATGATTCAACTATCATGACCACTTGGATAGGCTCCCACTAGATTCTTAATCTCGTAAAGGACAAGGCCAATAACCCTGATACAAGGTGGGTTAACAAGATGGACATGAACACATATACCATCTACACTTTCAAGGAAGGAATCCACATTTGGATGATCCTAATTGATCTATTGTTTAGGGATAGTGACTATCTACACATCAATATCTTATGGACTCCCTTACTCCACATAATTATCCAAGGTGAGAAGGTCCTCAACCTAAGAGGGATAATTAACTTCAACATGATCAATGTGATAGATGTTGTTTGGGGATTTGGTGATTTATATATGATGAGATACCTAGTGGATGCAGTCTACAAGACACTCACTTTTAATTCATCTACATCTCCTACATGGGTTTTTAAAGGCTTGATAGTTCATGTAGTCTTCTATAAGCTATATGGCCACCACTATCATAATAACATCAATGAGATTTGTGGGCCATTTTACCCAATGTTTTATAGTACCATTAATGAGGCATCCATGCCTTGGCTATCAAAATAAATTAAGGACTCCTTCACCTCCATTGGTGATTAATGGTATTATCAGTTTGATACCATCATTTGGATGGTAGGCATTCTTAAATATCCCCTCCACTCACCCTACCTAGTCTTATATTGCCTAGAAAATCAAGAAACTACTTATTATATGTTGGAGGGTGTCTTTGGACATTACATCAATTATTAGTAGAAGTATTGCCCACCCTCCCAGTCATTACCAGGCACCATGTGTACAAGGTCTTTCCTCCATGGTATTTGGGAAGGACTCTTTGACCTAGGGAAGATATAAGCACCCTAATTTGGACCCTCATGGCATCATCAGTACCCACTTAGATAAGTACTTAACCCATCCCAACCTAAACTATAGCCACCAACCTAAGGATGATGATGAGTGTTACTTGAATCTGATCAATGACCAAGCTTTTATAACTTAGATTGAGGCCCAAAACAAGAAGAAAAGGAAGAAGGTTCAGCCTAAGCCATCTATTACCCTTATATAGAAACTCATTATGCAGAGGGCATCGATTTAACTCCTTTATATCTCTCTATATGCAATCCTATTAACTTCTCATTTGAGAGCTCCTCCTACACCTCAGCCCTTAGCTCCTCTTCCACCTCCTCTTGTTTTATGATATAATTGATAAACTAATATGCAATATCTAGATATGTAATTAATTATCAAAACAAATAAATGAATACTAAACAATTAACATAGTAAAAAAGTATTTACCATGGGAAAACCTCAAAGAGGTAAAAAAACACACCAATGTGATATTCATATATTTGAGAAACTCCACACCCCAATAAAAACTTATCCTTCTCACTTCTTCACATAGTGCTTTAGAAAACTCATAGGTATAATAAGTTTTAATATGATAAAATTTTCATATTTGAGAGATGATATTACAATAGGGTAAAACCCTATCTATAGTAAAATATCAAGGGAGGTGACCATTGTAAAAATAATGGTTCCATCCATCTCGATTAATCTAATTAATTAAAATATTTGGTAAGTATTAAATAACCATAATACTATTATTTATTTTCACAAGATTTCCATCTCATGTTAATAAATAATATATTATTATTTATTTAATTAATTACCAATTTAAATTAAGGGTTAATAATTACCACTTAAACATTAATTGCTAGAACACTCTCCCTTAATGTTAAGTGTGGATAAATGTCATAGTTGCCTAAAAAAAAGAATTGTAGTATGTACATAATTGAAGGATTAAAAAACATTCATCATGTCAAACACCACCTTTTGAAACATAAGGAATTATAATCCATAAACTACTTAAAAGTAACTTTAGCCTAGCATGATCATGAGATTACATCTCATAGTTTCTCATGAGCAATCACTAATCATATTTGGAGACTTTTATAACATAAGGATCTCCATTAAAAAGTATGCTTTAATTGTTTTAGGGTATATAAGTAAAAAATCCACATGATGTTTACTTAAATCACATAAATTCCAAAGAAAGTTTACAATGCTTTACAATGAGAAGTATAGAAAAAGATAAGATACACAAGGATGTTAGGAAGTCACATTGTCATGCACATTCCCCCTTAATGGAAACTCTGAGAGGCTTAACATTGCATGAAACTAAAAAAAATTGGTAGCACTAAGTGGTTTTGTGAAGATATCTGCCACTTTTTCATCCATAGGATAGAACTACAAATCAATATCACCATTGAGGACTTTCTCTCAGATAAAATACTCATGAACTTCAATATGCTTAAGTTTTTGGTATTGTGCACCTACATAAAACTTAAACACGCAACCAAAAATATAATAATGATAAAATAATATGTTTATCATCACAATAACTACATACATAAAAATATGACATATTTTTCTATGATAAAATATAATTTAAAATAATCATGTCATATTTTAGGCAAACAAGTTCACTTCTTTGATTACAGAGTTAGTGAAAAAACATAAATTATTATCTGCAATTCATTATTGGACATCTTTAATATTGAAAAGATGACCATCCCCAACTGTCATTTGATGTACATATAATAATTTACTAATAATATGATACTAAGTTTAACAAAATATTAGATATCCTATTAGAAATAACTCATTTTATCATTTGAGTTTTATCAAAAAAAAATTCAAGTTTAATATGCTTCAACAAAAGATTGAGGTATAACCTTTCGTACATCAAATATGGATAATTTTAGCATGAAATTCCATCATCCAATCAAATAGATATGATACAAAAACAAATAATTTTAGAGATGTATGAATAAAATACTTAGTAAAGTAAATGATGAAAAGCCAATAATACAAACTCCATTTACACTTTTCATTTGATGACACATCTTATTACAAAAAAATATATAAAGATGTTGTCATAAATAATCAAATGATAAAGAATCAAATGAGAGTATCTAATTAATTGAAATAAAAATATCCAAACTCATTCTGCATGATCTTCTTACCAAATGCAACAACTAAAACAAGATCATTTTTGTTAAATTAAGCATGATGTTATACATATAATGTATTTCAATGTTAACTGAATTGAAAATATTCATAATATTTATATATTCTCTTTGATTTATCAACTAAGACAAATATATCTCTTGCAATATAATTGTAATTTAATATTTTCAAGATTGAATACTAAATCATTTTAGTAACAAATACAATGAGGTAATAAAAATGAGGCGAAACCATAACTTCCCTTTAAACATGACATCAAACATATACTTAAAATGAAACCTTTCAATGTGAATTTTAACTTAATTTGATATCAAAATAAAATTTAAAGTGAAAAAACACAATAATTGTTTAATTTAATACTAGACAAAGTAAAAAATTGTGAAAGATTGTGATAAAATAGGGTGTCATAAGTGTCAAAAAAGCATACTAATGTAAGAACAATTTTAAGAAAAATTACCTTTTTAATGATTTTTTATATTTTGATTGTAAAATAAAGTAAATAACAAGTACAAATATACTTAATCACATAATTTATATTCTAAATATTAAAAAAACAAGATTTTGAATTGCATAAAACTAGGTGTCAAAAGAGTCACACTCAAAACGATCACCCAGACACTATTATTTAAAAACATGATAAAATTAATAGTATGAGGTTTAAAAACACAAAATAGACTACGTACATGTGTCTAGAAGGTGCTAAAGCCTAGGGATCAACTAATTACCTGACTATATTTGACAAAATATTCATTAGGTTGAAAGTCGAACAAGTTTGATAGGTTAACTAAGGTTTAAATGCATAAAACATTGCACACAAACCAAAAGATAGAATTCAATTTAAATTAATTTAAAAAATTAATTCAACCAAATCAAAATATATTGATTTTAGGAGGTTTTGATCATACGACCACCCTATTTTCAATTTTTTAGCAAAATTATTACCACTAGCCCTTTTATAACCCTTTATTATTTTTTTGTATGCATTAGGTAATATTTAAATCCTTTTATTTCATTATTTAAATCCTTTTATTAATGAAATTTAATTTTATATATATATATATATATATATAGAAAATTAAATTCACCTTCATGTAAAAAGATTTTTTTTAAATGTAAAAAGCTATTTACTTTTTTTAGTAAAAAATAATTAAACACTAGTGGGGTCAGAGTTGCATGGAAATTAATGATTTAAAAAATAAATTATTTTTTAAATACTTATTAAAAGCTATATAAAATAGAATCATTTATTGCACGTAGTAGAGAGAAGAATGACGCTCATTTAAGATTTCAACAGCTTCAATCTTTGTCCACAAACCTCCATTTGCTATGAAATTTTAGTAACCCTCCTAATTTTGTAAGATGAAACCAATTCAATCTTCAAAAACTCATTTTTGGTTTAGAATTTATCTGTTAGAATTTTCTAGGCTGCTTATAGCACCTACGCGAGTAAAAAAATCCTAAAGGTTTACAATGCCTAAGAAAGCTAGGGAATACTATTTTCCTCTTAAATGGATTGAAACAATAATGATAAACACTAAAGTAGAGACCCTAAGGCTCTAGAAAAAAATTGATAATTTTTTTAGGTGGGAGGCTCTACTACAACATTAATGGTGCTAAAAAAAATATTTGAGGAAGAAATATGACCCTTTTTAATTGTTTGTTTACCCAATAGAGGTTATAGATGATAAATGAGAAGTTTGGAATCCTCAACCAACCATTAAACAATTCTTCTCATATTTTCAACTTTCAGACTACATATAAGGTCATACCATAGGCCATACAAAATATTATGAGGCTAAAAATGAATAATAATAAATTTTATTTGACTTTACTTAGTGATTTGGGTCCTACTTGCCAATCAATTACCACATTCTAGGCTCTGATTCCATGATAGAATTTATAAGCCAATGTACAGGATCTAGATATGTAATTAATTAGCAAAGCATATAAATTAATACTAAATAATTAACATAGTACAAAAGTATTTACTATGGTAAAATATCAAAGAGAAAAAAAACACCAATGTGATATTTATATATTTGATAAATTCTGCAAGCCAATACAAACTTCTTCTCACTTCTTCATGTAGTGCTTCACAACACTCATAGGTTTAATATGTTTTAATATGATAAAAGTTTCATATTCAAGAGTTGATTTCAAAATAGGGTAAAACCCTATTTATATTTAAATATCAAGGGAGTTTATTGTTGTAAAAATAATGGGTCCATCCATCCTGATAAAGCTAATTAATTAAAATATTTGGTAAGTATTGAATAACCATAATATTATTTATTTTCATGAGGTTTCCAAGTCATGTTAATAAATAACATATTATTATTTAATTAATTAAATACCAATTTAAGATAATAGTTAATAATTACCACTTAGACATTAATTTATCTAACATTTGTTTAATTTGGCCCCAACAATTCCAGACCCATGCATCCTAGCCCTAAATAGCTCAACTTCTAATGACATGACCATAGGTTGCATAGGCCCTAAGGTTTGATACCAATTCTAACCTATAGACTATTCCATAATGAGACTAGAAACTAACACCAACATAAGTACCTTCTCCTATTCCTTCTACTCTTTAACAACCTCTCATGTCATCACCTAGTTTCCTTACTCCCCTACCATCCACTCAGGTGATCCCTCCCTTGTTCCCCATTTCTCCCTTTCCACAATTTATCAAGTGCCTCAAGCCTCATGCCTTCCTAGTGACCTCACCACCTCTTTCCCATCTACCCCATTCATTTCATAAACTTTGACCTTCCTAGTTCCTCCATTGGTTCTTCCATAGATCTAAATTCTCATTATCTCCCTACCTCTATCTAGTATAGCTACAACTTCTATGATAAATAAACCTACATGCATAGCTAAATTAGCCTAGACTATTCTAGTGATGTCCTTCATGTTCTAGTATTTTCCTCAATCAGCCCCTGTAGCTTCTGCCACATCTACTCCATCAGCTACAACATCCCAAGATAACTTAAACAAGAGGCCAAAGAATAATTAGAAGTTAGTGCATCCTCAGGCTTTCATTTAGGTAAGAATTTAATCATGCTTATCCTCCTTTATAGGTTCCCACTTCTCTTTTTGCACCAACCCCATGACTCCCCATGTTGTTTCCTAGCATCCCTTTTCCCTCATCTTTGGCAATCAGGGATTTAGCTTTAATTAATTGATATCCTCATTTCTATTGAATGTCCTTCTCCATGGATTCATATCCCCTTAGGTTAACAAGACTCAAATCCATTAGTAGGCACAAATGTTCCCTTGGGCCTCCTCATTCATCTTGCCTCCATATTCCCCTATACCTCCTCCTCCTCCACTCCTTTCCTCATCCATCCTTTCTACTTCCTCCATGCCCCCTCTACCTCATCCTTCCCTTGTCACCACCATATCTATCACTTTACCAACACCTCCTCCAACATTGGGTATGGGAATGGTATCTCAAGCACCTGATATGACAAAATAAGGTGACGTAGATGCATAGTGGGACTTTGACCATACCATGAGAAATATATGAAGGACCCTCACTCAAAAATTCATGTAGGATGGGAACCCTATGAACTAGAAAACCCAATAAGATCTGTTCTCTTTCACTAAGGTGAGAACTTCCACATGAGAGGAAAAGGTGGTTGAAGACCCAATCCTTATCCTCCAAGCCACCCATAACATGTCAAATAAATTGATGGAGGACATGCCGGATCAAGTCTAAGGCCTAAAAGTGCAAGTGAAAAGTTCCTTCCTAGTGGGCTTGATTGGACAAGTCAATGACACCCTCTTGTAGATTTTATTAGTACTAGGAAAAGTGGTGAAAACTAAAGCAAGATTTATGATACATATTCAGAAGACCCATGCCTATTTGGAAAGGATTACTATAGTAGAGATAAAATAAAATAATCTCATAATAATAGTAAATAAGGGTATGTTCCTCAAGTTAAATATTATGCCCACTTTAGACCTAATCTTGTACCAAACATATGTTGAAAGCATCATGGTAATAATTGAGGAATGGCTAGGCCTAGTATAGACTATGGTGAATCCCCTGGAAAAAGAAAAAAATATATATTGGCCTACTTCAAAGAAGTCAATATCTTAATGTTATTCCACTCAGATGGCACTCTTCTAGATAAGGGTGAATTCAAGGTCTACTTGGGTCACTTCAATTAGGCTATGTAGAATAAGGTGGCAAAGGAAAACAAGGATGGAGCCCAAGATATGCTCAAACTCTCGACCCAATCCACTACAAGAATTAGTCAAGTGTCAAAATTCCAAGTGGCTATGTCATCCCCACTCTAAGTCTACAAAATATTATTGGCCTAGTTATAAGTCATCTTTAGAAAGCCTCTAATAAATCTAGACAAGTTGCACTAAGAATTTAACTTAGTGATAACAACATTAAAGGCCAGGGAAGTAGAGTTTAAGCATTTAGGAGCTAGTTCATCCATAACTCCTCTACACATCAGTTAGGTGGGCACTTGGGGATCTTTTGGATTGAGTGGGGAGGATTTTACTTTTTTAATTTGATATAGTTTTAACAATTACGAGTGGCCATCATGGCCTAGGATGGGAATCTTGTGCTGCTAAAAAGTGAGCCTCATCCTTATCTATAAAGATGTAACTATATTTTATTTTGAAGGTTAGAATTTTAGTCCTATAACACTATTGAAATTAAGTAAGGATTTCACTTTCTTCTTCATTCATCCTTTTGGATTGTATATGTTTTCCATGAGTGATATCTTTTTAAATGAACTTGTTTTTGATGAATGCAATCTTTATCTTTCTACAAATTTCATTATTTATTTGTCAAAGTATCAATAATTTATATTTTTTAATGAATTTTAGTAGTAATAGAATTAAACTAAAGCTATTTTACTTAATGAATAGATTGGTTACAATATGCTTATCTATTCTAACATGCTTAGCTATTCTAACCCATTTATAAACCCTTTTCATCTACCTCATAATATTCATAATCTATGTGTTAACTTACAAGTTATCTTTGAAAAGTCCATGTGTTATTTACTATGGGATTTTGAATTTTGATATTTAGTGAGGGTTTAAAAATAAAGCATTATTTCCTATTTACTTAGACCTTTCCCATTGTGTAATATCAAGTTAGAACCGTTGGTGAATCTTAACACATAGTGGTACAATTGTGGTAGTGAATCTAAGTTGGTTCTTGAAGAATTAATACCCTCCAGGCCTATAAACACTCTTTATTTCCCTACTTCACCTTCCTTTTAATGTTTATTTTAGAACTAAAACATTCTCCCCTATTTTAAAAATCTATAAGAATGGCCCAAATAATAAACAACTAAGAGTTCCCTCAGTTAATAACTCACCCTAGGTGCAATTGCAAATATCTTGAACCCTTGGTACTAATAGTCATTGATCTTTAAGTAACACAACTTAACATTCTTCATCCTTGGATCTAAAAAACATTAATCCTAAAATTAATGAGGGTATTTTTTATCCCATGCATTATCTCCCACTTTTCCCTTTGAGATACTCAATCCCATGAGTGCCTTTTGAGGTGTAAAAGAGCTTGGGTATGACAACAATTAGTACTATAAAGAGGGAAAACTTCTTCTAAATTTATTTATGAGACTTCTCTTGACTTGTATTTATTGAGTTATTCATCCCTCCTTTCTACCCCTCTATTATGTGCTTAATACACACACAATATCTGGAACTTGAAGGAGAGCCTTTTTCATACTTCTTTGATGGTTTGATTATCTTATGTTGGTTATTCTTGCTAATAATAATGTTTTAACTATTATTATTATTTGAATCACCTTGAATCCTACTACACCTATCACCAAAGTGAGGTCTCATCATGGTATACTAATTATCTCATCATTACAATTCCATAGCATACCTAGACTTGGTAGACCTAGACCTAGATTAATAATCAACTCCACTAGTTTATCTTCACAGTCTCCCATAAATATACCACCTATAATGGCTCTCCCAATAGCTTGGCTAACTAAGCCAGCCATTAACATCTTTGGAGTTATCCATGACTTACCCAGAAACCTATAAAGTTATATACTTACTCCTAGTGTAGGTCAAACTGTAGAAAAGCATGTGATCTCTTACAACACTTAAGGCTTTTGAATGTGGAACATGAGGATGTGGCATATAGGTTCTTCCTCTTCACATTGATGGATTTAGTCTATGACTAGTTCCTTAACCTCCCTAAGAACTCAATCCCTAGTTAGGACCATTTTAGTATTGCCTTCCAGCCCACATTTGGAAAGTTATTTACCCTAGCATCCCATACCAATAGTTTGATTGCATCAAATAAGAACCTAATGAATCCATCATAAATTTTAATAATAGTTTTTAAAATATGTATATCAAGGTCATTGTGTTATACCAACCTAACACTTAGTTGGTATTGGAGATGTTAAAAAATGACTTGGACCAATGGATGGCTATGTTTATGTGATAAGACCCAATAATAGTATAATTATCCCTAGCTTATACCGAATCCATAAAGGTGGACAAAAACTAAACCCACAAAGTCAAATTATGACTCCCATTCTTAATGTGCTTTGCATATATTGGTGTTGAGCTTTTTACCCACCACAAACTAGAATATTCCTATGCTTCAACTATTACCCATTACAAACCAACTCCCTCTTAGTCATGTTACACTAAACTAACACCTAGGTTTTATCAACCTAGTAAATCATGAAATAGCTTCTCATTTGAAACACCAAGTGACACTCGTAGTAGCCAAAAACACCCCAACTATACCTCAAGGGTCCACTAAAATGAGTTGGATGTCATCTAGTTCATGGTACATAATATAAGTAATGACTTCCTAGGTATACAAAGGAAAATGAGAAAATCCAATGCTAAAATCTCAAACAAGAAATTCTCCTACCAAAAACCAAAATTACAATCATCCCCACAATTAGCTAGAGCCCTCCCCTAATATGTTAATTAAAGTTAATATATGTGAGATTACCTAACTATTGTTGAGTGCACAACATAGTTTTACATGGGGAGATGGATTTTATAGAGTTAGTTAATGTCTTTGAGATATTATAAATAGAAATGGAAGAATATGAAGTGGTCCATAATCAATTCAAATTATCAAACTTGGGTAGATCCCCTAGCATATCCATGGTGATGGAAACTATCAAGTTTCTTATCTAGGACTAAAATAGCTCAAAGGAGAGTGATAGTGAGATCCACACATTCCAAAAGTTCTAAATAAGAAATTATGCCCTAAATAATTAACCATAACAACCTCTTACAACTTTGACACTCTTGAACCAAAATGAAACCCCACCAGATCATAATGATAGGAATTGTTAGGAATAACTATCCTAAATAAACATGCACAAGTATAAATTAATACAGAAAAAATAAGAGACAAGAAGGAAAACATTACATATTTGATTACATGGAAAACCTTGATAAATGCAAGGAAAAACCATGGAAAAAATGGTAGGTTACATACTTATTATTAATCACATCATCAACTTCTTCTACAACAACTCCAACAACTCCTTAAGTGATAACAACCAAGCACTCAATGCTTACACCTAAAGCATTTAGGTTTTGAACCAAGCATAACACAGCCATTAGGATCTAACATCCAATCATACAAGCACAAGATTACATGGATTCACTAACTAGATAAATTAAAAAGGGAGAGCTCATGCATATTTATGCATTTACAACAAGAGAGAAGAATAAGAGAAAGAACTAAGAGAGAGGATAAAATTAACCATCCTATAATGGAGAGTACTATTCATGAATAAGTAACCATGTCTACCCCATGTGCAAAGTTAGGTCTTGAATAAAATCTCATGATGCCCCTTGACCACTCTATGTGCACTTTAAAGTGTTATATCCCACTTTTCATGTGACCTCAATATAGCAAAATGACCCATGCCCCATAATTTCCACTGTGCATTTACATGAGTCAAAATATTCTCAACTTTTAACCTCATCCAATAGGATCCCATTGACAAAAAATGCCCCACAATCACATGCTTAAATGGAATCATGAGATCCACTATCATCATGTCCTCACATGCATCCACAAAATCCAATCCATGTGACAATGTGGAGAAATGCACCTAATTTCTCTCTCCTAATATTTTCAACAAGAAATATGCCTTGTGGGTCATACCACCCACTATGGGCCATGCCACATCACCAACCAGCCACATCACTAACTAGCCACATCACTAGCATGCCATATCACCATGAATAGTGGTCATGAATAATGATTATGAATAGTGACTATGAATAATGATTCATGAATAGTGACTTCACACATAACATACTAATACTTGAAGTCAATATACAAAATATTTTACCACACCTAATTATTCTTCCATCTATTTCTCTATTGATGCCCACTACTACCCTAACACAAACACAATATAAGTTTTGTTGCACTACTAAAACTTTATTGCCTTGAAAAACTTTGTCAATATCTACTTCTCCATAGCAAATTACAACACCTAAAGTGATTCCTCACTTCTCCACAACACATACCAATCCTCCTATCAGGATTCTACCATGAACTAGTGACAAATCCCACTTCTTAGGAATATCTAGTTTAGTGTTCACCATGGCATCATGAAGATTCCTACTCTTGATTAATCTGATACATAGGACACAATGTGTCTTTTCTTCCTCTAGGACACTCTTGGGAAGAAAACTCAAAATTTAATAAGTGGGGTGCTTCCTTGATTTCCTATCTTTGTGCATTTCCATCCTTAGTTTGCTCCTCCTATCACCTTCATCTCATGTGTCCTATCTAATTGATCCATCACAATAGTGATCATGTAGGGGCCTAGAACCGACATGTCATAAACACATAACAATGACCTCTACTATACACTTTGGTTCTCCCTGAAGGTATTTAATAACATGTACTACATATGTGGTACCTACACAAACCCATATAGAGAATTATTCAATATATAAACCATTAACACTTTTTCCTTGTCCACCTATCTATCTCTACCTAAGAGAGATCACCATGTAGGAATCACATTGATCTAACTCCTTAAAAATAAAATAGTACATGCATCACTCTTTATAGTAGTGAGGAGAAAAGATATCATATAAGTCAAAACTAGAATTCTCCACATAGCCACCAAGATACTAACATGACACAAGTAGACCAATAACATCTATAGTAAATTCATTGCACTACTCAGTGTACCAATGCACCTACCAATTTTTTGAGCCTAAAAATGCATCTAAAATGCATCATGATATAATAAATGTTTCCAAAACACCAACTCATGTGCCTCTAGTGTTACTCCATTCATTATTCTACCTGAACACTCACCATAATTATATGTATAACACTCTATAAATCTTGATTTATATGTTTAACACTAGCCTTCTCCTTTTAGGAACACTAGGTCTCACTTATTCATCTGCATCTTCATCTTCCTCATCCTCAACTACTTAAAAATTAGTAAAACTTTAATTTTATTTATACCTCTGTCCTTTGCATGTATTTTTGTCTTCAACATCTCAGCTAACAACATATGGTTAGTAGGATACCACATCATAAACCACTTAATTTGTTTCCAATAACCAAAACAAAGTCATTGATTGTCCTCAACTTCCACCTATGGATGCCAACTTGCTCCTCAAGCTTTTATAGGATCTCTACCAAGAGATCCTTCACCTTGATTGATCCATAAATAGGTAGATTTTCTACTCTAAAAAATTTACTTATTGGATCCTTATAGGTGGATTAGTTTTAATGTCAAAATTCAACTCCAAAAATATAATCAACTAAAAATAATGCAATATAAGTAATAATGAACATTGCACATAAGTTGATAACAAAGTTATGAAGATGCCTACATCTTTGTGTTCTATAAAAAATGAATTGATTCATTATAAAAATCCATTTTCAAGTACAAATTTAAAACTTACAAAATTATAGTGAATCCATCATGAACTCAAGTGCTAATTAGTCCTACAGAGACTAAGACTAGTCTTGAAAGGATTTCACAATGTTCTAACATGGCTTCCCTACTTCACACCTTCTTATTGACTTCTCCTCTACTGCATAGCTTCCAAGAGCCTCTACATAGAGCTAAGTCAGAATAGGCATCAATTTTAGGCTCTACAAAATGATCTTCCTCCACAGCATCCAAGTAGTGTTAACTCATCTAATAGATCTATTATTATAATACTTAAATTAATAATACCCTATGATAATAGAGAATCAGAGCTTCTATAGTCCAAGAATGCAATACAAGTGAGATCTTGCTTCTCAAACACTTGAAATGAGAGCTTGGAGTTCTCATGGAATTCTCCTGGAATCCTCTTGGAATGCTTTTACAAATAAGTTTCATGTGTTTATATAGTTTTTCAAAACTCACCAATTATGGATTTCTTCATTATCCATCCCCATTTACAAGCCTTTATTTAAGCTTCTTCACCTTATCTCCCAAAATGGAGTGTGGCAAGTTGATGAGGGTCAATAGGTTGAACCACCCTTCATATCTTGCTCTTTTGGATAAAAATCCAATTCATTTCTATGGAAGATATTCCAATTTCTATGGGAAATATCCCAAACTTGTGGGGAAAGATATATTCATGGAGTTAATCTCATTTCTCAAGCCTTAAGAAGTGGGATTTGTCTAAAATATTGGAAAATATTATGGATCTATTATATACACTCCAAATATGAGGATTTCATTTGTCTACATGTCAAGAATTTATTGGACCATGTGCATTTCCAATCACCGTACTAACAAAAAAAATTCCTATTGCTTGAAAACTTCAATAGGCCATAATTTCTACATACAGAGTGTTTTTCAAAATGTAAAATGTATTGGAAAGATCTTGATGAGATATTCACTATGAAAATAGTTTAGGGAAATTTTGAGACCATATAATTTAGTCACTACTGTAAATCCTCTCAGATCACACTTCCCCATTGAAGAACTTCTGGTCCACCAAAAGTCTACTTCTTGAAAATAATTTATGTATCACTTATTCACTCTTTTGTTTTCTATTTATTCATGTCTTGGATGCATTTATCCTCTGGAGGCTAATTTTTGTAGTCTCATTGTTTAATATTAACACAAGGATATAAAACTATGTTTCATGTTAAGTGATGTTATAACAGAGTAATCACTTTCACTTTTTTTTCCCTTCTTATGGTCTTACATGAAACTAATGTATTGCCTTTATTTGGGTCTTACATACAACACACATTTTTTACAAACATTTTCCTTCTTGGGGTCTTATATGTAACATACATGTTTTACAAACATTAAAATCATTACAAACATTGCCTAATTTGGGTCTTTTACAAATGTGTATACAATGATTATATACATACATCAAAAGAACACACTTCAAAAATGGATAGCAACATACATCTATAAACAATAGTGTTTTAATTGAGTGTTACTCACCATGGAAGCACCTTTCATGTTGGTGCCACTTTGTCTCCCTCTTAGAAGTACACCTTGACTCATGGGCATGCTAATAATGCCTATCAACATGTTTATTGTTGTCCTACTCAAAATCTATAATTTTGGGCTACTCATGCATGCTTCTCAACTTGGATGGTTGCTCCTTATTCACTCTCAATTAGTAATCTACCTCCACACTTTCTCATATAAATGGTTAGTTTCCTTAATGCTTATTAATAATGGAAACCAAATAAGTGAATTTAAAGTGTTTTTAATCATGTTAAATAAAAATTAGCTATGTAAAATTTCAATCCATTTATTATTGATCTAATCTAATGGATACTCCCTCTTGATGGAATCATCTTTGGATAGGTGGGCCTCTTTATGGGCTGCCTATGAATTAACAATTTCATTATTTGTTACCTTTTTTACAAGAGAATAAACCATATTATTCTTACCATATTTAGGATAGTATGATGGATGAAATTTCCAACAAGTTTTAACCATTTGCTCACTCATACGATAATGAGTAAAAAAATTCCACTTGGCCTCCTTCTTGGATGAGGAATCACATTTGCCATTTATCACCTCTAAATGATGAGATTGATCTTTATAACCTACCTTATTTTTTATGAAAGGCATAAATTTATTTATTAATGACCTTCTCCTCCAATAACTAGCAATATAATGGTTTAACCCATAAAAAGTACATGGAAATCATTTCACATTTTCTATATATCATAGCCATATTTTTTATATTGAAAGAAAGGATTATAAGCTTTATAATTTACACAATTCCATCTAGTGCTATGTTGAGTGTAAGAATGAGGAGGTGGAATTTCATTACCTCTTCTAGTCATTCATTTACACCTTTCATCATCTTGCTTCGACAACTTGTTACTCTACATGGAAGAATTCTACTGTACTAATGGCATAATCACTTGGCTATTGAAAGCTTGTCTTCCTTTAATGGGTTTGCAACTCTCTCCAATTTCCATTCACTCACTAGTGTAACTCAAACCTACAAAATGAGGATGATCCTTGACTTGTATTGTGTTAGCAATACCTTGGCTATTCTTGCAAATACCTCTTCCATAAAAACCCATTTTAAATAATAGTTTTGATCTAATACCTTTGGTGTGTTTATCAAAATCACTAAAAACTACATCATAAACTGACTGAAAGGAAGTGCTACATGGAAAAATTATACTGCAATCATCTATCATGGTCATGATCTCTAAATCTATGGTGGAAGGTAACTCCTTCTGTTCACTACTCTAAAACTATGCCAAGAGCTCATCCTTGGTTTTAAAATCAACTTTCAAGCATTCAACCTCCTCTTCTAAGGAGTGAAACTTAGATATTAAGAAATTATTCTCATCCTCGATCTATCAATTAAACGCTTTAGGTATTTTCCCATGGTTTCATGTTCCTATAAATAATTTATATCTACAATAACTACACACTTCATTAGAAGATGAAACAAGTCCAATATATCTACAAGTAATTGAAACTACTATCAATAGGTTATATAATTTGAAGTAAATCCTATACTTGAACTACTTTGATACCAAAATGATCCATAAATAGGTATATTTATTACTCTAAAAATTTTACTTATTGGATCCTTATAGGTATATTAGTTTTAATGCCAAAATTCAACTCCAAAAATATAATCAACTAAAAATAATACAATGTAAGTAATAATGAACATTGCACACAAGTTGATAATTGAGTTTGATAACTGCCTATGTCTCTAGGTTCTCTAAACAATGAATTTATTCATTATAAAAACCTATTTGAAAGTATAAATTTAAAACTTAAAAAACTATCATGAATCCATCATGAACTCAAGTGCCAATCAATCTTGAAGAGACCCTGACTAGTCTTGGAAGGCTTGTATAATGTTCTAACATGGCCTCCCTACTTTACACCTTCTTGTTGACTTTTATTCTACTACATGGCCTCCAAGAGACTCTACATAGAGCTAATTTGAAATAGGTGTTAGTCATCAACTCCATAAAATGATCCTCCTCCATGGCTACCAAGTAGTGTTAACTCCTTTAATAGAGCTATTATTACAATAATCAGACTAATAACACCCTACAAATAATAGAGAATTAGAGCTTTCATAGTCTAAGAATGCAATCCATGTGAGAGGTTGTTTATCAAATGCTTGTAATGAAAGCTTGGAGTGCTTTTGGAATTCTCTTGGAATGCTCTTGAAATGAGTTTACAAATGAGTTTCATGTGTTTATATAGTTTTTCAAAACCCACTAATTATGGATTTCTTCATTATCCATCCCCATGTACAAGCCTTTATTTAAGCTTCTTAGCATTATCTCCTAAAATGGGGCATATTAAGTCGATGAGAGTCAATAGGTTGAACCACCATTCAGATTTTTCTCTTTGGATAAACCTCCCATGCATTTCTATGGGAGATATCCCAATTTCTATGGGAAATATCCCACATTTATGGGGAAAGAGATATTCATGGAGTTAATCCCATTTCTCAAGCCTTAGGAAGTGGGATTTATCTAAAATATTGGATAATATTTTGGAGATATTGTAGACACTCCAATAGTGAGTATTTAGTTGGTCCATATTTAAATAATATATTAGACCATGTGTATGTCTAGTCATCGTACTTACAATTTTTTCTTGTTACCTACAAACTTTAACAAGCCATAACTTCTACATACGGAGTCTATTTTTCAAACCATAAAATGCATTGGAAACATATTGATGAGATAGTCATTGTGAATATATTTTAGGTAAAATTTGAGACCATATAGTTTGGTAAATATTGGAAATCCTCCCAAATCATTTCTCCCTAAACAAATACCTCCTAATTTTTTAAAAAAAATCTTCTCTTGAACTTGGTCTCTCGTCCTATCATAGTAGCTTTCACTTGCATAAAACCAACTAGCAATAGAAAACACTCACAAATAAGAGTTTTTCACCATAGATATAATACCAAGTGTTAGGAGAAAATATCTTAAATAAACATGTGTAAGTATAAATCAATGTGAAAAAACAAGCTAAAAAATAAGAGAGAAGAGGGAACATATTACATAAGTGATTATGTGAAAACCTTGATAAGTGCAAGGAAAAAACATGGGCAAAATGGAAGATTTCAAACTTATTATTAATCACATCATCAACTTCTTCTATAATAGTTCTTCCAACAACTCCTTCAGTGCTAACAACCAAGAACTCAATGCTTACACTTGAAGCATTTAGGTTATGAACTAAGCATAACATAGCCATTAGGATCTAACCTCCAAGCATGCAAGCACAATATTTTGTGGATCCACTAACTATATAAATTAGAAAGGGAGAGCTCATGCATATTTATACATTTACAACAAGAGAGTAGAATAAGAGAGAAAACTAAGAGATAGGATAAAATGTGTCATCTTATAGTGGGGACCACTATTCATGAATAGGTAACCATGTCTCCCCCATGTGAAAATTCAAGCATTTAATGGCATCTAATTATGCCCCCTTGACCACTCCATCTACACTCTAAAGTAATACACCTTAATTTGCATGTGACCTCAATCTAGCATAGTGATCCATGTCCCCTTCTTTCCCATGTGTATTCACATGGGTCAAAAGATTCCCAAGTTTTAACTTCATCCAATAAGAGTTCATAGATAAATTGTACCCCACAAGCACATGCCTAAATGGAATCATGAGATCCAATATCATCATATCCTCACATGAATCTAAAAATCTAACCCATGTGACTAAGTAGAGAAATGAAACTCATTTCTCTCTCCTCATATTTTCAACATGAAAGATGTTATGTGGGCCATACCACCCACCATGGGCCTTTCCACATCACCAACATACCACATTACCATGAATAGTGAATATGAATAGTGATTCATGAATAGTGACTTCACACCCACCATGAATGACCCTCTACCTCCATAGCACTCTAAACTAAAAGCTTTAGTAGAGGACCCACTAGTTTAAAATATGGGAGGTTATAAAATAGTATAAGACATGAATAAAATTAAATCTAACATCACCCTTCATGAACTTGCTCAAATAATATAGTAACGTAACCTTCTACTCAAGTCTTTAACTTAAAATCCAACATATCCTACCTAGACTAGGTAGAATGTGTCCCACACCAATGTTCTCATTCACAAGAACAAGATGGAGGTCCACCCTTTCCTCCTAATCATTAGCTTGTTTGGATAGAGCCTACACAAATTTTTAGTGGACTTAAGAGCCTTAACAAATGTAATACTATTTAGTATTTGTGAGAATTTAGGGTTATTACCTATCAAATTATATAAGGTGGTGGTTTAACTAGATAATTTAGATGTTAAAGTGGTGGGTGAGCTTTTTAATGTCCACATGAAACTATAATTTAAATTTAAGATCAAATAGTTCATAGACATCTAGGTGCTAGAGATTCCCAAAACCTATGGCATGCTCCTTAGTAGGGACTAGTCTAAAACATTAAATGGGTGCATGGCCACTAATTTTTCTCATATGTGGTTACCCTGGAGAGGTGTATCCAGTCAAATATATGTGGATAAATAACTCCACATGAAACACATGATCACTAAATACAATGTTATCAATGAGAAAATGAAGCTAGTCTCCTTAGACTTAAGAATTTATATGCTAACCACAAAACCTACCCATTATGAAGTTGGTAGTGAGCCAAACTTTTTAGACCTATGGTCCCTATATATATATATATATATATATATATGGGGTTCAGTCTAAATAGGGAAGTAGCGAAGGTTTTCTATTGATGGATCCTCGAATAAATAGATGCACAACTTCATATAGACTATAGTTCTCTTGTAAAAATAATATGATAGAGTATGAGTCCTTAATATTAGGATTATCATTTACATTGAAGAATAAATCACATGAACTGAGGGTGTTTAGTGACTTTTATCTAGTGGTCAACCAAGTCAAGAGTAAATTTCAATGTAAATTATCTTACCTTAAAAGGTATAGAAATAGGGCTTGGGTCTTAATAGATATGTTTATCACATTCAATAGTATCCCTATCCCTAGGGAATAAAATCAAATCATTGACTCATTGGAATTCACAGCCATAAACTTAACTTCCTTAGATGATACTGAGTTGCAAAAGTTATTTGTGGAACTAGTTGCTTGCCCATTAGTCCCAAACAATGTGATGAATTTCTAAGTCTTCAAGGATGATAAACAAATCTCCAATTCATAAAAAAATACTAGGATGGCCCATGAAATCAATGAAGCGGATATAAATAATCCTAAAACCAAAATTGATTAGTATAAGATCCTCAACATTCATGGGAGCTAAATCTCAAAGCGGATGATTTCTTTAGAAAGAGCATTTGCCACCCTGGACCCTGCACCCCAAATTAAAAAACCTAATTTTGAGGACTAGACATGTTGAATCATAAACCTTGGATTTGTGGAAAAGCCTCAAAACATTAATGTTAGTCTTGATTAGATAAACTTCTAACTCAAAAAACTTCTAAAGTTATTTCTCAAATATATGGATGTCATCACTTTGGCCTATGAAGACCTCAAAGTCTTTGACCTAAGATTGATCACTCACACCATCCTTCTCAAACCAATATAAAAACCATTTAGGTATATATAAATACATGTGAACCCAATCATGGAACCATTGATACATAAAGAGGTCCATAAGCTACTCTATGTGGGGATAATCTTCTCAGTTCACCATGCTAAATGGGTAGCCAAATTAATACCTATGCAGAAGAAAAATGAGGAAATTTGTTTATGTGTAGACTTTTTAATCCTAAAATTCATGTCAAAAAAAGATAACTATTCATTACCTTCCCTCAAAGAAGTGATCCAAATGATGAGTGGACTCAAGATGATGTCCTTACTTTACAAATTTTTAGGATTCAACTAGGTCCTAGTAAATTCATAAGATTGGGTCAAAACTTCATTCACCACCAAATGGAATATATTCACCTACAAATTAATGTCATTTGGATTAATCAATGTGGGAGAAACATTTTAGAGGGTGATGGATTTTGCTTTTGAATGTTTAATTGGAAAGTGAATAATAATTTATATAGATGACTTGACTATGTTTTTAAAATACATATTAGATCACATACACCTCTTGCAAAGTGTATTCAAAAGATATAAGAGGTATGTAATTTCTATGAACCCAAATAAAAGTGTGTTTGGTGTTAGTGAAGGTAAGTTTCTCGGTCATATCATCACACAAGAGGGTATTGCTATCAATCCAAAAAGGGATGATGTGATTTTTGGATTGCCATTGCCTAACAGTAAAAAAGAATTAAAATATATTTTTAAGAAAATTAACTTTGTTCACAAATTCATTTCTATATTTTCTAAAATTTTAAAACCTCTTAATGCTATGTTGAAATAGGATGCAAAACTAGAATGACATGATGAAACAAGGAAGGATTTCCAGGACATAAAATACAATATTGTGATATATGAATCCAAGAGGGGAGTTACTCAAGTGTTAGTATAATAAACCTCAATAAAAACACATAAATAAATCCAACACCTCAATCCTATCCACTCAAGTAACAAGTTAACAATGAAAGTAACAAATAAAAGAAGACAAAACAAGTATTCTTCACCTTCCTTGTGAGCAAGAGTTGAATGTTTGCCTTGGCATAATGTGCTCCATCATGTGCTCAAAGAGTCTTTGATAATGATGTTCCTTGCATTTATTCTCCTTGTCACTTTGGAAATGTTTGTATTGGATTTGGCAAGATGTAGTAATCTATCAATAATTTTTTATTATAACATTACAAGGAAGCTTTGTTGAAGGAATTCCCACATAATAACATTAAATAGAAAATATTATTAGAATAATGGGTGAGTCCTTGTATTTATATCCTTCCAAAATAACCCTAACCTAAGTGTGGTTATGTTTAGTTTAAACATGGATAATTTTGGGAGGGGATAAGACATTAATATTTTTAATTAATAACCATGGCTCATAAATCCATATATTTGTTTGATATTTTATGAGTGCTTGACAACTCACAAAGATTATGTCATGATGGTGACATCATTTTAGATATTCATATGATGTCATGATGATGGTATCAATCTAGATTTATGAATTTATAAAAATAGAAATTCAATAATTAATTAGCCATGGCATTTTCATCTATGTATTTACTTGGGTTTAATTGATTAAACAATCCTTATCAAGTTAATTGCCATTTTTGAATTTCGATAAGTCGTCCCTCACACATGGTCTAAAAGTTCAATTTTTTATGTCACAACTTGATCAAAGATGAATTAGAGAAAGATGATGATTGTGTGTAGTGCATTTCCATAGTTATGGATACATTGACACAACTTATAAGATGCATTTTATGTTCGTTAATGAATCAAATCATTCCAATGATTTTCAATCTTAACTTGCATTATTTTCAAAAAGTCACTCTAGTATCCGTTTAGACACAAAAGTGGTCAAAAATGAGTGTCTATAGCTATCATATAAGCCTCGATGCCAATTATCCAAGACTACACATAGGATTTCTACATTTACCCTTTTTCTTATAATTACACCATAGTTGCATGCCTCACACAAAGATTAGATGGAGAGAAACATAATGTTTCCTTTATGAACACTAATCTCAAGCATACATAACTAAGACACTCCACTCTCAATAAACATGCCTATGAACTAGTAAAGGTTGTGAATAAATTAAAACACTATATCCTCATAAATAAGGTGCATGCAATCATCTTGTAACAACCATCAAGGAAATGTTGGGGTAGAATGAACTAGGCAAGCACAAAGGGAGATGGATGACAAAGCTACAAGAATATGATTTATAAATCAAACCTGCCAAGTTGGTTATAGGATAAGACATTAATTATCTAATTATTAAAATTGATCCAAGGATCACTATATGCTAATTGGATCAGGAGCTATTACCTAAATTAAATTGGTATGCCTCAATCATACACTATTTAATCTATAAGAACACACCCCCTAGGTTGATTCAAACATAAAAAAAGATCCCTCATATTGAAAATAACATAGCATATAATGGATAAAGGAGTTTTATTCAAGAAGAATCATGGAGTCTACCTTAGATGTTTATCAGAAGAATAATCTAAGGAGATAATGGCCAATTTCCATGATAATCTAGGAGTTGGTCACATTTTAGTGAATGCACCAACACACAAGATATTGTGCATAGGCTATTACTAGCCTATGTTATTCAAATATGTACATGCCCATCAGGGATAATTTTAATAATAGACCCCTAAAACTCTACTATAAAATCTTGGTGAATCCTAGAGTTCAGGTATAATTCTATTGGTGAATCTTTGGCAAAATCACCACACTAGGATAAATTGACTGGTAATTTCTATTATCTCTTTCAAAAAACTTATAAATATTTGGTGAATCAAGTATCATATTCAAATCAAGAAATAATGGTGAAAATTCCAAGTTAAACCCATTTCCATAAACACATTTATAATGTAAATAAGCTTGTGGTGGAATAATGATTATGATCAAGGGATACCTTAAGTTTTTTAGTATAGTTATTTTCCTTTGCCCTATGAAATTGGGGACAACCTAGCCATTTTAAACACTTACCCAAATGAATAAATCGAAACAAGGAAGACATGAGAGATATCACAAACAAATTTCTAAGATAAAAATTTCAAATTAAAATTTATGGCATAATATCATATTATTAATCCATTATAGAAGAGGACTCATCAAGGGATCTAAAGTTGATTTATTTCCAACCCTATGAATAAAGTGAAATCATTTTATCAAGGATTATTTATTAACTATACTTGGGTGGGTATATGATAAATAGCCACCACAACTTATTCTAATGATAATTCTACAAGTTATGAATGATCTAGCCATCTCCTTTGGTAGAATTATGCCCAATGGGATGCCATGGTTAAAATTATGTTAGGTGTTTCTAGTTTTATTAATGGAATCAAATAATGGGTCACATTTAATACAAATATTCATATTTAAGTAAAACAATTAATTCTTGGTTATAAATAAATCCAAAATTCAAGGTAAAAAAAAATTCACATAGAATCTTATAAAAACTAGTCAATTCCATATCATTGGGTAATAATAATGTAAGCCAAAGAATGTCCTTAAGAAACCCACTCAAGTAAAAATAGATATAGAGTTACTACACAACCACCTCCACAAAACCAACACCAATCCACATATTGTCATTCCTACAACATAGGCCCAATATAGATCCTTATGTTGCCCACTCAAGGAACAAATAATATAAAGAATTGGTTGTAGCCACCAAGGATATGCTTGATTATAAAGGGTAATTTATTAATTTTGATCTAAAAGAGAGTAAAATCAACCTTTTAATTACCAATGTAGGTCTATTAATTTTTTCTACACATCGATCAAAATAGGTAAATATGAGTTGTGTAAAAAGTGGTTATGCATTAGTGAAGCTCATATTAAGCCATAAAAATAATTCATTCATAAAATATGATCATGTCTATCTATTTCCACAGTAAAATAATACATGTAATTATATCATAGCATGGAAAAAATCTAATTATAAATAAATAACCATATGTCATAATGTGCCCCAAAGAGTAAATATAGCTTGGTAAGGCAAAAAATTAGATTTTATATCTAAAAACTTACTCCATACTTAACAATCGAAAACATAATTTAAATTATCACTATAAAATATAATTTAAGTAATTCTCAAATTTCATTAGTTCTATCTATTTCCACAATTTATAGATTACAATCAAATAATGAAAAATCAACTTCAAGGGCTTACTATGAAACTAGAAGAGAATACACAAAAATAAAAACATATCACTAAATCCCAAAAAGTACTACTAAATATATTATCATATACTCCAATAAAATTAACTTGAACATTTTTTTAATATAACACATTATACTCTCAGCTTCTCAACTTGGACCAACACTAAAATAAAATTAGAAATTTAGAGGGGTTTTCCTTTCTACTTTAATATATTAATAATGGATAAGTGACATCTAACATGGGGAGATAAATATTAAAAATACCATTTAAAAAGATGACCAGGTTGTAGTGTGAAGAGTGTAATTAGAATAATTAATCAATAGTTTAATAAATTATGTCTATTTTGTAATGTGCTAACAAAAAATCCCATAATATTATTTATCAGACCTATAATTGATGAATTAGTTTACATAAGCTAGAACATCAATTAAAACAAATAGAAGGTAGTTAGTAATGTCATAAACCAGTATATTTCCTTTATTGTAAACTCAACTTGTTTATTTTTTTTTAAAAATATAGCATACCCAAATGTATATAGAGTTGCAAGGCCCCATAGTCAGTTCATTATTTCTAAATTTAAAAAAAAAGAAATAAAAATATGGCCCATATGTACTCATTTTTTTTCATTGTCATCCTCTTTTTTTATAGTTGTCTTGCCTTATGGCCCCATGGTCGGTTTATTATTTATACTCTATACTCTGATTTTTTCATAACTTTTTTTATACTCAATTTATTATATTATTTGGTTGATCTTTACCACATACTTATTTTAAACAAATAATAAATTGATTTCCTTTGAGATATGCTCCTTTTAAACAAACAAGAAATTGCTTTTCTCTAATAAATAATGGCATGCAAGATACTTATTTTTAAAAATACATAAAGAATAAAATGAATAAATGCAATAGAGCCTCAATATAATTTCAACCATATTTTTGACTAACCCAAAAATACCCATTTCACATATTTTGAGTTTAAGGAAAATATTTATAGATATACATGAAATTTCTAAGAAAACCAATAGGCATAGTGTTTTGAGAAAAAATATTCAAGGAAATTCATTTAAAATAACTTATCATTGTATTTATTCATTTAAAGATAGATGATTGTGCATTGAAACAACTACTCTTAGTATTCAAAACAAAAGAAACACAAATACATACCTTGCAGCTACAATCACAAGGAAAACAACTTAGAAATTATCTGCACCTCATCCCAATTTTTTGACTGCCATAGCTTCATTTTCACTAATAGCTTTCATTAATGACTAGAAATTTTGAAAAACTTTCAGCAAATTTCTTTAGATAAATGATTTTCAAAGAACTTATCATTATATTTATTTATTTCAAGATAGATGACTATGTATTTAAATAATTACTCTCAGTGTTTAGAACAAAAGAAACAAAAATCCATACCTTGTAGTTGAAATCACAAGGAAACTAACATATAAATTATTTACACCTTCATTTTTAACTTCTCACCCCAATGTTCCAACTAATAGAGCTTCGCTTCTACCAATAGCTTGCATAAATGATAAGAAAAATTGAGAAACTGTCACATATGTATTCAATCAACTTACATTAATTACGTAGGTGATATGTTGGACCAATATTAAATTATTTTCTTGGTTCCCTCAATACGTCGGTACCAATTCACTAAAAAATAGGGAAATATCTAAACATCAACCCTGTAGCTTTAATTCCACTTACACTACATTCAATTCTAGAAATAAAATAAACATTAGGTTTGAAAATTAATTGTTATTAAGTTATTAAGTCATTAAAACCATATATAAGAAATATCATGTGTTTTTTACTCAGTTTTATAAATGGCGCTAAAAAAAATCAAAATATTTTTATAGTTTTAAGATTATAAACTATATAATAAAATCTACCAAAATGTCTTAACTATATCCATAATTGGCCTTTCAAATATTTTTTATTTCAATTAACAAACCATGTCAACCAAAATAAAATTATTACTTTAAGTTTATTGTGTCCTAGGTGGTCCTTATATATATGCACATACTTGCATATATATGTATATATATACATACATATATACTTGACAATTCTAGAATAACCTACACATTTCTCGTATAATTTTTTGGTGAATCAGACCCATACATGCATAGTAACTCTAGAGAATTTGTGTCCCAAAATAAGATCAAGTATAATATATAAGGTGATTTAAAACCCTTTTATAATAAATTATATAAAATTGAGGCTATTTGACCTATGTATATTTCATAGAATTAGCTATTTTCAAAATTCAAAAAAATTACTTATAGATTTTTAGCTATAAATATCCTCTAAAATTTTCCCTAAGGCCCATGTTTAGACATGCCATTAATGGTAGACCTTCACTAAAAAGAAAACCCATGCATTAATTCCATTATATCCAATTATAGTAATTACACCATTTTCCCAATGGGGGATAGACTTCATGAGGTCATCAACCCCAATTCCTTAGTAGGATATAAGTTTTTCCTTATGACTATAGATTATTTCACATAGTGGACCAAAGTAGTGGCTACAAATAAAATTACTATTTTTAAAGTCATCAATTTCATGGAGAATAACATAAACACCCTATTTGGGACCCCTAGTTCATTAGTGTGTGATAATATCTCTACATTTCAATCTATAGAGTTTATTGAATGGGCATATGATAAAGGAGTCACACTGAGATTCTCATCTAGTCATTACCTAAAAGGGAATGGGTTGTTATAATCAACTAAAAATAATATAATAGATGTCAACAAGAAGGCTGTAAGAGAAAAATCTTGGTAGTGGCATTCACTACTTATTTTTTCTCTATAGGTTTATCACACCAAGCAGAAATAGACGCTCAAAATATTTCCATTCCTACTATTCTACGAACTTGAGCTAGTTATTCCAATAATGCTCAAGTTACTTACATATAATTTCATGAATTAATATATTGAGAAATATGATAAAATGAACACCAAGTTCTTAGACATTATCTAGTTATAGGAAGCCCATGATGAAGATTTACTCAACTTTAACAAACATCAAGGCACTATCAAATAATGGTTTGATAAAAGGGCCAAGGTCAGGTATTTTAGGATCTTTGATATAGTACTACTATGGTATAAAGCTCACAAAAACAAGGGATATAATTCTAAATTTGATTCTCTCTAGATCAGCCCCTACCAAATAGATGAGCTACTCACCCAGAACACTTTCTACCTTAAAGACTTTAAAGGCAAAGATCTCTCATCCACCCATGGCATGTTGAAGAAACTGATGGATGACATGTAGGAATAGGTCTAAGCCCTTAAAGCATGACTAAAAATTTCTTTCTCAATGGGCCTAATTGGACAAGTCAAGGATTCCCTCTTACAACTTTTCTCAGTACTAGAAAAAGTGGTGGAAACTCAAGAAAGTTACAAGATGTATATTCAAAGACCCAAGCCTATTTGGGAAGGATTGTTATAGTAGAGAATAAATTCAAGAACTTTGTGGTCATAGTAAATAAGGGCATGTTCTCAAAGCTAAATCTTATGCCTAATTTAGACCTAATCATGTACCAAACATATGCCAAGATCATGAAGGTAACAATTAAGGAATGGTTGGGCCCAAAATAGACATTGGTGAATCCCATGAGTGTTTTCAAAGGTGTAAAGGCTCTTAGTAGTTACAACAAGTTCTACTAAGTTCCCAATCATTTGTGTGTCCCATTTTTGTTTCTTTTATTTTTAACTTACTAAACTATTAGTTTTAATCATAGTCTAACATAAATAAGAGTGTTTTATTTATTGTAATGCTCAGCATATCTATGTAAATAGATCCCAAAAGTTAAAAGTGTGAAAACTTTCCATATTGAGATCCTCTCCTTTTAAGGTTCCTCTATACATTTATTAATGAATATACTATGTTTAAAAATATTCCTCATGGATATAATAAAATAATTGTACCCATAACTATTTGTGCATTTCTCCTTTTCCTTTCCATATGATTTCAATTATGTATTCTTGAGCTAGTTTTTCCTGCATATCATGGTATGTATTTGAAGTATCCTTTTCTTTGATGAATATTATTGTTAATAATATATTGAAGGATTTATAATTTAGGATTGAGTATTTATGGATTTTCTACCATCTTGTGGTGGTGATATTAATTTTTTCATCAATTTCCCTCATTATTATTTATTCATTTTGGAATAATTTTATTAGCAATTGGATTTAATCATCCACATCTCCTATTCCATTAAACTTGGGTAATTTTACATGGGATTAATGTTTAATGTCTTATACATTTATACTTTGAGGTACAACATCATTCAATGTGGTAGTTATATTTACATGGGATTTTAATTTGTACATGTGACATACTTTCCTAAGAATTATCTCTAGTTCTTTGTATAACTAAGCCTCAATGTCATCGTCAAATCCTATTTTGACCTGCTCATTTCCAAGTATTACTTTCCCCTCATCATGGGTTTTGGTCTCTCTAATATGCTCCTCTTTATGAAATTCCCATGAGATTGGGTGTTCCCTAAACTAGGGAAAGTGGGGATAACTACGGACTTTAGTCCTCCATTTTTGGACTAATCTAGGATCAGCATGTGACACGACTATGGTATTTGACTTCATAAATAGATGTTACATTAATAGTCTCTAATATATGCACTATCACCCCAAATTTTGAATCTAATATATTACACATAAGTCAAATATTGTTATGAGAATTTGAGTATTGGGATTATTATTTCTAAACATAATGGGAAAGGGTCATTTGATGCCAAAGAACAAATGCAAAAGAGAGGGAAGGGTGAGGTAGAAAAGGGGGAGCCTCCAAGACTAAAATGAACTCAATGCATTAGTCATTGAACTAAGTGACTCTTGCAAAATAATACCACTATATATTGAGTTTCACTAAAGTTATACCTCCAAGAACATATAGTGATAATATTCTAAGGGAATTAAGAGTATGCCTTCAATATGAGCTCTCACTAATGATGAGCATTAGGATTTTATTATTGAAAACACATAAATCCCATACAAAAATTTGTAGCTTGGCACACAAATTATTAGCATTACCAAAGGGGGAAATGAAATAACTCACACAATGATTATAATAGCTAAGCACATCCTAACCATGGCATACATAAAGAAACAAAGTGTTAAACTAATTAACCTATCATTTATAATCATTCAAACATGAAGATGAAAGAAAATTGAAACATAAAACAGACCCTCTTGTAGAAAATAGAGATTGTATTCATTAAAAAGTGTAAATAATGTTACAATAATCAATCTAGGCTGATTTTATAGTCTAGAGTGATGAAGGAAAAGCAATTGATATCCTAGATATAATTCAACATCTCTTTTGATCAATTTTAGTCAACTCCATAATAAAATATAGATCTTTATTACATAAATAAGGATGGGGCTCACCTTTATATAGCATGAAGATCCCATCCTAGGACATGATGGCCACTCATTATAATTACAATTGCATTTCAAAATTTAAACAAAATAATCTCTATAAACCTGTAATAGATCTATGGGGGACAACTCAATTAACATGAGGATGTGGTTAAGAATCACCATATCCTAATTAATTTGACTAGGCACTCCTAGAATCAAACATGGATACCATGAGGTCAAATCCTTGCCTAACTTGGCAAGGTTCATTGGGGGCTCCCTAAAGATTACCTTAGCCTGAGCTAATTGTCTTCAAAAGACTTGGAAGGGTGTTTTCATTGATGCTTGGATTATATAGACCTAGTTAACTCTCACCATGGACTGAGTTGATAGATCTATCACCACCCAGCCCCCTTCTTGGTTTTCCTTGGCCACTTTTTCCTTCATAACCTAGTTGAATTGACCCAGGTGGATTTTGAATTCCCTTTGGTCAAACAAGGTGACATACAAGTAGAACAACAAAGAGATATTGATCTCTTTGAAGTAGTTCAATATCTTCTTCTCTCCCTCTTCCAAGGGTCTTATTATAATATTATCTAAGGCCAAGCACTCCTCCATTGTAGCTCTCATGTTCTTGTCATATGTTTAGAATAACCCTAAGTCTAAGGTCAGCATAAGTTTGAGCTCTGATAATATCCCTTTATTGACCACTACCTATAATTATCTCCATGTAGGACTGAGTCCACTAGATAAGCATGATGATCTCATCTAGAGTATCCATTTCCCAAGGATTAAAAAAGTAGTATAAGGGCATCCTTGACCTACCCAATTAGCCTGATGGTAAATGTCCTCTTCACTTGGGATTCTAGAGTTTGAATTTGGATTTGTATGTAGTCAAAGAGATTTTCAAACATATTGTGGGTAGCTCAGAGGATGGATAGTGGGTCCTCAACCATAATTTCCTCTCTATTGGAGGTCTTTAACTTGGTGAGTAAAAATAGATCCTGATGGGTCTACCACAGCACTAGGTTTCCCTCCTAGATGAATTTTTTTGTGAGTGTTCTCTCTATGCTTTCAAAGGCTTAGTCAAAACTCCATTACACATCCAAGTCACCCTAGAAAATCATATATAGTGACTTTGACCTTGGGACCGTTCCTCAAATTTTGGGAGGTGTAAGAGGGATGGATGAAATGGAAGCGAAGGGTGAAGGATGAGGTGAAGGGGAGATGGAGGAAGTGTAAGGAGTGAACCAAGAAAGTAGAGGAGGTGGAGGAGGCATGAGAGCAAAAGGAGGGAAAATTAAAGGGGAGGCTCAAGGGAACATTTTCAGCTACCACTATTCCTAAGTTAGGTTCACTTATGGTATAATTAGCCCAAGGAATGGGTCATTAAATAGTAGGGAAGAGATAGGCTAATTGAAGGTGTGTCCTATGGTGCCTTAGGTAATAGAAAGAGGGAGTCAAGTAGCTAGGCATCGAGATGATGATTGGTCTAGAAGGGTTTCTAAGACCTATGGAGAAGGTTAAATAAAATAAAAAGACCTTTAGAATGGATTTAGAGTGTGATTGAATTTCTATTTCATTTTTTACCTCTTACCTAGATTGGTGCTAAATATTGTTGTAGATGGTCTAACTAGCATGACAATAGCTACAGAGGTTAATGATAGAGGACTTGGAGCTACTGAGGAGAGTGCTAAAACAACTAGAGTAGGCACTGAGAGGGTCCCTATTATAAGTGTTACACTCCTAAAATTCATAATTACTCCCATTGTTAGAGGCATACCCAAGGAAGGAATCAGGATTACTCTTAGTTGTGAGATGGAGGGAGAGAAAAGGAATGAAGAGACAAGGATTCTTGAGAGGACCAAGGACAAAGGTACTTGGGTGAAGGTTGGAGATGTAGTAATGGGGAATAGATGAGGCACCACATAAGGTATTTATGGGGTAGAGCATAATTATTGGGCATTAGAATTGGGAGTTAAAAAGTAATAAGAGTGAAGGGTGGAAGGGAAACAAGCGGGGATAGAGGTGTTAGATGGGGAACCTATTTAGGTACCTATTAGGAGCCTCACTCTGATCTCACTCTAAAACTATGAACCACATCAAACTTTAGAATTTATGTGGCTTAGGGATGAGGTGTTGATGGCTAAATAAGTTACACCTAGCCTACCTAACATCAATTTTTCTAGGATTAGCTTTATTGTGGCTTGGTTATTAGACATACCATAGGAGGTGGAGGTGGAGGTAGGGGTAAAGTATGAGGAGAGACTTGAGGAGATATAATAGGAAATAAGGCATGAGGAATAGGATTTAATGGAAGAAATAAAGCTAGAATTAGATCTTAAGGAGGAGAAGGTGGTGAAATGCCCTGTAGGATTCTTTAGGGGATGGTTAGAGCTATTGGAGTTAGGTACTTCATAAACTAAATAAGAGCTAAAGGAGGCACAAAGGGGATTACTTGATCCTTCTTTCCCTTATTCCTCTTCTTGGTCATAATCTAGGATAGCACCTCTTGGTAGTAGGTGGTATTTAGATAGAGATCATCATAATATTTAGCCTAATGATCATAGTTGATGTTGATGCAGGTTGAGTACCACACCAAGTGAGCACAGATTACCCATTTAGGCTATCACTATTATATCTTTTACTTTTCAAGGGTAAAGGAGTCTCACCCAACCAACATCTTTTGAAGTGATGGGAAGGTCTTGTAGACATGGTGCCTTATCGTGAATAGTATTTTTGGGCACACCTTCTACTAAAACTATATGTAAAACCCAAAGATGGCTTCCGCTAGTTGATAGGTGATCTCTTCTTCTACTAGGTGATCTCTTATTCTACTAGGTAGTCAAGAATCTAATATGGTAGGTAGAGGGGTCCTTGAGGAAACTCATGATCTAGATCATGGTGTCATCTTTGTACATATAGTAGTCCCTAATGGCTATGATAGAATCTCTGATTGCCTTCAAGAGCTAGGGCATGGAAGCTTCATTGATGGCTTGGTAGACCACTAGGTATAAGTTCTCACTTATGTCCTAGATGTATTGGTGGAATGGGTGTCCATATAGTTTGTAGAAGACCACATGGAATACCAGGCCTCTGATAACTCATGAAAAAAAGTTTAAAGGCTTAAAAGAGAGAATCCCACAGACTACACCTAGTAGGTAGGTCATCATGTAGAAATTTCCCCTATCTCAAATATATGTGATAGTGTGGACCAACTTTAATTTGATTAATGATCTCATGTTTGGGACCTCTAAGCATGTAAGGATCATGTGTAGGAGAGGCACCCATGCCTTGTTGACATGTTGGAATTCTTGGAATTCCCTTGAATAGTTATTTAGTAGGATCATGCCTACTCAAACCTCCTCCTCAAAGTTGTAAATTTTATAAGTGTTAATATCCTCCTTGTTAACCCACTTATAATTTAGGATCTCATCTTAGTCATAGAGGATATGATATATCTGGTAGGTCCCCATCTAGACCATTACCAACATTTCATCATAGGATAAAGTGTAGTTTGAGAGGGAGGAGTATGCCTTAAAGGCATTCCAAGAGATATTGATAATTTGGTGCCTAGATTTAGGTAAACATACCTATTTGTTAACCCCATCTTACATGTGAATGGTGTTGTGAAGGATGTCTCTTAATAGATAAATGCAAGGGATTGCCTCTAGTTTGATCATGAATCTATGGAGTCCACACTTCTTGTAAGACCTAAGGGCATCCTCACATTCTACCTAGTGGTCATCATCTAAGCATAAGACCCTAGGTATTTTCTTAACTTATTTAAATAGGTCATTATAATGCTTGAACTTGGTCAAGCTATCTAGGAATGTGGTGTCCTTATATTTAGTTTTAGCCTTTGGGTTTGAGGATGTTGCATCCATTCAAGTAGGATAAAGGGGAAATTAGGAATCTTTGAGTGTAGAAGGTACTAAATATAGGGGTGATTTATGGAAACTTGAAACTAAGGAGTTAGAGATTTATTTTAAGGTAGTAATGGTAACCATTAGTGAGCCATTCCTAGGTCTTTTATAAATGCAAAAATACATCCTCCTATATTAATGGAATTTGGTGGCTCACTTGCTATGAATTCAAATTTGAGTTGGTGAATGGATTTTGTCTTTCCTTATAAATATAGAATTGAATTTAGATCCCATGATATTTTACCACCAATTGAATATAGCAATGGTGATGAGATGTTTTAAAACTATCCACTCAAACCCAACTTCCCATTATGTTAATGCCTAGTGCATGGTAGGCATGTGGTCACATCTCTTAGATGCTTCTCAGTTAACTCCTAATTTTTGACACATGACATCCTCTTATTGGAATTCCTAATAATGGTTGGCACTTAGGCATGGCTCTATACTCCACATCATTCCCTTAGGCTAGGTGGTGTATCACCTAAAGACATGTGCCACATCTTGATTGGCTCTCTGGTCTCATCCATACCTTATTCTAACCTTATCACGGCCTTAGGTGGTTGTTATTTCATCTACATAATGGGTGATGATGTGGCACCTTTTCATTTAATCAAGATCTGACATCTTTGATAGGTCTAAATAACTAGCCATTTTGACACATGGAGACATGTTTCTTCCTATTCGATTGGCTATCCTGAGCTCTAACATATATGATAGGGTTGGGGGACTAGCTTCTTTAACTCATGGTGATGTGTGACCTTCTCATTTTTCCAGGATCTCCTATGATCTAACAACTCTAATAGGTTTATGGGTTGGTTTCTTTGACTCATGGTGATGTGGCACCTTCCCATTTACTTAGGTTCTCTTGAGCTCTAACATCTCTAATGGGTCTAGGGGATTAAATTCTCTAACTCATGGTGAGGTGTCACCCTCCCATTTGGTTGGGATCTCCTAGGCTTTGACATCTCTGACAAGTTTGGTGGAATGGTCATTCTGACTCATGGTGATTTTGTATCTTCCAATTTAGTTAGGCTCTCTCAGGATCTAACATCTTTAATAGGTCTAACAGACTTTCCACTATGACTCATGGTGATGTGGTGCCTTCTTATTTGGTTAGGTTTTCCTAAGATCTAACATCTCTAACAAGTTTAGGAGATGGGATACTTTGACTTATGGTAAGGTGGTACCTTCCCATTCAATCGAGTTTTCTTGAGATATGACATATCTAATAGATATAGGGGACTAGATGGTCTAATTTATGGTGATGTGGATATTCCCATTTAGTTGGGTTCTCCCAAGCTTAAAAATATCTGATAAGTCTTAGGGACTGGCCACTCTAACTAATGGCAATGTGGTACCTTTCCATTTAGTCAAGCTTTGACATCTCTAATAGGTTCAGGGGACTATCCACTCTAACTCATGGTGATGTGGTGTCTTCCCAATCTATCAAGCTCTCTCAAACTCTAACATCTCTGATAGGTCTAAAAGATTGGTCACTCTAACTCATTATGATGTGACACCATCTCATTAAATTAGGCTCTCAAGCTTTGATATTTGTAACAATTTTGGGGGACTAGTCACTCTGACTCATAATGATGTGGCACCTTCCCATTCAGTTAGGCTCTCTCAATTTCTAATAAATTTACTAAAAGATTAAAAAAAAGAAAATGAACATGATATATTATAAATTACTTATTAGTTATGGAGATTTCACTTTACCATGAATAGTGATGAGTCTATCAATTCGAGAAGTGATCCAGGTGGATCCATTTACCATTCCATTTTTGAAAGTCTTGAAATTTTGGTCGAATCATTTTCAAATCATATAATTTGTCAAGAGATTTCTAGCACTTCTTTTGGAATGAAAAATGGAGTCTAGATGCTCAAGATATAGCTAGTTGAAGAAATCTTGCGACATGCAAATAATGAGAGTCGAAAGTGATGTGGCATTATTGAAATATGCCAAGTGGACCAATAGCCATTTGACATGTGGTAAAATTATTTGGTGCCAAAAAAAAATTGGTTTGGTGTTTGTTTTTATTCACATGTTATTTGAGAAAATGTATTTAAATTTCAAACGCTATCACATTGAAGTAGGATGCCACCAACTAACTACCACGTCACCACACAAATCATGCATGACCAAGTCTAACGGTGGCCTAAGCTAGTGCCTAAGTCTTGGAATTTGAAAAGGGAACCAACTTATCTAAATAAATCATGTAAACCATTATTTCCAGCAAATGTGGGATAAAGAGAATCTTAATCACACCCAAAAAGGAGGAGGCCAACTAGTCAACTCATGCCTAAGCACCTAAAAGAAAGGCCAATAGTTTGAACCCCTGACCTGCCACCCAAAAGGGATAAGCTTTGACTGCTTGTGCTGCGAGGATCGAAGTGCTATAAAAGGGATGAAATTCTACTTGAAGAAGAACAAGAGACTGACTGTGTAAAGAGATTTAATAAGGTTAGAGTCTTATTATTGCTTTGTAGGGCCTTGGGCCATTATTTTTAGATCTGAGAGATATATTTATAGGCAAATAGAGATTAGAGAAGGTGAATTAAAGATTTTTATTTATTTTAGAAGCCATTTGTTGCACAAAATTAATGAGAACGGTCCTCACTTCAAATGGACCCGGAGACATAGGCTATTGAAGTTGACCTCCATCATCAATTTGCTGGTGAATTCTTTTAATTTCTTTGATTATTATGTAAATTTTTATCTTCAATTAAATTTTGGTTTTAATTTCTTTATACAAAATTAAATAAAAAAATTAAGAAATTGAAGGATCTCTTATATGTGAAAAATTGTTCTTCGGATGTACTACACTCATATTTTTAGTTTTCAAATTAGATTTTTGGTATCAAAGCAGTGTTATTTAATATTGATTGCTAGTGTATGTTGACAAGGTCTAAATCTCAAAAGGGTGAAGGAAAAATCATTGAGTATAATCCATAGATTGGTTCAAGGCATGCTTCAAGGATGGCCAAAGAAGAGATCAAATCCAAACAAGCTTTTTTTCGAGCCTTCATGGATATGAGAAGCATGGTTGAGGAACTATACCATGACAAACAAAGGAAATCTAAGATTCAAAAAGGAGGTGATTCACAATAATCAAAAGGTAAAGAAACCAAAAAACCTTCTTCATCAGATGATGGTAAAAAAATTGTGGAATCTATCCCTTCACTAAAATTGGATATTAAATTTGAATTACCAATGTTTAATGGCAAAGTTAATGCCAAAAAGTAGGATAATTGGGTAATCAAATTGAATTTTATTGTAGGGTCCAAAAGATTACAGGGGATGAGTCAAAAATTCATTTGGTTACTCTTCGTATGGGAGGCACAGCTCTCATCTAGTGGGAGAGTAAGTTGAAGGAAGTTGAGCTTCAAAAAGGTAACTCGATTTCTACTTAGAATGAATTTATTGAAGAACTTAGAAAGCAATTCTATCTTTTAGGCTATATGCAACAATCCATGATGGATAGCCAAAGTTTCAAACAAGGAAAAGGCCGAAATGTTCAAGATTATACACAAGAATTTAGGAAAAAATCTTTAATTTTGAATGTTCCTCTATACACACAAGAAACACTGCTAAAATATACAGGTGGGTTGCATAGTTACTTAAGACATATGATTCTTATGTTCAATCCCACTAATTTAGATGCAGTATGTGTTCAAGCCACTCATTTAGAGGCTAGAGGAAAACCATCAAAAGAATCTTTTCCTAAAGTAAAAAGTAAGCAATCTAATGTTAAGCAATCCAAAGGGGAAAGTTCATTAGGAAAGGGTAAACATAAATCCACTTATACTATTAAAAAAGAAGAAGGAAAACCATTTTGTAATCATTGCAAGAAAAATCATGATGAGTCTAAGTGTTGGAAACTACATCCTGAGTTAAGGCCTAAGAGGTTTCAAAATAAATAAAAGAAGGCTAATGCTATGGTTCAGGACTTAGGTTCAGATTTAAGTGATGAAACTAAGATCACAGCTATGGGGTTACATAATGATTTTTCTCTTTCAGTTTCTATCACTAAGTCATCAAATGATGCATCTTCTTCTAAATAGAATTATGTGCATGTTGATAAGAGAAGAAATGAATTATTCCACATTAGAGTTGTTTCAAAACATACTAATATTGACACTCTATTTGATAGTTATTCACAAGAAAATTTAATTTTTGAAGAAGTTGTTAAGAAGCTAGGCTTATAAACCAATCCCCATCTAAAGCCTTATCCACTAGGTTGGGTGTGTGACAATGCAAAGCTACAAGTCTCACAAACTTGTAGACTAAGGTTTGCCATCACATCCAAGTTTGTAGATGAGGTTGAGTTAGATGTTGTTCCATTGGACATATGTGGGATTATTTTGGGAAGCTCATATCTTTATGATAGAAAATTAATCTTCTATAGAGAGGAGAATAAGTACTTGCTTGTTAAGGATGGCATTGAATATATATTTAGAGCACATCACATTAGAACAAGTCTTTCCTTGGTTACAGTAGGGCAAATGAAAAGACTAGTTAATTCAAGCAAGACTTTTTATCTCATGTTGATTAAGTCTAAGGAAAAAGAATATTCTCAGGCTTTAGAAAAGTGTGATCCTAGACACAAGAATGAATTGGTTGAAATTATTTCTACTTATGATGATGTATTTCAGGATCCTAAGGGCTTGCCCCCTAAAAGGGGAGTTCAACATGAAATTCAGCTATTGCAGGATTCTCCTCTCCCTAACATTGGCATGTACAGGTTATCAGTGGTGGAAAATGAGAAAATCAAAAAATAGGTAATGGATCTATTGGATAGAGGTGTTATTCATCCAAGTTCATCTCCTGTTGGTTTGCCAATTATTTTGGTGCCAAAGAAAGATGGCACTTGGTGAATGTGTGTTGATTTTCATACTTTAAAGAAAATTACTATTAAGAATCGTTACCCACTTCCTCGTATTAATGATTTGTTGGATCAATTAAAACATGTTATTTATTTCACTAAGCTGGATTTGAGAAGTGGATATCATCAAGAAAGAATTAATGAAAGTGATGTGTGGAAAACCACATTCAAAACAAAATAGGGATTGTTTGAATGGCTTATTATGCCTTTCATGTTTTGGAATGCCCCAACTACATTCATGAGATTGATGAATGATGTTTATAGACATTTCCTTGATGATTTTTTTATAGTTTACATAGATGATATATTGATTTTCAAAAATTCTTGGGAAGAGCATGTGATCCACATTAGGAAAGTCATGGATGCATTACAAAGGGAAAAACTTTATCTAAAAATGTCAAAATGTGAATTTGGCAAGACCTCTATGATATACTTGGGTTACATTGTAGGACATGGTGAATTGAAAATTGATCCTGCAAAAGTGGTAGTCATTATTAATTGGCCTACACCCACTAACACAACTAAGGTTAGAAGTTTTATTAGTGCAGTATAGTTTTGGCAAAAGTTTATTTCTCAATTTTCATATATTGCATCACCTTTGCATTCTTTTAAAAGTGTGAAATAGGTCTTTCAGTGGGGAGGCAAACATCAAAAAGCCTTTAACACTTTGAAACAAAAGATAAGTACTACTCCGATCTTGGCACTTCTTGATATACAACAACCATTTGAGATCGAGATAGATGCAAGTGAGTATGCTATGGGAGCTATTTTAATGCTAGGTAAGAAACTAGTTTGTTATCATTCTGAAACCTTTACAAGTGCAGTAAGAAAATATCCAACTTATGATAAGGAATTGTATGCATTGGTTCAAAGTGTTAAAAAATGGAAACATTACTTAATGGGCAAAGAAACAATAATACATACAAATCATTAGCCCTTCCAGTATCTCCAATCACAAACCAAACTACAACAGTCTAGACATTTTTGTTGGATGGATTTCTTACAACAATTTCATCTTGTGATCAAGTATTAAAAAGGTATTCAGAATAAGGTTGCAGATATGCTATCTAGGCCTCCTATGGTTGTTTCATCTATTCTTTTACAACATGGTTCTTTGTCTCATGAAAGTTATAAAGAATAATATGTTAATGATCTTGATTTTTAGGATGTTTATTAAGACTTGATGAGTAGTAGACAAGTAGAAGAATTAGACTATCATGTACACAATGATCTTTTGTATCATTTGGGTAAACTATGTATTCCTCAAAATGAGAGGGTGCACATGAATAGAGAAGCATGTACTTCTCTTATTTCTAGTCATTTTGGAGTTACTAAAATGGTTGCACATTTGAAAATGTATTGTTACTAGGCTCGTATGCATGAAAATGTTGCTAAATATATAAAGGGATGTACCCTTTATGCCACAAGTAAACCTAGTAATAGGAAACTAGGACTTTCTACTCCTCTTCCTATTCCTACTCGCCCCTGGGAAGTATCTCCATGGATTTTGTGGGGGGGGTTGCCTATGACACAAATAAAACATGAATATTTATATGTGGTTGTGGATAGATTTATCAAAATGTGTGTTTTGATTCCTTGCACTAAGCAAATTACTGGCAAAGGCACTTCACATTTATTCTTTAAACATGTATGGGTTCATTTTGGTTTCCTACAATTATTTCTAATCAAGATTCTTGATTTATTGGGGAGTTTTGGTCAACTTTGTGGGCACTAATAGACACTAAATTAAAAAAGAGCACTGCATTTCATCCACAAATTGATGGACAAATAGAGGTTGTGAACTGCACTGTGGTACATTTGCTTAGGGGTTATAGCAATAACATCCAAAGTTATGGGATGAACAATTGTGTTACATACAACATGCATATAACTGAGCACTTCATTCTTGTACAGTGAAATCTCCATTTGAAGTTTATTATGGATACTTGCCTAAATCTCCTCTAGATGTTTGTTATGGACAGGATACAGTTGTTGGTGAACCAAAAGAAGCCATTCGAGCTAAGAAGTTCATTGAACAAATACAACTCATACATCAAATTATTTTTACTCAATTGGAGAAAAGTCAAGCCAAGTACAAAGCCAGGCATGACAAATAATGTATTGATCACCAATTTGTTGTAGGTGATATGGTATGGCTTCACATTAGTAAGGAAAGACTGATAGGTGAAGGTAAAAAGTTGAAACCAATCCGGTATGTTCCTTTTTGGATAACAAAAAAAATTGGTACAAATGCTTTCTGATTAGATTTACCATCTTACATACAGATTTATTCAATTGTAAATATGGAAAATCTGAAATTGTATGAGCCTCCAATGATAATTGATCATGATGAAAGTGTATCCATTCCTTCCATTGATGATTTTTCTCCTAAATATCTAACAAAATTGTAGGAAGATACTATACTTGATAGGAATATGCAGACTTCGTGAAGAGGTAATGTTGAATATCTTCATGTTGGTCTTAAAGGGATGCACCCAAGCAAGGCCAGATGGATGGAAGTCAAAAAGGTGAGGGAAAAATACCCTCACCTCATTACCAATTAATTTTAACTTTCGAAGGTCCAAAAGTTCTCAGTGGGGAGGAGTGATCCAAGTGGATCCGTGTACCATTCCATTTTTGAAAGTCTTCAAATTATGGTTGAATCATTTACACATCATAGAATTCATCGAGAGATTTTTAGCACTTCTTTTGGAATGAAAAATGGAGTCCCGATGCTCAAGATATAGCTAGTTGAAGAAATCTTGTGGCAGGTGAATAATGAGAGTCGAAAGTGACATGGCACTATTGAAATATTCCAAGTAGACCAATAGCCATTTGACATGTGGAAAAATTATTTGGTGTAAAAAAATTGGTTTTGTGTTTGTTTTTATTCACATGTTATTTGAGAAATTATATTTAAATTTCAAATGCTATCACACTGAAGTAAGACGCCACCAACCAACTACCACGTCACCACACAAATCATGCATGACCAAGTCTAATAGCGGCCTAAGCTGGCACCTAAGTCTTGGCATTTGCAAATAGAACCAACTTATCTAAATAAAGCATGTAAACCATTATTCCCAACAAATGTGGGACAAAGAGAAGCTTAAGCATGCCAAAAAAGGAGGAGGCCGACTAGTCAACTCATGCCTAAGCACCTAAAAGAAAGGCCAATGGTTTGAACCCCTGATCTACCACCCAAAAGGGATAAGCTTTGACTGTTTATGTTGTAGGGGTCGAAGTGCTATAAAAGGGACAAAATTCTACTTGAAGAAGAACAAGAAGCCGACTGTGTAAAGAGATTTAAGAAGGTTAGAGTCTTATTATTGCTTTATACGGCCTTGGGCCATTATTTTTAGGTCTAAGAGATATATTTAAAAGCAAACAGAGATCAAAAAAAGTGAATTGAAGATTTGTATTGATTTTAGAAGCCATTTGTTACACAAAATTAATGAGAACAATCCTCACTTCAAATGGACCCAAAGACGTAGGCTATTGAATTTGAACTCCATTATCAATTTGCTGGTGAATTCTTTTAATTTCTCTGATTATTATTTAAATTCTGATCTTCATTTAAATTTTGGTTTTAATTTCTTTATACAAAATTAAACAAAAAAATTGAGAAATTGAAGGATCTCTTAAATGTGAAAAAGTGTTCTTCGGATGTACTACACTCGTATTTTCAATTTACAGATCAAGAAGGGAATGAGACTCCAAGAGATTTCAATGAAAGTTGACCTACAATATTAGTGCCATGATTCATAAAAAGACCAAACACTCCTTAATCCTAAAAATAAAAGAGACCTATTATTGCCTGGGTAAATTAGAGTAATGTACATTCTAAGGATTTAAGAAGGTGTTGTCAATGATAACAAAATAAAGGATCATGAAACTCTAGTTCATGATATTTTTAAAGGGTTCCACTATTTTAAGTAAAAGGGGGTGTGTTAGCCACAATAAATGGCAAATCCTATGGGGAAAGTGATGAGAAGCACTTATAACTTGAGCAATTTATTCTTCTTTCCTTACTCAACATAAAGATTAAAAGTTGGATCTTTATTGGCCACAAAAAATATGAGGCACTAAAGTCTCATAATAGCAAGTGGCATACTGAGCTTCCACCTTGTAAGCAGCCACCACTATGTGTAAGAAATGATTTTTATTTTCCATTTCATCTTAGATGTTATTTAAGTACTCGAAGCTGCACTAGTTATCTAGATTCATCTGGGGCATTGTTAGCTTGATAGATTTGGGGGAATGGTTGGGGAATTTCTTTACTACCAGATGAACATCCATATCCTTGACATAGATGCTTCTAGTCCTGTTCATGGCCTTGCTCTACTTCCAACCAAGACAAAAAGACTGCGGTGGAGACTACCTATATATACCTTTTGAGGTAAACATAGAAGTTAGATTATGCATGCTTTGTTTATTCTTTTCCAAGCTTCCCATGAAAAGATCGTCATTTATTAGTCTTATCCATTGAGAGTTTGGGACCAATCCAAGGGTGAATGGATAATGAAGAATTTTTGAATAGCTATTCAGTCTTTGATCAACTCAAATAATCTAGTATCTTTTAAAGATGTTATTTTAAGTGAAGCTTTGTGGATTTACTGGGGTGTAGGATATTTAAAAATCCACTAGTTTCTCTCACAATCATTTGCCTCTTAGATCTAGGATGTCAAAAGTTTTCATTACTATCCTAGAATCACTTAGATCAAAGGTGTCAACCTGAGTCTTCCTATTTCTTAGCAATCCTTCTGGGATTTAGCCATCATCTGAAGAAGTTACTAAAAAAGGTTAGACATTATAGGAACATTACAAGACAAAGATAGAGATAGAGGGGTAGAGCACAAAACAAAATAAAAAACACATAATGAAAGCAAATTTATCTAATATATACATTACCAGCTCTGCTCAAGCTACTCAAAAACTACATTTGAGGGGACAACTAAGAATAATGCTTCAATAAGTTTCCATTTACCAAAAATGGTAGCTCATTACCCTTAAGATCCTTAAGATAAAAGGTGTTTTAGTCCAAGATTTCATCTATCTGGTATCAGACAATCTAAAGGCGATAAAATTACTAATGATGGCCTCTCTTCTCATGGGCCTTGTTCCACATTAGGACCATGTCAAATATTATAAAGGTCTTGATCTTATCCCTCTTATCAAACCATATTTTGACTATATCTTGATGTTTGTTAAAGCTCAATAAAGATTCTTCCTTGGCTTCCTCTAACTGAATTAGGTCTAGGAGTCTCAAATTCACCTTTTTATATAGCTCTATGAATTGTTGCATGAAATTATAAATTAAAAACTTGAGCATGAATGGAATGATTGGCTTTAATCCATAAACTAGAAGAAAGGACAGATTTTGAGAGCTTATTTATTATACCTAGTGTGGTCTATCTATAAGGAAAATTTTAGCAATGAGTGTTATTCCTAGGGATTTTCTCTAGCTGATTTATTAATGGTGCCAATCAAGTTCTTATTGGTGGACTCTACTAATCCATTCCCTTGTAGGTAGTGATTGGATGAAATATTTTGTGTGATCCCATTATCATAGGCCCTTTCTATGAATTCTATAGATTGAAAGGCAATACCATTATCACATGATAAAGAAATGGGGACTCTAAAATGGGTGGTATTGGTATTGTCAAAGAAGTTGATAACTTTGGTAATGGTGCTCCTTTTGGTTATGATTGCCTCAAACAATCTCATGTAGTATTTTGTGCCTGTAAGGATGAACTCATGATTGATTTATGAATTGGGGTTAATCACCCCCATGAAATCTAGTCCCCATTATAAAAATGGTGTAGACTCTAAAATAGGTTACAATGGTAGTACCTCATGTATTTATCTCTAAGAAAAGGGTTGTCATTGGTGGTAAAAGCATAGATGAGCATGAATGTCTTTGAATAGTGTAAGCTAATAGTAAACTACCTACAAAAATTTTTGATCCATGGCATTTATTATAAGATGGCTCACTCCCAATTTTTCATGGAAACTTGCCATTGTCTCTTTGGCATCTTATTATGATTCACACCAAAGGTAGATTACCTTGTGGTTTATTCTATAGAGAACTCCCTTCTTCAACATATATTGTGTGGCATTCAACTAGAGGACCCTTCTCTATGTGTGGTTGAGTCTCAAGGGTACATTTTCATAGAGTATAAAGTTCATGACCAGGGCATACCAATCTAATTACGGTACCCTTATTGGTCCACCTTGTGCACCACAATCCTTAGTTTTATCTCTATTATTAGTGGAGTAAGGCCTTGTCTTATAACTGATTTTTTTGTCTTGATTTTTAGATCATTTTTTTAAATTTCACCATCCATTACCTTCTTTCACCTAGCTCATTCTACCCTAGTATTTGCTTAATGGTTGGGTCTAGGACAATGGTGTGTACTTTATTTTAGAGGATGTAATTCTAAATTTATTCATTACTTTGACCAAGGCATAAGAATGTTTATATAGGGTAGAATATATAAACTCAATAGCTTTAAGATTAGTGCTTATAAAAGCCACAAGGTGTTCTTCTCCTTCTAACCTTTGGGTAAGGTAAGTGACAATGGTGTGCTCTAAAGTAAAGGGATAGACATATAAGTATTGCATTTAGTGTGGGCTAATGAGGACTGGATCTTGCATGATTACATCTTTGATATCCTAGAAATATTTATTTGATTATGTGTGTCATTCCACTTTAGCATCCTACTTCAATATTGCATTCAAAGACTTCACTATTTTAGTAAATCTAAAAATGAATTTATGAACAAAGTTGATTTTTCCAAATAAATATTTTAGTTCCTTCTTTTCATTAAGCAAAGGTAGTTTAGAAATTACATTCACTCTTTCAAGATTGATAGAAATACCTTCTTTTGTGATGATTTGACTAAGAAGATTGACTTAAGTGACATTGAACACACTCTTCTTTAGGTTTAAGGAAATGGCATACCTTATACATCTTTAAAATACCCTTTCCAAGTGGTACACATGATCTGACCTATATTTTTAAAAAATAGTTAGGTCATATGTATAGATTATTATACATTTCCTTATCAAGACCTCAAAATCAAATTCCATTGCCATTTGGAAAGTGTCACCAACATTGATTAAACTAAAAGACATCTATTTATAAGATAATGTGACCCACTTAGTGGTGAAAGTAGTCTTAGTTCTATATCTAGGTTTGACTAATACCTGGTTGTATCCTAAGAAGCCATCCAAGAAGGACATAATTTTATACCTACTCACCATTTAAATTACCTCATCTAGGGAGGGAAATGGGTAGTTATCTTTATCTGAGGCATAATTCAAGTTATGGAAGTCTATACATAGTTAGATGTATCCATTCAATTTTTACACTGGGATGCCACCTAAGTAAAGTGGTGGACTAGTAAAATTATCCCTATAGAGAGTAACTTATGGGCTTCTTTGTGTATCAAGGGATCTAGGATTGGGTTTACCAGCCTCTACCTTTACCTAAAGGGCTTTTGGATAGGTATTAAGGGGATAGTATGAGTAATTACTCTTAGGTCTAAGACCTTAAGGTCTTTATAGGCCTCGGTAATCACATCCTTATATCTCAACAGTAACCTATGTAACTACTTTAATTCATGGTCCATTTAATCATGACCCACATTAAACATTTAGGGGTTCTCTAGGGTCAAGATTAATGATTCATCACTTTTGGTCCTTAAACTTGGGTTTCTTTTCATAGAATGTGGGGTCTAAGCATCAAAATATCTTTCCAAGGAGATCATTCCTTCCAAGATCTAGTTCCCATGAATATTTAGGATCTCATCCTTGTCTAACTCATTCCTAGGGTTATCTCTATCTTTCTAATCTATGATTTGGGCCTCGCTTATCCCCTCATTACCAAGGAACGAGATGATTTTTTGGTCATCCTCAAAGACCTAGAATTTAGTCACATTGTGTGAGATAGAAGGACATGAGACAAGTTTCATAAAGAACACTTACAACTCAATGTCATCTAAGAGATTTAGGTTTTATACCACATATGTTATTGAGTTTGATACTTGGTTTTCTCCTCAGGGAATAGGGATGATATTGAATGCATTAAAATTTTTGATTATGTCCCAAGACTTATTCTTATAGCTTTTGAGGTATGATAGTTTGCATTGAAACTTAGTCTTGAACTAGTTGACCACTAGTTTAGAGTCACTGAATACTCTTATTTTACTTGCCTCATGTCTTAATACAAATTATAATCCCAGGATTAGAGATTCATACTCTACCAAGTTATTTATGCAAGGAAATTATAACATATATGATGTTATATGTTTCATCCCTAGGGGTTCTATAAATATAACATCGGATACACTACCTTGTTTGGAGTGAGCTCCATAAATATAAAGAGACCAAAGGCCAAGCAGACCAGTGCTATGACTAGTTTGGTTTTTGGGAGGCTTTATGCTTCGCATGTAGATGCTTAAATTTGAGGAAACTAGGTTTGTCTTCTCATTAATGGTGTTATATTTAGTTATCATATGTTTCATACATGGTTATCTATCTACCCTTATTTCATTGGCTACTCTTATCCATGAAATCCACATATTGGATAAATTTATGGCCATATAGCCATTTAGAACTTTAAACCAATCTCTGTTGAGGATCAGGTCATAGGCTTTTGAGATATCCACCTCTTGGATGTCTATAAAGTGTCCAAACCTAGGCTTAGATCCTAACTAGCTGTGGATGTTTATTAACTCACCTATCAGTTTCACCTCTAACTTGTCTATTTGACCACTACTTTGTCTAATTTTGTGGGGGCTAGACTAAGTTTTTTGTATATGCCTACTAGCATCACATTGACTGAGGCTCCTAAATCTACTAACTAGTTATGTAGATTATTTCCAAATAAAAATATGGTTAAAATTAAAGGGGACACCTCCATCTTATTCTTTTAAATGAGCACATTTTTGTGTGTTGATCTCAGTTTTGGTTGGGCCTATGGGGTCAAGTTTTAGGTCAAAAACTTCAATAGGAGATCTAGTCACTCTATGATTTGATCAAGATCACAAAGGGTAATATTAGCCTTGATATTTTTCATATCCTATACTATGTTGTAACCTCATTTAATTTATACTAGTGTGGATTCCACATTTTCCTTAGCTTATTAAGGTCTTGGAGGTGGAGGATCATTCTAGTGTTTTGGTTTAGTGGAGTTGCACCATTATTGGGGGTGTTGAGGTAGTAAGGGGATGTTGTTGTTGCCTATTACTAAGGGTGTAATCACTCATTTGGAACTATTGACATGAATACACCTCACTAATACCCTCTTTTGGATCATTTTATTCTTGGCTTGGGAAATCCATGGTTATTAGCACTATAATATTACTAGGGGATTTACCTGAGTTAGAGGAGTCAACATGATTTGGGACCAGCTCATATTCTTCCATCTCTTTCTAAAATATCTCAAAAGTAGAACTGGACTCTTCAATCTAGCTCCCCGTGTGCTACCATGTTATGCACTTGAAACCAATTAGGTAAGGCTATCTCAAAGATATTGATCTCAAGTAGCCTAGTGAGAGAAGGTTCTACGGGATTATAAAGATGATCATAGTTCTTATTTGGTCTTTGATATGTGATTTTTTTGTTAGAACTTTATGAATTAGAGTTACTCACCTATGTTTATAGTCCTAGGAACTCATTATTGAGTTTTTATACATCCATTGAATGGCATATAACTCAGTCTTAGTGGAATCTTGAGGTGTGGTTTGGGTATTGTTTTCCATGACTAACGTTCCCTAATGTTGAGTATGGGGAATCAGTTCTTGGCTTCCTAGGTCTAGGAAACCTAGTTTTTGGTTTGAAGTGAGATGACCCAATGGGATTTGACGCATTATAGGGAGTGATTGAGGCATAGGTGCATTATGATTAATTTTTTTCAAGAAGTTCAATGCAAACATCTATGGTAGAAGACTAGGAAAGGGGGTCATTATGTGACCTTGGGGGTTTAGTTGGCTATCCACTTTTATGGCCCCTCAATAAGCTGAGAATAGGTTTGTTATGGTTACATCCCTCCTTAAGAACATGGTTTTCTAAGGGTATAGTGCAGTCATATACATTTCAAGTGTTGTTTGAGGGTTGGGTTGATAAAGCATGGTTACCTTGATATACATATTTTAAAACCTAGCATTAAAGTTCCTAATTATCTCATTGGGCTCCCTTTTGATGTAGGAAAAATATTGGTATAAGACACTAGGGTCTATCACTTGCCCAAACTAGGTGAGGAAAGTAGAATTGAAACGGTCCCAACTCAAGATGGAGTCTTCGAGAAGGTTGAAAAACCAATCATATGAAGAGTTCATTAAGGTAAAGGGGAAAATTCTACATGCCACATGCTCATGTTTTATGTTAGTTTTGTAGGATGTTACGTGTTCCTCTATAGTTCATCCCACACTAGGGGTGAAAAGAGGAAGATACATCTTGGGGTTCTTGGGTAAATCATAGATGACTCTCAAGATGTTAATGGCTAATCTAGCTAACCGAGCCATTTTGGTTTGTAAATTTAGGATAGGTTATAGGGATGAACTAATAGGAATCACAGTATGTCTAGATTGGTTAGACCTAGGTTTTATGTGTAAAAGTAGGGTGGAAATTACCAATCAACCTCAGTGAGACCTATCCTTGGTAATAGGTAAAATAGTCCATAGGGTGATTCATAGTCAAACAATCTATTAAATTGTTACCAATAAACCAAACTCAACATACTCATTAAAAAAATCAATAAAAAGCATGAATTATTCTAAATGGGCCCTCCTTATAAAGCCAGCTATTGGTCACTCCAATCTATTTCTCACAAAACACCCATGAGATTGGGTGTTCCTTAAAGAGGGGAAAGTGGGGACAACTATAGACTTTCATCCTTCATTTAAGGACCAATTTGGTATTAGCCTAAGGCATGGATATAGGTATTTGACTTCATAAATAGATTTTACATGAATAGTCTCTGAGATATACACTATCACCACCAAAATTTCAATCTAATTTCTTACACATAGGTCAAAGATTGTAATGAAAATTTGATTATTGTGATTATTATTTCTAAACATAAGGGGAAAGGTTCATTCGATACCACAAAACAAATGAAAAAGAGAGGAAAGGGTAAGGCAGAAAATGAGGAGATTCTAGGCCTAAAATGAGATCAATGCTTTAGTCATTGAACCAAATGACTCTACCATAGTTATACCACTATAAATCAAGTTTCACAGAATTTATACCTCCAATAACATATAGTGGGAATATTTTGAGGGAAATGGGAGCATGCCTTCAATATGAGCTCTCATTAAGGATGATCACTAGGAGTTTATTGTTTAAAACACATAAATTCCATAAAAAAATTTTCATTTTGGCACACAAATTATCAGCACTACCATTGAGAGAAATGAAATAACTCACACAATCATTATAATAGCTAAGCACATCATAACCATGACATACATAAAGCAACAAAGTGCTAATCTAATTAACCTAACATTGATATTCATTCAAACATGAAGATGAAATAAAATTTAAACAAAGAATAGACCCTCTTACAAAAAAATAGAGATTATATTCATTACAAAGAGTAGATTTTGTTATAATAATCAATCTAGGTTGATTTTATAGACCAGAGTGATGAAGGTAATGCAAGGGAGATCTTGGCTATAATCCAAAAAATATTTTGAGAAATTTTGGTTTACCCATAATATAATACAACTCATTCTTATATAGATAAGGATGGGGATCACCTATAAATAGCATAAGGATCCCATCTTGGGCCATGATGGCCACTCATTACAGTTATAATAATATTTCAAAATTTAAATAAAATAATCGATACAAACTTGTAATAGATCTACGGGGGACAACTCATATGATATGTGGAAGCAGTTGAGAAAGAATGGCTCATAACTACTTTGATTGGCCACTCTTATATTTCAATGCGGCTTCCATGAGGTCAAACTCCATGTCCATATTGGTAAGGTTAATTGGGGGCTCTCTAAAGATTACCTTAGCCCAAATTTCTAGTCTCTAGGACACTTGTAAGGGTGCTTCCATTGATGTTTGGACTCTAAAGACCTGGTTGATGCTCATCTTAGATTGAGTTGATAGATCTAACACTGCCCAAGCCCTTTCTTGGTTTGCCTTAGCCACTTTATCTCTCATGACCTAATTGAATTAACCTAGGTGGACTTGAATTCCCCTTGGTCAAGCAAGGTGCCATCTAGGTGGAACAACATAGAGATATTGACCTCCTTGAATAAGGTCAATGGCCTTGGCTCATACTAAAATAGGACCCTTATAAGAGGGAAAGTAGAAGATATTGACCTCCTTTGGCTCATACTACAATGCGACCCTTGGCAAAGGGCAAGAAGAAGACATTTACTTCCTTAAAGTAGGTTAATATATTATTCTCACCCTCTTCCAAGGGTCCCATTATAGTATAAGCAAAGGCCAACCACTCCATCATAGCTCTCATGTTCCTTGTGTATGTTTGGAACAACCCAAAGTCTAAGGTTGGCATAAGTTTGACCTCCAAGAACATCTTTTTATTAACCAACACCTATAACTTCTAACATTTCCCATCGATCTCTAAAATCCTCTACATATAGGCCTAGGTCTATTAAATAAGTATGTCAGTCTCAGTCAGAGTCTCCACTACTTTCCCAAGGATTGATAAAAGTAATAGGAGAGCATCCTTGATCTACCCAATTATCTTGATGAGAAATGTGCTCTTCATTTGGGATTATAGAGTTCAAACTTGGCTTTACATGTGCTTGAAGAGCTTCTCAGACATATCATGGGTAGATTAAAGGATAGATAGTGGGTCCTCAACCATCCTTTCATCCCTAGTGTAGGTCCTTACATTGGTGAGTGAGAATAGATCCTGATGGGTCTACCACACCACTAAATTTCCCTCCTAGATGAACCTATGCATGAGTGTTATCTTCATTATTCTAGAGGCTTGATCAAAACTCCATTACATATTTAGGTCACCTTGTATGGTGAGCTACATTTATTATGACCTTGGGACCATTCCTTAGGTTGTGAGAGGTTTAAGAGGGGTGGATAAAATGGTATTGAATGGTGGAGGATGAGGTGGAGGGTAGATGGAGGAAGTGGAAGGAGTGAATGAGGAAAGTCATGAAGGCAAAGGGGGCATAGGATAAAAAAGAGGGAGAATGAAATAAGAGGCCCAAGGGAACATTTGTGTCCACTACTATTCTTGATCTAGGTTCATTAGAGGTAGAATTACCCTAGGAAGCAAGTCATTAAATAGTAGGGAAGAGATAGGCTAGTTGAAGATGAGTGTTATGGTGCCCTATTTAATGGAAAGAGGGGATGAGGAGTTTGGTGCTGAGATGTTACTACCAGGGATAGAGGGGATATCAAGGATTGTAAAGGAGGTTGGATTCAATAATATGGCCTTTGGGTTGGAGACAAATCATGGTTCACCTTCTATTTCTTCTTCTGCCTCTTACCCAAGTCAACTATAGATGTTATAGTAGATGATATAATCAAGATGACAAAATCTGTAGGGGTCGATAATGAAGGACTTAGATCTACTAAGGGGAGAACTAGACTAATTATAATAGTAATTTATAGGGTCCTTATTGAAAGAGGTATGCTCTCAAAATTTATAGTTTTGCTTTATGTTAAAGGCATACACAAGAGAGAAACCAAGAGGACTCTAGGTTGTGAGATGGAGGGAACATAAGGGAATGAAGAGGCAAGGATGCTCAAGAGGATTGATTCCAAAGGTACTTGGGTGAAGGATAGAGGGGGAAAATGGGGATTATAGTAAACACCAATTAGGGAATTTGTGGAGCTAAATAAGAATTGGTGGGCATCAAATTTGGGAGTTGGAAAGTAGCAAGAGTGAGGGATGGAAGGGAAATATGAGGGTATAGAGTTATGAGATGGGGAACCTAGATGGGTTAATATTAGGAGCCTTACTTTAGGATCTCTCTTGGGATATGAGACATAAAACCCTAGGTTTTATGTGGCCTATGGCTGAGATGTTGATGGCTAAGTGAGATGCACCTAGGCTACTTGAGATCGAGTAGTCCAGGACTAGTTTTGTCATAACTTAGTTACTAGAGATGTCAGAGGAGGTGAAGGTAGGGCTAAAAAATGAGGAGTGACTAGATGAGTTATAAGAAGAGTTAAGGCTTGAGGAGCAAGATCTAATAGTAGAAGAAAATTTGGACTTAGATATTAAGGAAGAGAAGGTAGTAGAATGCCCTACAATATTTTCCATGAGATGGCTAGATGTATTGGAGTTGGGTCCTCTATGCACTAAGCAAGAGTTGTAAGATGTGTGTATGGGCCCTCTTGATTATTTTTTCCCTTATTCCTTTTATTTTATGTGATCTAGGATATCACCTTTTGGTCATGAATGGCATTTAGATAGATCTCATCATCATTTTTAGCCTGATGACCATAGTTGAAGTTGAGACAGGTTGAGTACCATGCCAAGTGAGCTTGGATTACCCCTTTAAGGTCCCAATACTAGATTTTGAAATTTGTAAAGGAAAATTAGTCTCACCTAGCCACCATCTTATAAATTAAGGGGAAGGTCTTATATATATGGTGTCTTATAGTGATTGATAATTATGGGCACACCTTTTATTGATGTTGTATGTATAACCTGAATATGCTTTCCACTAGTTGATAGGTGATCTCTTATTCTACTAGGTGGTCAATAATGTAATATGGTAGGTGGAGGGGGTCCTTAATGAAACCTATAATTCGGATCATAGTATGATCTTTGTATAGCTATTAGTCCCTCATGGTGATAAAATCCATGATTGCCTTTAAGAGGTGGGGCATCAGGGCTTCATTGATGGCTTGGTAGACCATCGGGTAGAAGTGATACATATGTCCCAAAAATCATGGTGTAACTAGTGGAAATATAATTTATATAATACCATGTGGACTGTTGAGCCTCTAGAAACCCATGCATGAAAAGCCAAAGGCTTGAAATAGATCACCCTATAGATCGTATCTAGTAGGTAGATCATCATGTATAAATTTTCATCGACTTGGGCATCTATGATGGCATGAACCAACTTGAATGTAATCAATATTCCCATGTATGATATCTCTAAGTGTGTAAGTATCATGTTCAAGAAAGGAACCCATAGTTATTTCACATGCTAACAGTCCTAGCCACTGAATAAATAGTTTAGTAGGATCATGCCTACCTAATCCTCCCATAAGGTGAATACTATGTGATCATTGATATCCTCTTTATTAACCCACTTATAATCTAGGTACTTGGCCTATTCATGGAGGACATCATATATGGGGTAGCTCCCTATCTAGACCATCATCACCATTACATGATAGGAGAAATTGAAGTGTGGTAGGGAGTACTATGCCTTAAAGTCATTCCCATAGATATTATAAATATGGTGTCAAGAGTTGGGTGAGCATACTCAGTCATTAACCCATATTACATGCAGATGGCATTATGAAATATGTCACTCAATAGCCTTAGTATAGGGGAACCCCTTTGTTTTGGTTGTGGCTCTATAGAGTTTGAACTTTTTGTAGAACCTAAGGTCATTCTCATATTCTACATGTCGGTCATCATCTGAGCCTAAATCCCTAGGGAATTTCTTGACTACATTAAACAAGTCATTGTAATGATTGAACTTGGTCAAGCTAGCTGGGAATGTGGTGTCCTTGTATTTAGGTTCAACCCTTAGATTTGACAATGTTGTAGCCATTAAAGTAGGATGGAGGGGAAATTGAGAAATTTAAGTGTAGAAGGTACAAAATACAGAGGTGATTTGTAGAAATTTTAAATTAAGGATGTTGTATTCAACACACCCCACCTTATATTTTATTTGAAAACTAGGGACCTATATATTATTTAGGTGTGTGTGTGGAGGTTGTATTTTTATTATATGTAGAAACTTGATATTTTGGACATTGAACCATGTTTGGTGTACCTATTTTCCATAGGGAAGGACTTATTAAAACTAATCTATTAATGGAAACTTTGGAAAAATTGCTATGTATGACAGGTATTTGGGTTTGCTTATTTAGAGTTGCCTATTACAGTTCTTTTTATTTGACATTTGGGATACTTTTAGTCTTTGATATTTTAGTCTTTTCAAAAATTTCATTTGAAAACTATTTGTTTCAGAACTTTTTTTCAAATTTTGTTTCAGTTGATAAATTAGTCTTCAGTAACTTTTTTTAGGATCATTTTTTTTGGCACTTCTTATGTGGTAATTTTACTTTGGAAACTTTAATTTTTAAAAGGTTTTAGTCTTCACAAACTTTCTATTTGGCAGCTTTTATTCAGAAGTTTTTTTGTCAATGACTTTTTTAATGATAAATTCCTCCCAAATGACAATCTTTTTGAAGACACCTATTCTTTGGGAACTATTCCTTCAATGACTTCCATTCAAATCCTTTAGTTCGGAAGCTTTCCCTTCGATGACTTATAGACAAATATTTTTGAATGAATCTCTCTAAAGATACTTTTGCTCTTTGAGTCTTTCACTTAAAATATTTGACTCAATTTATTATATCATTAGTCTTGAAGGTGAATGTCAAACCATTGACTAAACCATATAGTGAAAAATGTCAAAAGGAAGAAATAACATTGTGGCACCTCGAATGAACAAGCATCCTACGTGGCATGCCTGCTAAGCCTAGGTGGTCAAGTTTGAATTGAATGAAGGTGATGAGATCGTAAATGTTGGTGATTAATGGTGCATGAGCTAGAATGAATGTATATATCAATAACATTGAGTACCTAACCAATTTTACCTCATTTTATTTTCAAGAGCTTAAGCACACATAGCTAACTATAATTTTAAAATCCCTAACTACATTTAAAATGACTTGAAATTTGTGCAAAAAATTATTAGACCACCATTTTCAAAATCTATCATCACACCAACATCAACCAATAACAATTGATTCTTCATCCAGGGCATACAAGGGAACTCCACCACCATCTAGGTTTTCCATCAAAGACTCCATAGAGTACCTAGATACAGTCTTTGATACAATTATGTTTGACATCCTCTATGATAATTACTCAGCTCTATGGGAGGTTATAGATAATTTTTATCCATTCACATTAGACAAGGACATATCAATATATGATAAATAACTTTCAACTAACTTGTTATCATTTAAATGCTAGGCACTTCACTATGCATCCACCAAACCAAAAGTCATGACATGCATCAACTTGTTGTGAGACTTATTTTTTAAAGGTATAATTAAAAATGGTGGCTATCTAAACTAAATAAATAACATTATATCTATTTCATACATATTTGGTGACATGTTTATGAGTAATTTAAGTCTACCCATTCTAAATGTAACATTTGATTTACATAGTGTATTCACTTGGAGGAAAAATAATAATGTAGAGCAAGCAATAATGAAGTGACTTCTCCTAGGCAAGATTTTCATTGTTAAATAACATACCAAAAATATCTTCCCCATAACCAACTTTAAAAAATTTATTTGTATTGGTATGGAATTACTAAACTAACTTTTTGGCCACCCAAGCATTCATTTCTTGCATCTAGAATGGGTACCCATGTTGGACCTGATCATTACTTTAGAGTGAACCTATCCATTAGGGGAGGTCATTAGTGCCCACTTGAATGAAAAAATTTTACTCAAGGACAAGAGGCTTCAAGGGGGAAATTTTTGTATGTTGTCATACCTCTTGGATGCAGTCATGGGGACTATTTATCAACATAATGGGGTTATGTGGAATCCCAACCCTGATTATATTAAGAAAAACTAATAAATTATATTATTTTATCCACATATACATATGTAAGCAAAATTTCCAAAAGTATAGAGTACCTGTATCCTCAATTTTAGATGGCCATTTATGGCCAACAACTAGCTAGGATTTCAAAAAGCACTAACAATAAACTTGTGAACTTGGGTGATTATTAGCTCTACCTAGATTATAGACTCATCATAGTTATTGGGTATAGAGTATACCCTCTTCAGCTTTGTAATTTTGTCCTTGACAAATTTTTTGAGTAAGAGATTGCCTTCTAAATATGGAATGGTATAAATGAATATTTGACAAAGAGTAAGAAAGGCACTTTCTATGGCTCCCACCTTACTATTGGGAGGATGTAATATACATTCAAGAGACATTTTAGATAAGATAGGAATTCAAAGAGGGATTATGCATTGGCTACTCTAACCCACAAGGATTGGGACCCCCATGAGATAGTACATCAAAATATCCACAACCTTGGCATCTTATATAAACATGAGCCATTTGACCATGACTTCCTATTCCTTAATTCCAAATATGATGAGGAAGTAAAGGAAAGGGTTGAGACTATGGGATTAAGTGAAGACTTGTTGAGGGTGATATAATAAGACCCCTGCATACACTCAGCCAATCCAAGTTTAGGATCCCACAACTAGGGGGATGGATATCCTCTAACTTCTAGATTGTTAGGCCTTACCAATATCTATCATTCCAAGGTCAAGACCCCCTAAAACCACATATTATGATGACATCTCAACAAGATCAAGAGAAATTGATTGGGTAAACATCATATTCTAGAGAACACAAGGAAGATTAATAGCTAAAAGAGACCACAACAACTATGCAAGAAGAAGAAGAGCATACTCCTCCAGTTCAAGCATCTACTATTGAACTAAAGAGATTCAAACAAGAACTAGTAGAAGAGATAATGTAGTAGAAGGATAACATATATGGGGAAGCAATGGAGATCATCTTCCTAGACTCTTATAATGAGGAAGAGATGACACCTACTATGGTAACTTCAAAAACCATAACGTTTAGCATGACTCTCCCCCTCTTACCCAATAAGTGACTGTTCCACAAGATAATAAGATAATAGTGTGTCATCAAATAAATCCTAGGGTAGAGAGACATTATACCCCATTCATGGAGTTAACTACAAGAGAGGCACAACCTTTAGTTGAAGGTGAGCCAAGTTAAGAGGTGGATGAGGAACATCTATAACATGTCAATGTCTTGACATAGTAAAGATTAAAAGTAAAGGTACCCTTCAGTGGTGAAACATCTTATAAGAGTGTTATCTTCAATACTCCCCTAGGCATTTCTTCTCTAATGTCCATACCAATTGATTCTATTATGCCTTTTTTGATTGTTTATACTTTCATTCCTATGTAGTCACTCTCTACTAGGCTTATTTTCATTTTTACCACTACTCCCCCAATTACCATTCTTGCTTCTCTAATAACCACCCCTATAGTCTCCATCCCTTAAACCATTATTATTTCTATCCCAACCACTTTTTCTCCCACTCTTATAGTCTCCATCTCTACCACCACACCCACAAACCAACCCATCACCCAAGTGCATGCCTTCTCTACCTAAATAGGTTCACCACTAACTTTTTTAGGACCATTTAAAACCACATCATTGATGGAAACAAAAAGGGTCCCCAAAAATAAACATGTATATGTTGTTCACCCCATGCCACAATTCAATAACATAGATTGGTTCAAGATAATTTGGCCCTGAATGCCTAAACTATCCACTGAGCCTAAGGAAGATACATAGACAGAATCCCAACCATTAGATTTATCAAAATAGACTCTTCAAGATTGGGCTAAGGAGTTAGAAACATGAGCTTCTAAGAGGCCCCCATAAATATCACTGATCTTCCCATTATAAGCTCATTTTTTGACAAAGCAACATCCTCAGTACAAAGGGTTGGGAAGAGAAGGATTGAATATAGTAGTGGCAAGGGGATAATTTTGGAGGAAAGAGAATAAATTTACTCTCTTTCAAATAGCTAAGATAGGAAGAAGGTTCAGTCCCCATATATTGAGGACCTCAATTCCTACATGAAGACCCATATCGAAGTAGTATTGGCCATCCATGAGAGAATGAATTAGGCCATAAAAGAATAAGAAGAAGAACTAGAGACTCTTAGAGAGTATCAATAGGTGATAAAACTTCCATATAGTATATATCAAGATGTACATAATGTAGCACTCAATTTATATGAAATTATGGATACAATTCATTCTTTAAGAGTCCAATTGGCTCCACATGTAAATTTAATAAAAAAATTGTTCAAAATTATAAGAGAAGATGAAAATAAATTGAACCTGTTGGTGTTGTTCACCCCTAATAAGGCATTTAGCCACTTAAATGTGATGACCCCTTTAGAGGCAACTAATATATTGAATTTAGATATCATCAAAACTAAGGAGGCCCAAGATTGGGTGATCACTTTCGAAGCTTTAGTGAATATGTTTGTAGAACAAAAAAAGTAAGCAACACAAATTTTGGATGAGTTAGAGTTAATAAGAGATAGAGATAACATAGGGAAAATGGTATCTCAAACTATTTTTTATTAGATGATTCAACAAGATTCAAATAGTCTCAAATAAAGTCTATAAGGATTGGGTCTAGAGGACACTAAAGAAAATATAAGTATAATGAGGAATAAGGCCATAAAAGTAAAGGTATTTTGGGTTGGCTTTCAAGCCATCAAGATAGAGCATGTAAGGCTAATGGAATAGACATACAAGGTAGATAGACCTTATCTCATTGATATGAGCATAATTCATGCACATCATACCAAAGCATATAAATATTATCAAGAGTCACATGCTAAAGATAAAGTAGCCTCAACACCACCTACCAATTCCATTACTTAGACCTCACCTAAAGTTCCAACACAACACCATCATCAACTTCAATCCCTCTTATCTCAATGAGTGCCTCAGTGTCACCTATTAGTTTAGTTCTAGTTGTAACTCCATTCTAAGCTATGAGTACATCCCCAACTACAACTCCATCCACCATGTTTGTTGTAACAAGTTCAACTCTAATTTCTAGCATAACTCTAGTTATAACTATAGTTCTAATAATAACCTTGAAAAGTGTCAAATAGGAATCGAGATAGCCTTAGTCTATGACTATTCTTGTATAAATTTCATGTAACATTTACAAATGGATAGTAATGTATAAAATAAGGACTTGTGTTCCTAAAATATAGGGATTGGGAAAACTAGACAAGTCCTTTTCTATATTACCCTTATTTCCATTTTTTTAGTTTCTTTGAGATCTACTTATTAACACCAAATCTTCCACCCTAAAGGAGGGTGTAATGGGTGTCGTCAATACCCTTCATTTAATATTTTCAAACTAGGGTTGGTGTTTAAAGGATGTATGTAATAGGAGAAAGATATCTTTGGCAAATTATTCCTTCTATCACACTTCACACTTGTAGATATTAAAAATCACACTTGCTAGAATTTAAAATCACACTTGCAGGAATTGAAAATCACACTTGTAGAAATCAAAGCACAATTGCATAAAATTAAATCACACTTACATGAAATTAAAAAACACTTACAGAAATTAAATTGTTGAATTGAAAATAAATGACAAACATTTAAAAAACCTACAGGTTTACAACAATATATACAAAGGAAATGTTTATAGCAAGAAAAAACAATAATAATTTATAGAAAAAAGAATAATCTTGAGAATCAGAAATTGAAACAAGTCTTTGTAATATTTATAGTTTGAAGTAATAGTGTGAAGCCATAGCCATTCGGCCCCTGCCTACTACCGCAGGTTTTCTCTCATCAAGCTATAATAGAAAGAAAGAAAGGAGACGTCTACTGATGATAAAAAAAGATTGGTATCAGAGCCATACAATCACTGTAAGCCAGGATCAATTGAGTTTGTAAGAATTCTTAGCTTTGACTTTTTGAGTTCTCTGCTTTGAAAATTTCTTTGGGAAAGTTTATTACATCGAGTCACAGGCCGTTTTAAAATTGTCATAGGCCGCTTTATCTCTACATCCTCTGTTTCCCTTGCCAGAAATTTCTCACTTACCAGAACTCAAATCTCTCTGCTATGGAATTTGGCAAAGCCCAAACCTCCTCTATAGTTGAAATTATAAATGAATCTAAGTTTGAAGGAACTTATGAACTCCCATCTTTCATTCCTGATCAGATATCAGACTGTCCTGATATTGACATTACTGAAGAAAACCTTGAAAAAGAAAATAATCTGTACAAACCTCCTGCTATTAAGGCTTCCCATGTCTATAAAAAGTCTAAATTGTTGAAATCCAAGTTTGTCTATAATTCTACCTATATGTCATTTGTAAAACCCTGAATCAAATCTATCGAGTTAACCCTCAGTTATAAGCCAAAAAGAACTTTCCAAAAAAATTTACTCTCTCTGTTACCTGAACAAGAAATCAATTATATCAGGTCACATGAAGATGTAAAATTTGTTCATTTTGGTTTGATTAGAATACAGATAACTCCTTTGATTCCTAGTAATATAAAGCCTATTGTCTATCTTGCTTTATGTGATCATCGTCAAGTCAATTTCAAGCATTCCTGTCAATTATCCAGTCTCGGTCGCTTGAATGATGATATTATCTATTTTGAGTTTTGTCCTAACCTTTCTATCACAGTCCACGATAAAGGTTGTAAAGAAGTAAAACATGGATCTTTAGATTGTTGGGGATTATTCACCTCCCTATTTGGTCTAGATATGTTCGGTGAATTTAAGTATGCCTCTATAAACATTTTTGTTGTCTATAGTATGAGAAATACTAATCATCCAAAGATCTTAGAGAATCTGCCATATGCCAGAAGATTGAGTGGTACTGTCCAACTGCAAAAGGGTCATATTGAGTCAGTCAAAATCCCTTCTGAGTGGAAGCTTGACTAGTTGAAAAATGTCTCTCCAAAAATGAAAGGTCAAGCCACAATCCATAATAGTGATGGCAGAACTGTAAATATCTTGCCTAGATCTTTGTCTGTAAATTCTTCCCAACTATCTCCAACCAGACCATCCACTGCCTCTTATCGTAGATCTATCAAAACTGGTCATATCTTGATAGAAGATGAAGACATAAATTAGGGAATAGATTTACCCTGTACATTAATGAATCTTCCCTGAGAAGATAGTCTAGAATTCTACACAAAAGATACAGTTACCTTGTATAAAGGTGGAAGATGGCCACCTCCAAAAGGTGTACACAAGCAGCCTGCAGGGACTATGCAGTATTTCTCAACTGCATATGCTGAACCTTCAAATGAGTTTAAACAAAGGAATTATATTGCCAGGTTCAACTCCCATTTTATAGAAAATTTTGATGATCTATGTAGAGATGTCCTGTATATAAAAGATAATGTAGAGAAGATACAACAAAAAGTGTCTTCTATTGACACTAAGTTAGATTCTTTAGAAGATAGTTTAGAATGGCTTTCCAAATAGGATCAGCAAGTAGAATCCTCTACTAAAAAGCCTCATTGCTCAGTCTCTTTTGGCTCCAATTTCAAGACTGTCAAGAAACAGCCTAGCACTACCCTCATGCAAAGAACACATGTCCACCTACAGCCTTGGTATCTAAACATTGATGAGCTTCTTAATCCTTTGAATGAAATCATTGCATGGTGTAACGCCATGAGAGTTATCACTATTAATGCCCATCTAGACCAAGCTGGTACTACTTGTTTTGCATCAAATTTTTTTTGGGGTATTGTTAGTCAATGGTGGAGTTCTATGACTAAAGCCCAATAGTATGAGCATGTACATAACCAACCTGATTCTTTAGCCACCCTTTTTAATTTGTTGATTAGTGAGTTTACACCTCCAGTTGGCAATAGAGAACTAGAATCTAAGAAATGGCTACTCAAAATGGAGCTCTATGACTTAAAGCAGTTTGATGCCTTTGCAAAGCAATTTAGGCAATTAGCATATGATAGCAAGAGTTTCTCATCTATAGAGATCAAGATTAAATTTTTGCATGCTCTACCATATAATCTAATTGATAGAGTTATTTCTTATCTTGATCTTAAGGGATTGACAATTGAAGATCTTTCCCTCTCAGATGTCATTAATTTTTCTAAACAGCAAGTCATGTGCTTAGTCTCTGAGACTAAGTCTATTCAAAAACTCTCTAAGCATCAAGCCTCACAAATTGCTCCTGTCTTTCCTGAAATAGCCCCTTTTGGCTGTCGGCCATTTGTCCAACCTCACAAACAGCAGAAGCAATGCTGCAAGCATGTCTCGTTTAAGCACCGCTCTTTCCCTAGAAAGCATTCCTATGCACCTCCTCATCATTTCCTCAAGAAATGACGCACTACTCATCCTCCCTCTAAGCAATCGATTTGCTACATCTATTGCAAACCTGGTCATATTGATCTGCAATGCCACTACAAGAACCCGACCGTTAAAGCTATTTTTTCCTCCACTGCAGCAGCGTGGTAGGATATTGTAGATTCTGATGAAGACCTTTATCTCCAAGATGACATCTATGAACCCATTCTAGATGATATCCCAAAAGGCGAGTCAGATGATGACAATGATGTAGCTGCTCTTGAGTCATTAGTCGATGACTTAGAACAACCGCTAATAAACATGCAGTGACCATAATGCCCCTATAGACCATGGCATCATGACTGGTCTATGATACCAAATGAAGCATATGGAGCCTGGTCCAGACATCATCATGAAGTTCCAGAAAGACCAGAGAAACCCAGAGGAAGAGGATACTCTCGAGGAGAAAGCACATCCAGAGGGAGACAACCCTCTATGCCAAGAATGCCTCCCACATTGCAAAGATCTCAGCATCCTCCTTTGCAATATCTGAGCTCTTTCAAACTAAGTGACTCTTGGATAAAAAATAAGTTCACCAGTAAAGAACCTCCAAGAGAAATCAAAGTACTAGTAATAGAGCCGCACTGGGATGAGTTATTACCATAAGAAGAAGAAAATGAAGAGGATGACAAAGTAGGAAGTATTTTCTACTCTGACCAAGATTACTGCCCTGGTGAATGCAGTAATCTCCAAGAAGAAGAAGAAGCAACAGAACAAGAAGTTGACATCTACACTGAACAAGCTATTATTCAGGATCCAGGGAGACAAAAATTGGTATGTACCAGTATTCCTCCCTTAGAACTTCCACAACCAGCATATTTAAATCATTTGATTAATGAAAGGTTTGCCCAATTCTTTACTCTAGAAATTAATGGTAGACTTGTAGATGCTTAAGTAGATATAGGTGCTTCTCTCTCCTTTGCAAAACCACAGCTCATCCATGACTGGAAGACATTGGATGACCACCTAGCTTATAAGATCTTAGATGTCCAAGGGAATAGTTTTACCTATAAAGAATATAAGCATCAGAAACCCCTTCAGATACAAAATAAAATCTTCCATGCTGACTTTTTTGCTCTTGAGAAAATGCCTATAGATATCCTTTTAGGAGGATCATTCATTGACAGATACTCTCCCTATGGTTCCACTACCAAGAGTATCATGTTCACCATAGATAATGAAAGGCTCAGAATTCCTCGCCTCATTTATGCCACTGAACAATTTCTGAGCTCAATGACTCAAGCTCCAGAGATAATCCCAGCTGAGATTCAAGAAATAGGAGAAAAGATTAAAACCACTATCTGTTCTGATAACCCTCAGCAGTTTTGGTCTAAATCTATGCCCAAAATGGAAATCAAAATCCTTGAAGGCAAGCATATAAAAATTGGGAAGAAAATCCCAATACCAGCTCAGGATTACAATGATATGGAAGTCCAGATCAAGGAACTGGAAGCAAATGGTTTTATTGAAAAATCTACCTCTCCTTTTTGTTATTATGCCTTTATGGTAAACAAAGATTCTGAACAGAAATGGGGAAAAAAAAGAATGGTCATTAACTACAGACCATTGAATGCTATTACACAACCATTTCCATATCCCATACCAAATAAAAGCTATCTGTTAGAAAAAGTTACAGACTGTAAATACTTCTCTCAATTTGACTGCAAGTCAGGCTTTTATCAAATAAGAGTCAAAGAAGCTGATAGGGAAAAGACAGCATTTAGCTGCCCTTTTGGCCATTTCCAGTGGACAGTTATGTCTTTCAGCTTGATGAATGCACTAGCATATTACCAAGCCCATATGGACAAAATCTTTCAAGGCACTTCTCAATTTTTGTGTGTATATATTGATGACATATAGTTTTTTAGTAACAGTTTAACTAACCATTTTACTCATCTCTCCAAGTTTTACCAACTGGCTCAAGATGCAGGAATAGTTCTTTTAGACACAAAGATTCAGTTATGCAAGACTAAATGCAATTTTCTCGGTATGGTGGTCTGAGAATCCAAACTGTAGATCCAACCACATATTAAGGAGAAAGTCATCAGTTTTCCTAAAAAATTAGATAAACCAAAGTTGTAAGCATTTTTGGGATTATTAAATTACTTAAATAGTTTCTATCCTAACGCTGGTGAAGACAGGTACATTCTCCAAGAACTTCTCCAGAAAAAGAAAGTCTTCTGTTGGGAAGAACAACATACGATAGATTAAAGCAACAGTTGTCTCATTACCAGAACTGCATATCCCAAAGTCTAATAAAATGAAGGTTTATACTGATGCCTTTGGCATTGCATGGGGAGGAGTACTTGTTTGTATATATGAAAATAAAGAATTTGTGTGTGAATTTGCTAGTGGAGTTTTCAGCCTTGATGTATTAAAATGGATTTCTTCTGATAAAGAAATCTATGCTGTAAAGAAATGCTTAGAGAAGTTTATGTTAAAACTTCTCCATTTGCCACATTTTGTTGTAATTACTGACTGTACTAGATTTCTGACCTTTAAATAAAAAGATCATGGTCGGAAGGATGGTCACGGTAAATATGTAAGATGGAAAGCATTTTTTAACCAGTTTAATTTTTCTATAGAACACATCAAAGGCACTAAAAATGTTATTGCAGACTGGCTAAGTAGAAATCCTCTGGCAACACTGATGCACCAACCCATTCCTAGTTTTAATTTAACCAGAATATACAACCAAGGATTTCCTTCGTTGAATATCCTTGTCCAAGAGTAGATTCTGCGAGAAGGGTTGCATCCTCGATATACCAAGATTTCTTATGCAGCGGGACAAGACCTGCAGATGTCCTCAACAGCTACAATTCAAGCAAACCGCCATCAAAACTCTGGAGTCATATACGTTGAAAGACTCAATAGTGAATTTTTGTATCACCAATTCACTAAACTTGTTAAGCATCCATTATGGACATGGCTAATCAAAATTAGATCTCTTTTCAATGAACATATGTACCGGTGGATTGCAAGATTTGGCCCCCACCGTATCCACGAAGAGGAGAATCATGATCAAGACACTATTGTGCATACAATCATTCGATGAAGGCTGGAGTGGGAATCTTATTTCTACATCACTCCATGACATCACGCATGCGAAGCTGGACCCCAGCACTGGCATCTTTCTAGTACCTTCCAACTCAGATGTCTATTCAATCCGATCAGTGAAAATGACTTCGAAGATGAAGCGAAAGCAATGTTGGGCCTGCACACTCAAAACATCATCATCCAGTGCATCTAACAGCATATCACTATAGCTCACCTTTTTTGCTATAAAGTATGATGGGACTTGACACTGCCTTGACAGCGATCAGGCAGGACCTCTCAAAATACTATATATAGGCCTCTCCTCCATAGCATAATCATCAAAAAAATTCTAAGCATTAGAAATCTAGTAGCCTTGTTCCAAGAGTATGCTCTTCTCTTGCCCTTTTTGAAGGATCCTGAGAATCAAAAATTGAAACAAGTCTTTGTAATATTTATAGTTTGAAGTAATAGTGTGAAGCCATAGCCATTCGGCCCCTGCCTACTACCACAGGTTTTCTCTCATCAAGCTGTAACAGAAAGAAAGAAAGGAGACGTCTACTGATGATAAAAAAGATTACATAATAAATAAATAAAATAAAAATACATTGATCCATTTTTCTTGGAGTGAGTGGCCAGCTCATTCCTTGGAAGAAGATTTATTTAGAACACAAGTTTTAGATGGACTACTCAGAATAATGGAAAGATAAATTATATTAATTAATTATTTCATTCAGGTGTGGAAGGTTGCATTTATAATTTCATGCTTCCTACCAACTCCTTATTTAGGAGTAAAAATCTGAGAGACTATATCCTATATTAATCTCCATAAAATATGGAGATGGATATTTATTCCAATAATAAAATATATTACAACATAATCTCAATCCCCACCAACTATGGAGAGAGATATTTATTGAAATAAAATTAAATATATTCTAATATAATCTATTATGTAAAATATATACATAGAAATCTTTATATAGAAAGAATCTACATGGAAAGAACTATTTGTGATAGTTGGAACATTGGAATACTCTTAAAAATACTTCCCAAACAATTATGTAGTAGTTTTTTTGAAATCTGGAGAAATTCTATTAAAATTCATAGCAAGCCTGGTGAAATCCATAGCAAGCCTAGTAAAATCTATAGCAAGCCTGGTGAAATCCATAGCAAGCCTAGTTAAATCCATAGTTGGTCTAATATAATCTATATCTAGTCTATAGCAAGCCTATTTTAATTCATAGTTGTAACAAGCTTGTTATAATTCATAACTATTGTAATAAGCTTGTTGTAATCTACTATTGTTGTGGGATTTTGTAGTAAGCCTATAAGAGTCCATATCTTGACTAGGATACCGGATCTTGTTGTATAAGACTTCAACATGGTTACTCTTCATACTTTGAATCATTCTTAATGTATTATGAACTACATATACACTCATTGATAGCTTTTTTCTAATAATAATTAGAAACAGCTAACATATAGATAACAAGGAATTCTAAAGACATAACCATGATATATACTTTATATTTCATTCTAAATAAACCATAATTTTAGAAACTACATTTAGATCCACTTCCTATGCAAGAAAAAGGATGTTATTGTGTGGATATAATGAGCTATTTTAAGGACTCATTAGTGTGTTCAAACCTCTTCCATATTTGGGAAACATGGGAAAACTTCCAAGTATGTGGGTGTACCTATAGTGGAAGTGAGATCCTAGATTTAAGGGATAGCTCCCTAAATGTATCTTGGAGTGCTTTCATATATGCTAATGCTTGCTTGTGGCAAAAAGAGTTAGAAAATTGAATGAAATTAATCTATTATAATGGGTTAATACACCAAGATGTTTTCCACATGACCATCATATGTCATTCACTAAGAATCAAGGTATACAAACTAGCTCTAATTCTTAGAAGGTTTCTAACACGAGTGTTTCAATATAGAGGTGAGATGTATAGAGAAACACAAAGAAAATGAACCAGAGGGTAGATTTTACACTCCAAGGAAAGTCATACACTTGAAATGATCCTAACACACTTGAATACACTCTATATGACCTGTTAGAATAGGAACTCTTGCACAAATATGAAAGGATAAGGGAAGAAAGGATAGAGAATCATCACTTTGCATCACCATACATCACTTGCACACTTAGACAATTGTTAATGAACTCAAATTCAAAATTGAATTAATACTCAACTGAAAAATACAATGTCATTCCATTATGTCTTCACCATACATGGTGTATACAAAGGCCAAAATGGTAGCTACTTATAGAACTGGAGAAGGAAGAGAAAAGAATGAAGTAAAGAAGCTCAAAAATCACAATGCCACATGCCAAGGCATGAGAACCAGTTACATTGTATGGGAATAGAGTATGAAATATACCATGAATGTCTTCTAATACAAATGTCCATATAAACCATGACAAACTCTCCAAAATTATGTATAGACTCTTTAGCTAGCCTTTGTAAAGTTGCTTTCATCATGGATCATCTCTCAAACATTTGAAACTAAATTAGGAGAGTTAACACATATTTTATGATAGTCATAGACATTTTCCTATCTACTATATATCTTATAGACACTTATATTTATCATCAATAGTGATTAATTTATCTCTTAGACTTAATTCTTCACATTTGGCAGTCACTATTCATTTCGAATTTTAACTAAGCTTTCATGACAGTGTATGAGTCTAAAGTATTTGCTCTGATAAAGAATCCTTTGATCCTACATGGTTGCCTATGTGGTATCCCATTTCCACATTGATAATTACATTTTAAAATATGCCTATCATCATTTAGACATGTACCCTCATCTTGTCCATCTGGAATTCAGTCAAATTCATTCTATTGATCTTCTCTAGAGTCTCTTTGATTCAACTTTCAACATCAACCATTGATCTATGACCCAGGCATCCGAGATTATGACACTAATCACCACCACATGATTTTTTTGTATCTTATTATTATCCCATCCATTTCATACACTTGTGATACTTAGTTTTCTTGCATTTGATTTGGGATTTTTGACCTTTGACTCAATTCACACTATTGATTTTATTTTCTCGGTTAAATGCATGTTGTTGATCCTAGCCTATAAAATCAAATTCATGCCATTAATTTATTTATCCACTTAAAATGTGGCACTTAGAATAATGGCATTTAAAATGAATGTCCTCTGACTCTTTGGCCCTAGATCTCCACTACATGATCAAATGTGCACCATTGATATTGGGTCCCAATCTTTAAATGTTGATCATTGATCTACCTTGTATGCAGGAATATGCACCATTGATCTACCCCAAGGACCTTTTGACTCATTGACTATCTATATTCCATTAATATGTGATCTGATCACATGAGATATTTCCACTTATCAACCTTGTGTTAAACTAGATCATGTTTAATATTTTTGAATCCAAATGGCTACTTGTTGTAGCTTAATGTTGATGCTCCCATGCACGTCCCACACTACTTGCTGATTTTTAAAAGCTTATATCTTGATATAAAGAGCTCATCAAGACACCAAATTTTTATGGGATAATCTTGGAACTAAAATCATCTTGTCCAAGTAGTCCTTTTGTCCTGAAAGGTTCTCTAAACACACTTGTAAAATATACAACTAGACTACGCTATACATTCTTGTGCGACATGTCATGATGGTCTGACCCCATAGATGACTCCAAATGATATAATACTAAACTATATCATGAATAAGGTTATAATGTAATGAAATTACATAAAATATACCACAACACACCTGATGACCCTATGTTCTACCTCCATATCAAGTCTTGACTATATGGGGTTGATCCATTTTAACCTTTGGTCAAAAAATAGTGAACATTTTTGGTGATTTCCCAAGGGTGCTATGCTTGATATGCCATGACTAGTTGTCTAATCCTATATATTGGGATATGGAGTCACATTTATATAGGTTTAACACATAAATTACCTTTGACAACACATAAAACACAAGGGAAAGGCACACAAGATGAGATAAACTCAAAATAAACACACATGTGTTTAGCTAGTACACTTAGGGAACACAACACAACTCAAATAAAATAAACATACCTATTATGATATTTAAAAAACCTCATATTGAATTTAAACATCTGATCATACCTCAAACAAGGTCAAAAATAGTTCCCCTGGCATCTTTATCAATCCATGAAGGTAGCCTAGCATGAGGAGCATGTTCATCACCAATCACTTGCATATGTAGGTCATCAAAAAGCCTATCACCTTTGAATATTTTTAGTTTTATAAGTGAACTTTATGGGACCTTCATGAATGATATTTCTTTCTCTCTAAGAGCCTTGGTTGGAGATACAATCTTCTTGATCATTTCCATATATGATATACATTCTTCATACTATAGAATAGGAATGATGATAATTGCCTCAACCTTTATATCTTCTTGCACATGATATAATTGATTATTTAGAGTATAAATTTCTTCTTCTTTATGATCCAACCCCTATCAACATGTATCAATACTAGATGGATCTCCTAACTATCTTTTAGGCACAATAACTTATTCCTTGACCTCACTAGGTCCCTCTAAGACTTCAGGATTTTGAATAGCAGATAGATGTCCATCTTCCTTAAAAACATGCCCTTTAATTTCATATTTTTTAGAAAACCTAAGATCATTCTAATTAATTTCATCAACAAACACATTATAGATACATTTCTTGGGATAAGAAGGAATATTACCAATCTTGTCAAATTCTTGACATATGGCCTTAAATCCTAGCCATAAGTCATCCTCTTCTTCATGAGTGTCATCATCCAAAGCATATTCATTAATAACAAGAATGGAAACATCATTATTCTCACTATGTTTCTCAATTACATTTATTATCTTATGACTATCATACTCATGAATCATATAGTTTCACTCAATAGCGTGAGAATGTTTGACACTTACCTACACTCCTTCAAATGGTTCTTCATGCATGATGTAAGTCCCAAGATCAGTTTTCTCAAAGTATGCATAATGATCATACCCATATGAATCTACACCATACTTATCCAAAAATAGATCATAAATTCCCTCAATTTTAGAAACACCATCATCCACATTACATTCCTCCTTTTCATGAACAACGTAATTCAAGTTAGAACTAGTTTTGATGTAAGGTTAAATATGAAACATTATAAGAGGTTGAGTTCTAATGGTCACTTTGGTCCCATACCTTTTCATAAAGGTCATTAAGGACCATTAATCTAAGATATATCCACCAATCTTGGTTGTAAAGTCTCTTGAAAGGCAGATTTCAAAGTTAGGAGGTCAAAAACAACTATGTCTTGAAGGATAGGAAAACTAGGACAATCATGCAAGCAGACCTTCAAAGAATTTATCAACCCTATTGTCTAGGTAGGTGTACCATCTAATTTTTTAACTCCTTTTATATTAGGCTCATATTTTATTCCCAACTTATCAGTTACAACTTTGGGCATGACTGAGGTAGAGGCTCAACTATCAACTATTCAACTGTAAACCAATTTATCACCTACTATGAAAGTGAGGTAAAATGATGGAGGTTTATCAATCATATTAGATGGTTCAAAAATAGTGTTAGGATCATTTTAAACGACAACATGACTATTAATTCCATTTTAAGATGAAGGACTAGTAGGAATAGTAGAGAATTGCTTTTTTAACAACTCTTATTGGCCAGGCATATGAAGGATATCCCCCAAGGAGATATATGCTTTGGCACTTTTCAAGGAATCCATTATGTTTAGAGAATTTTTATTCACATTTTCTTGATTCTTTGGATGTAAATAATTTCTTTAAAATTGAGGAATAGATGCATTGAACAGACCTTACCATATTTTAACCTGATAGAGGTGTAAGAGCTTTTGGAACTATCACACTTATAGCCACACCTTGCTACCTTGTAAGAGGATTGGATGAGGCTATGGAAATGATAATACCACCTATTAGATCCTTCCTCTTGTCTAAGTTATTGTCTAAAATAGAGGTTCCTTGATTGAGTATAAAAGTGTCTTCCACTAGGAAGTTAGTGAAGCTTTCTCCTTAAGGCTACCAACCTTCATTTTCTTGCATCATGACCTCATCTTCAGCTAATAGGAGAGGAGTAAATACTCCTTGAGAAAAAATAACTTACTCTCCATTATCATTTGAATCCATAAATTATCCTTGATACCAATCTTATCCTTTCACCAAATTGCTATGCACCAGTATCATCTCTCCTGCATTGGTGGTGGAGTTGGTATTGTAAACATTAGCAGGCTTATTAGAGTTAGGCTATCATTAACCCCTTCCTCTTCCATATTTATAACCATATTTTTTGTGATATGGGTATGGATTTTGATAGGTACCTTATTTTATATTCCCTCTTCCAGGATTATCTTTTAACCATTGAATATAAGCATCTTTGTCTATGGCAATATCTGCCTTCTTAAGAGCAACCTTAGGCTTGGTATTATCATTAGGAATTTGAGCCACATCTAGAGTATTAGTATAAGTATGAGATAATGGAGTAATATACACCTTATGAGGCAACCTTCTAGCTTAGATGAGACCATTCTCAACTTTGATATTAATTTCAATACCAAGGATCTCAAATAAGTAGGGAACACAAAACTAGGAGGAGGTATCATAGGAGGAGGCAATTTATTCCAAGTCTTTTGAAACCTCTCATTGAAATCATGTATTTTTTCTTTGGATAATTTTTTAATCAAATTGAGTTGATATATGAGAGAGGCATAATCAATTTCATTTCCAAATATTGAGTTCAACAACACTCCAGACTCATCCTATAATGTGATGCATCCACCTTCTAGAGTCTTATAAAAATCAAGAGTTTTCCCTCTAAGGGACATGGAAAGAAGCCTAATGGTATTATTATCTTGAGTGATATTATAGAAGCTATGAAATTTAGAAATATCCCTAATGTGTTCACTAGGTGTAACATGACTCTCACCATTGAATAGGGGCATACCTTTTGTGGCATTAGGAGGGATGGCATCATATGCTTGGAGGTGAATTGGATTTTTAGTATTGAACATAGGGAAATCATGAGGTCTGGCCATATATTATTTAATATCTTTAATTTATTCAACCTCTTCACTCTTTTGGCTTGTAAAATCTTCTTGATCCTTAAAGGGTATATTAAGATGAGGATATTAAACTTTACAAGGAAGTTTAAGCTAAATATGAGGATTAATGGGATTAAATACTTTACTAGATGATGACCTAGTGAGAACTATGAATTATGAGGGTAATTTCATAACAAAACAATGGCCTTAAACAATATTTTACCTTAGTAGAGTTACCAAATGATGAGTAGCACAACAATTTTCAATTGATGTTGTCAAGATCAGCATTCACCTTGACAAATTGTCTTGAAGACAATGCATCCCACTAGATATGCCAAATTATTGTCACCAAATCTTGCACCCTATAAGAGGTTTTTCAATCCTCTTCCATATTTTGGTAACATGGAAACACTTCCAGGTATGTGGGTGTACTTATAGTGGAAGTGAGCCTCTAGATTTAAGGGACAGCTCCCTGAATGTATCTTGAAGTGCTATCACCTATAATAATGCTTGATTATGTGGAAAAGAGTTATAAACTTGCATGAAATGAACCTAATCTAAGAGGGTGATACACCAAGATATTTTTAAAATGACCATCATATTTCATTCACTAAGAATCAAGGCATACAATTTAGATTCTAATTCTTAGAAGGTTTTGAGAATGAGTGTTTCAATATAGAGGTGAGATATATAGAGAAACACAAGGAAAATGAACCAGCAAATAGATTTCACACTCCAAGGACAATCATACACTTGAATGGAGTCTAACACACTTGATTACACTCTATATGACCTATTAGAATAGGAAATTTTGCATAAACATGAAAGTATAAGGAAAGAAAAGATAGAGAATCATCACTTTGCATCACCTTGCATCACTTGCACACTTAGACAATTATTCATGAACTCAAAACTAGACTTGCATTAATATTCAAAGGGAAAATACAATGTCATTCTATTAGGGCTCTACCATACATGGTGTGGTATTAGATTACAAAGGCCAAAATGGTAGCTTCTTATATAATTGGAGGAGGAGAAAAGAAGGAAGTAAAGAAGCTCAAAAGTCAAAATGCCACATGTCAAGGCATGATAACTAGTTACATTGTAGGGGAATGGAATGTGAAACATACCATGAATTTATCCTAATACAAATGTCCATATAAACCATGATAAACTCTCTAAAATAGTGTAGATATTCTTCAGCTAGCCTTTATGAAACTACCTTCATCATGGATCATCTCTCAATCATTTTGAATTGAATTAGGAGAGTTGAAACATATGCTACGACATTCATATACATTTTCCTAGCTACTAGCTATCTTCTAGACACTTGTATTTACCATCTACAGTTATTCATTTGTCTCCTAGACTTTATTCTTCACATTTGGCAGTCATTGATCATTTTGTATTTTGACTGAGCTTTCATGGTGGCGTATGAGTCCAAAGTATTTGCTCTACTGTAGAATACTTTGATCCTACATGGATGCCTATGTGGCATTCCCTTTCCACATTTCTCATTCCATTTTACAATATACTTGTCATAATTTAGACATGTAGCCTCATCATATCCATCTAGAATTTAGTCAAATTCATTCTATCAATCTTCTTTAGAGTCTCTTCAATTTGACATTTGATGTCAATCATTGATCTGTGACCCAGGCATCCAATATTATGACACTTGTCACCACTACATGATTTTTTTAGATCTTATTATCAGCCCATTTAGTTCATGTGCTTATGTCACTTTCTAGTTTCACATTTTATCTAGGATCATTGACCTTTGACTCAACATGCACCATTAATCTTAGTTTCTTAGTAAACATATGCCATTAATCCTAGCCTATAAGATCATATGCATGCCATTGATTTTTTAATCTAGTTAAAATGTGATGACATAATGGCATTCAATCTAAATATCCTCTAACTCTTTAACCCTTGCTCACACTATTGGATCTCCACTACATGATCAAATGTGTACCATTTATCTTGGGTACTAGTCTTTAAATGTGAACCATTGATTTTCCTTGTATGTAAAAATACGCATCATTGATCTTCCCTAAGGACCTTTTGACTCATTGACTATTTGCATGTTATTGATCTATGATCTGATTGCATGAGATCTCACCACTTGTCAACCCTACATTAAATTAGATCTCATTAAGTATTTTTTAAATCTAAATGGCTACTTGTTGTAGCTTAATGTTGATTCTCCCATGCACATCCCACACTACTAGTTGATCTTTAAAGGCTTGTATCTTGAGATAAAAAGCTCATCAAGACACCACATTTGCATGGGATGATCTTGGGACCAAAAGCATCATGTCCGTGTAGTCTTTTTGGCTTGAAAGGTTCTCTAAACACACTTGTAAAATATATAACTAGACTATCATGTACATTCCTATGTGACATTGCATGATGGTCTAACCCCCTAGATGACTCTAAATGATATAAGACTAAACTAGATCATGACCAAGGTTAGAATGGCATTAAATAACATTAAATAAATCATAATTTACCCTATGACACTATGTTCCACGCCCATATCAATCTTCACTATAGGGGCTTGACCCATTTTAACTTGTGGTTAAAAATGGTCAACACTACCCACTTTAGAATAATTTTTCACCCATCCAAATCACCTAGTGATTACTTTCTATTATATTCCACACATCCATCCTTAAAAACTAGTTAAACAAATCATAAGCTCAACCTGTTATTCTATCACTTGGTTATTTTAACCACATACCTTAACTCATGCCTCAGAGTGGAACCTTATTCCATAGAGATCCCAAAACATTACAGGTTACCTCATTTAACCATTTGTAGTGTGCATAAAACCCACATCAATAGAAAAAAAATGGCACTAGAAGGAGGGCACACTTATGTGTTTTCTCAATAGTATAGGTTAGATACTACATATAGTTACACTAGAAACACCTAGGAGATTAATAAGGTCTAGGACCCAAGATATCCTTTTGGTTTCACCATTGTCAAATCCTAGGAAACCTAGACCAATACCTATTGTCCCTAAGATACACCAAGCTATAGCACCTTCCCCTATAAGAAACATCCCAATTATTAATCCTTTTATGGTCCAACCTTCATTAGTCAGCTTTGTTATTGTCATTCCTGGGGACCAACATGATCTACCAAGGAATCTAAAAAAGTATTTGCCTACCTTCTTCCCATAAAATGGGAGGGTAGTAGAACACATAAAATATTTCAAGGATACCCTAATATTAATGAATATCACCCATAAGGATGGTGAACACAATATTTTCCCATTTACTCTATAAGATTATTCTTATGGTTGGTTTCTCAATTCTCAATAAATTCAATCAACTCATGGAATGAGTGTCAAATATGTTTCTCACATAATTTGGGAAAGTGACTAGTCCATTTTTGGTGTGTCAACATTTCACCAACATGAAGAGGGAACCTAATGACTCAATCTAGACCTTCAATTCAATATTTTAGAAGATGTACACTTGATTAAATGCCACATATAATCTAGACATAGATTTGATGCTAGATATATACAAGAACACTCTAGATCCCATTACTAAAGTGTTCCTAAAAAGATTTACCACAAAAAATACTTTATATTTGGCATTCCAAAAAACTATTAATATCAACAAATAGCTCAATCCATAGGTCAATCCTTAGAATTTAAGAGACCAAATGTTCAACAATGGGCTCTCATCTTTGAATACAATTATACATGTTAATCAAAATTCCCCTACATTAAACCAAAATTAGTTACACACTTTGCCTCCTATGATGTAACAAACAACAAATCAAAACTATGGGTTCTTGAATAATCAAGAACAAAGGAATGACCATCAACAAAACCAATAGAACCAACATCAGGTTCACCGCAATGTTGCAGTTGCTCAAGGTTATAACTCTACCAAAGTTAAATTGGATTGTATAAAAACAATGGTCTAAAAATTAAGCAATGATTTATTGAATATGCAAAAAAATACGGGTAATACCACTAATCAAAATTACAATCAAAACTATGGCTTTCCAAGATACAATAGTTTTTTCAATAGGCCTACCAACAATGCAAAGCAACAATAATATAATAAGCTACCAAAAATAATATCATGGAGATAAATTTGCCCAATTTTTTTAGGGTTCACAACACATTATATCATGGGGAATTGGACTATATAGATCTCTATGCATCTTTTTAAATATTTTAGAGGGAAATAATTAGACAAGATCAAATGATGAATCTTCCAAATCTCCCTCATGAATCTGGCCTTTCAAGTTTAGTTATGATCTTTAAAACCTATGAGTCTCCCTTCCCTAATGAATATGATAATATTTTAGAGGATAATTCTGATGAGTTACAATTATTTCAATGAATTTATTGCTTATTATTAGAAAAGGGAGAATAAGAAACTAAGTATGGATATGGTTGAAAACCCTATTTGATTATGTGCACATTGAATCAGAAGACTATAAAGAGATCCTCTTTAGATTGGGAGGATGACTTATAGATAAGAAAGCACTAAATCAAACTTGTTTGTTAGATAGATAGTTGGGTGGATTGCCTAGTGATATCTAGATTTTGGAAGAGAGATCTTCCTTAGGGGTTGTTAATCCACACATTTTAAAATAATTAAATATATAAAATAGAAAGGAAAGTGCTTGCATAAATAAATTAAATGTACTAAAATTGAATACAAAAACACTTGTTTAGAAAGCAAACTAGAAATGATTAAATTAGTGATAAATTGATTAATGCTAGTGATAGGGTTGGGGTCTACTTCAAAAAATTAGATAGGGGTCTGTGAATAGGTAGGAACATAGAAAAATAGATTTGATTGGGTGTAGGTAGGTGAAATTGGCTTGCTATATTTTTTTTCCATAGTGATTATCAATGGTTGGGATGACCATTGGTAGTTAAAGTGACCATTGGTGGTCGAGATGACCATCAACAATTAGATAGATCATTGATGGTTGAGACAACCATTGATAATTACTATGTGTAGATCTAGGTTGGTGAAAAACATTGATTGATGAGATTTCAAAGTGATATTCTAGGAGATGGGTTGGTTCTGGGATGAATGTATAAAGTAAATGGATACTAAAAATCAATTACTTATCTTGTATAAAGTTGATTGGGTAGATGCTTTAGGTAATTGACCTATTGGTGGAATCTAGCTTGATTCTAATAGAGTAACGATACTTAGTGCTTTGGTGGATTTGTGGTGGAAAGATGGTTCTCTAGTATAGTAGCTAGTTTGTTAGATTGTTACTAATGATTGACCTATAAAAAAAGAGAATTATGGATGCACAAGCTCTTGATAACAATTATAGATGAATTTCACTTCTTTATTCCTCTCTTCTTATAGGCAAAGCAAGAGAGTTGAAATTGCATGTGAACTGGGCTTCCTAATTATAACTCACTCATGTAATGGCTCTCAAATGGATGAGGACAAGTTATTTTTATAAAATCAAGGTGGGTTACTTACATGTTAGTTATTAAGGAGGTGGATCCTGACCCTTGATAGTTAGGGTGACCATTGATGGTCAACCTAACCATTGGTTCTTAAGGGTAAAGGGAAAAAAGTGGGTAAAGGTTGGATTAAGCTACTTAGTCAAGCTAACTATGAGTTAGGCTTGTTAAGGGTCAAAAGGTTAAACTAGTCCCAAAGGAGGTTCTAAGGTGGTCTAGGGGTATTTTGACATTCAAAATCATGGTGTAAAAATTTTTGGTGTCTACATTTTGCTTGTTTTTGTTATATGACTTGAATCAACAAGTTATAAAATAAAAACTAACATTGGCCAAAGATATAGTTGCCTCAAGTATAGGGGGAGGTGTTCCCCTTTAAACTATGAGGTGATCAAGTAAAGTAAAATTAGGTACATATTTGACAAGGTGGGTGATAGGTTGGGTACTAAAGCATAAATAGGCACACAAAGTGTGATAAAAGGTGAAATAGCCAAGATCACATAAAGATGAAGGCTTCCATGGTTGATATCAATAAAGGTTAGTTTAAAGGGACAAGTGACCAGTGTAACATATGAATATAATTAGGTGTGATAGTTGGGTACACTTGTTAGTCTCCTAAACAAGGTCAGTGTTTCTATGGGTATCTAAAGTAAGAAGTTCTCTCAGTGAAAACATAAATGGGTTAAGTGTCACAGGTATCCAAGGTAAGATGTACTCCTAAAAATACACAAGTAGGATAGGTAAGTGTGAAGTGGCACAAGTTCAAAAAGGGTCAACATGGCAATGTTATCATTGTGGTCAAAGGCCCAGGTAAAAAGTATCACAAAACATGTGCTAATTAGGCTAAAATAGACCAATGATGAGGGATGAGGTTTTGTGGGAGAAAGGTAATCTCCATCAATGGGTTTGGGTTTGTGGTAGAAGGTAATATCCAAAAATTTGGCACTTAGGTGTGGGTGCCAAAAAAAATCAAAATGTGGGTTTCCTAACCATCGATGGTCAAGGGTCCCAAAATCGATCATCAATGGTCACCCTAACTATTGACAGTCAAGGGGAAAACCTAAAAATATGGAATATAAAAATTGAAAATGAAAACTCATTTTCACTTTTGCTATTCAAATTTCAATTTTATTGTGCTCTAGGTGAATAGGTGATTTTGGAATTTTGTGTGAGAGGGTTGACTAAGTGTTATGTTGACTTGGTGGTTGTTGATTGGGTGGAGTCATGTATTTGAGGTGATTCAATTGGGACTGAGATGGAAGGTGGATGAGGATGTGGTTGAGTAACTAGATGTGGGCTCCATCCTCGATAGAGGTTGAGGAATGAGGTAGGTGGTGTTTTAAATTGATAGATTTAGTTAATTTAAAGTTAAATTTGAGTAGTATGTAATTGTTTTGGTATTTTTGACCTAGATTTGGGTTTTGATTGTGTTTGTAAAAGTTATCCAATGAAATTTGAAATTGAAAGGGCATTAGGGTTGGGGGTAAGGTATAGGATAGAGATAGGTAGCTTATTTTTTGGATTAGGTTGTTCTAGTAGTTTTTTGGTAGGGTAAGGTTAGGTATTTTTCCACCAACAGTCACATATAATGATCATTAGTGGTTATACCTGACCATTTTATATATTAACCACTTTTACTTTTAATAGTTTACTTTATCTATCCTAGTGTGTTTGCTTAAGGTAGTTTTCCTACTTTCTAGGATAGTTTTCTTTCAATTTCATGGAAATCAAGTTGATAAATCCTAGTATAATCATACAATAGTTTGTGTGTTTTGAATCCAACTCAAATCATTGGGTGTTGCATCTTTTAGTCCAGGAATCTTAATACAAGTAGGCAATGAGAGAGTTATCCATGACTATGTCACAAAGCTAGTGATTCCATCAAGTACATAAAATCTTCTCCCACGGTTCTATGAGAATTTCTCTCCTTATCCCTTTGGATCAAATACACATAAAATTCTAATACTTTTTTGAGGTAATAACCATTGAAAAAGGTAAAAATTGATAGGGACATGATGATTAACTAAATTTTAATAAGACTAATTCATGGTGGTCACCTTCTTCCCTCTTTCATTCAATTAAGAAAATAAAAAGAGAAAATAAAAATAAAAGGCATAATCTAAAAGCTCCAAGAGAAAATCAAAGAGGATTAGAAGTCTACATGATGAAATAAGATCAATGTATCATGCATTATGGAAAATATGAAGGAAGAGAAAAAAGGTGATCAAAGGTATCTCTGTTAGGGCTATGGATGCCTAGTTGGTAGCAAAGCAATACCCAATCCCCCCAATGTCTATGCACCTAGCACCCAATAAAAATAAAACCTATAGCTCACCTCATGTCTTTTTCCTAAAACCCTTTAATAAGTAATAAATAATATCACTTTCCCACACATAGGTCCAAGGTGTAATTGAAGTTAGTATGTTGCATGGAATTATCAATAGTCTCTTTTCATTTTTGATTTAATCATTTCTTTTAGTATTACTCATGGTTGATATTGGAATTATAAAACCAGAGATTATGGGTTCTTGAAAACTTGTAAGTATTCACCCCTATGAGATTCCATTTATTGTATTCAACACACCCCACCTTAGATTTTCTTTGAAAAGTGTAAACCCCCCTTTGTTTTTAGAGGACTTATATATTATTTGGGTGTGTGTTTATAGGTTATATTTTTATTATATAGAGAAACTTGATATTTTGGGCATTGAATCATGTTTGGTGTACCTATTTTCCATCAGTAAAGACTTATTAAAACTAATCTATTAATGGAAATTTCATAAAAATTTCTATGTATGATAGGTATTCTGGTTTTTTTATTCGGAGTTGCCTGTTTGGGTTCTTTTATTTAGAATTTTAGATACTTTTGATCTTTGGTATTTTAGTATTTGGAAGTTTTTCAAATGGAAACTATTTGGTTAGGACTTTATTTCAAATTTATTCCAATAGATAACTTAGTCTTTGATAACTTTTTTGAGGATCATTTTGTTTAGCACTTCTTATGTGACAACTTTACTTTAGAAAAATTGATCTTTGAAAGATTTTACTCTTCACAAAAATTCTATTAGGTAGCTTTGATTTTAAACTTTTTCCTTTGGGTACTTTTCTATGGCAAATTCCTCCTAAACAATAATCATTTTAAAGACACTTAGTCTTTGGTAACTATTCCTTCATGAATTTCATCTAGAGCCTTTAGTTAAAAATCTTTCCCTTTGGTGACTTTTGCACAAATATTTCCAAATGAATCTCTCTGAAGAACATTTTTACTTTCGAGGTCTTTCACTCATAATCTTTGACTCACCATATTATATCATTAGTCCTAAAGGCAAAGGTTGACCCCTTGACTAAACCATACAATAACAAGTGTATAAAGGAAGAAATAACACTATGACACCCTAAATAAACAAGAATCTTATGTGGCATGTTTGCTAGGCCTAGGTGGTCAAGTTTAAATTGAATGAAGGTGATGAGCTCATAGATGTTGGCAATTAATGGCACACAAACTAGAATGAATGAATAAATTTATAACATCGATCCCCCAACCAAGTTTACCTCATTTGATTTTCAAGAGATTGAGTGCATATAGCTAATTGTAATTTCAAAATCCCTAAATGAAGCTAAAATGACTTTTAATTTGTACAATAGATTTCTTATACCACTATTTTAAAAATCTTACATCACACCAGCATCAACCAAAAATAATGGCATCTTCATCTAGGGCATACAAGGGAGCTCCACCACCATCCAAATTCTCCATCAAAGACTCCATAGAGCACCTAGATATAGTTTGTGATGAAACTATGTTCGATGGCCACTATGTCAATTACTCAACTCTATGTAAGGCCATAGAGAAATTTAATCCATTTTCATTAGAGGAAATCTTAGTAGAGGAGATATAACTTACAACTGACTTACTAACATTAAAATGCTAGGCACTTCACTATGTAACCACGAAACTCAAAGTCATGACATGCATCAATTTACTATGAGACTTATGTTTTTAAGGTAGAATTGTATATGGTGGGTATCTACACTATGTCAAAAACAATACAGTTATTTCTTACATCTTTATAGACACATTTATGAGGTATTTATGTCTTCCCATTTCATACACAACATTTGATTTACATAGTGTAGTCACTTGGAGGAAAAAAACAATGCAAAGCAAGCAGTAGGGAAGTGGCTTCTCCCAGGTGAGACTTTCACTTTTAAATAATATACCAAATATCTTGTCCCCATCACCTACTTTAGGATGGGGATTCATATTAGTATGGCATTGATGAACCAACTCTTTGGCCACTTGAGCATTCATTTATTGCATCTAGAAAGGATACCCCTACTGGACATGCTCATTACTCAAATCATATCTATGCATTGGGGGAGGTCATCAGTACCTGCCTACATGAATAGATTCTACACAAGGACAAGAGGCCCCAAGGGATAAATTTATATATGATGTCATGCCTCTTAGATATAGTCATGGGAACTATTTATCGATATAATGGGGTTATATGGAATCCCAACCATGATTATATCAAGAACAGAATATGTGATTTATATTCCTTTATCCAAATATATGCATATGTAACATTGCCAAAATTTCAGACCTATATCATCAATTTTTTATGGCCATTAATGGCCAACCTCTAGCCATAATTTAAAAAAGCATGTCTAATACACTCATGAACTTGGATGAGTATTGGATCTACTTAGATTATACAATCATCATGGTTGTTTGGCATAGGGTAGACCCTCTTCATCTCCCCAAGTTTATCCATAACAAATTTTTTGAGAAAGATATTTCCTTTTAAATATGGAATGGTATAGATGAATATCTAACAAAGAGTAAGAAAGGTACTTTCCATGGCTCCCATCTCACTATTAGGAGAATGAAATATACATTCAAGAGACATTTAAGAGAAGCTAGGAATGTAAGGAGGGATTATGCATTGGTTACTCTACCCTATGGGGATTGGGACCCCCATATGATAGTACAACAAAGATCCACAACCTCAACATCTTATACAAACATAAATCATCAAACCATGGCTTATTATTCCTTAATTCCAAACATGATGAGGAAGTAAAGGAAAGGGATGAGATTATGGGCTTGAGTGAAGACTTGTTGAGGGTGATATAATCTAGAGTGGCAGGCCTTACCAACAACCAAGAGACTAAAGTCAAGACCCCCAATAGCCACCTATTTTGATGAAAAAGAAAAAGGATCAAGATTAATTAGTAGGGGAAACATCATCTATTGAATAACATTAAGAAGATCAAGAGATAGAAGAGACCCTATATACTACACAGGAAGAAGAAGAACAGACTTCTCTACTCCAAGCATATATTATTAAACTAAGGAGAGTCAAATAAGAACTAGCAAAAGAGCTAATGTAGTAAAAGGACAACATAATTATGGAATATGTGGAGATCATTTTCTTGGAATCCTATGATGAGGAAGATATGATACCTACTATGGTGGCTTTAGCAGCCATAACATCTAGTATGACTCCCCCCCTCTTACCAAACAAGTGACTATTCCACAAGATGAGAAGAGAACACTATGTTATCAAAGAAAGCCCAAGGTAGAGAGACCTCAGACCCCATCTATAGGGGTAATTATTTTAAAGGCACAACATTTAAATGAAGGTGATGCAAGTCAAGAGGTGGATAAAGAATAGCTACAACAAGCCAAGGTCTTGAGCTTACAAGGATTAAAATCTAAGGCTCTCCTCAGTGGTGATTAATCTAGTAAGGGTGCTCTTTTCACTACTTCCCTAGGCCTTTCTTATCTAATTTCCTCACCATTTGATTCTACTATGCCTTCTCTAGTCTTTTCTAATTTCATTCCTTTGTAATCACTCTCTACTGGGCATTTTTTCATTTTTCCAACCACTACATCCCCAATTTCCATTTTTACTTCTCCAATCACCACCCCTACAATCTCCATCCCTTCAACCATTATTCCTTACATATTATCCACCTCTACTCCCACTCTTGTATTCTCCACCTCTGCCACCATAACCACCAACCAACCCATCACCCAAGTTCTTTCCTCCTTTACCCAATTGGGTTCACCATTGCCTTCTTCAAGACCAGTTCAAATGACATCAATGGTGAAAAAAAAAGGACCCCCAAGAAGAAACTTGTCTATGTTGTGTACCCCATATCATAATTTAGGAACATACACTATTCCAAGATAATTTGGCCCTCAATATCCAAGCCATCCACTAAGGTTGAGGAGGATGCATAGATAGAAGCCCAATAATTGGATCCATCAAACTAACTCTTCCAGATTGGGCCAAGGATTTAGGAGCATCATCTTATAAGAGGCCCAATCTAAATATCATCAAGTTTCCCACTATAATCTCATTTTTTGACAAAGCCACAACGTAGTGAAAATGGTTAGGAAGAGGAAGATTGAAGATAGGAGTGGTAGGGGGCTAATTTTGGAGGAAAGAGAAGAAATTTACTCTCTTTTAAAGAAGTAGGATAGGAAGAATGGTCAATCCCCATACATTGAGAACCTCAATTCCTACATGGAGACCCATATCAAAGAAGTAATATTATCCATCCATGGGGGAATGAAGCTGACCATAAAAGAACTAGAAGAAGAGATAGAGGATCTTAGAGAGTAGCATTAGGTGATATGAGTTCCCTCCAACATATAGCAGGATGTATGGAATGTGACACTCAGGCTATACAAAATTATGGATACAATTCATTCTTTGAGAGTCTAATTGGCTCCACATATAAATTCAATAACAAAATTGTTTAAACTTATCATATAAAATTAAAATAAATTGAATCTCTTAGTGTTATACACCCCTAATATGGCATTCAACTTCTTAAATTTGATGACCCATTCGGAGGTAGCTAATGCATTGAATTTAGATATCATCTGAAATTAGGAGAACCAAGATTAGGTGACTACTTTTGAATCTTTAGTGAATAAATTTTTAGAATATGAATAACAAGCAACATGAATTTTGGATGAGCTAGAGTAAATTGGAGCTTGAGATAACATAATACAGTTGGTGGCTTGATCTATTTTTTATCAAATGATTCAACAAGCTTCAAATAATTTTAAATAAAGTCTAAAAGGACTGAGTTTAGAGGACATTAAAGCAAATCTAAGTACAATGAGGAAAAAGGAAATAGAAGTGGAGGTCTTTTGGGTTAGCTTTCAAGCCACCAAGACACAATATGCAAGGATAGTGGAATGGACATATAAGGTAACCAGACCTAATCTCATTGATATGAGCATAATTTGGGCACAACATGACAAATCATACAAATATTATCAAGAGTCACAATCTAAAAAAAATTAGTCTTAGCACCACCTACCAATTATATTACTTATACCCCACCTATAGTGCCAACTACAACACCATCATCAACTCTAGTACCTTCTAGCTTAGTGAGTGCCTCAATGTCATCTATTAGTTTGGCTCTAATTATAACTCCAATATAAGATAATAGTGCATCTCTATCTGAAACTCTAGCCACCACATCTATTGAAACAAAAAGTTCAACTCTAATTACCAGTATAGCTCTAATTACAATTATAGTTCCAACAATAACTTTGAAAAGTGTTAAGCAGGAACTGATATAGCCTTAGTCTCAGGCTAGTTTTGTGTAATTTTACACATAATGTTTACAAATGGATAGTTAAGTCTTATTACATCCATGTTTTAATTAGACCAATTATTTTTATAGTATGCACACATTACGTGTTTGAATTCATCTATAAGTTATAACATTCATTTTTGTACCAAACTAGAATTTATGGTCTAGTTATCATGATGTAATCAAAGTTTTCCTATACTTGGAGGATGAAGCGACCCCTTCCCCAAGTTATTTATAAACATGTATAACCCTCTTTTCAAAGGGTCAAAGTTTTGGGTCAATTTATAAGAAGAGATTAAGAGATTGATTTTCATACAACTATGGTTGTTCTTTCTTATTCCTTTTCTATGTTAATAAAATTTAAGTTTCTTTGTCTATGTCAATTTAATAATTATGAAGTGTGTTAATCTTTTAGATGAATCTGATTGTTTATATTTATGAATATTGATCTTAGATGTGTAACAAAAATTTAGTATTGGTAGGTTTCATTGGTTTAAGTAATTAGTATAAGTTGAATTGATAATCTGAGGTGTGTAGAGGTATCTCTTTTGGTATATTCATATAGGCATGAGCCATACTACCCTAGACAACTTTCTAGTCTAAGCTATAATCTCGTAGATAAGGGTGTGAAATATCAAACTTAAGGAGAGAAATCTTTATTTGTAATTATTGATCATCATATACTTGTTTTCTCATATTGTTAATTATGTTTATTTTTGAGTGTATAATATAAGTGATAAACACCAGTCTTGAAGATACTTGTCCACCAAAAAAATAGTCTTAGAAGTGACCTTTCAAAAACATAGAGACTTCTTTTTTGCATTACCCTTTTTTAGTTTCTTTGAGATCTACCCACCTTAAAATAATTCTCCACCCATCCAACTCACCTAGTGATTAATTTTTATTAGATTACATGCATATTTATATAAAACCTAGTTAAACAACCCACAATCTCAACATGTTATTATTTCACCTAGTTGTTTTAATCGCATACCTACAACTCATGCCTCAGAGTGGAATTTTGTTTCATATAGATCTAAAAATGCTAAAGGATACATCATTTAACCTTATATGGTGTACATAAAACCCACATCAAAAAAAGACTTAGATATTTCTTCAAAGGTGGCAATAGTAACTGTTTCTACGCTAGATTTGCTTTTCACATTCAAGAAAGGGAAATGAGAAACTAAGAAAATTGACGAGGGTTTGTACATACCCAGATTGTAGACGTGCACACCAGAATTCAGATGATAGCAAGAACTCCTCTTTGGTTGTGGAGGATGACACCTGAAAGAGAAAACACTAAAACATGAAAAATGTTAAATGCCAAAAGGGTGGACTACCAAGCCAAGGCTTGGTCCTAGAAGCGTAAAGGCTTCTTGGGGGATGACAGTCCACTGTTAGATACAGAATGCTAATCAAAAATAGAAAGTGATAAATGATAAAATATAGAAAGAAAGAACTGAAAACAAAAGCATACCTGTTTAGAAGCAATCTACCTTTACACAATCACTGACGTCGATGGTATTGCCAGCGTCGGTCAGGTAAGGTCACCGATGTCGGTTAGGCTACCAACGTCGGTAGGGGTACTAGATGAGGTTGGCTGGGGCAATAGTCAGGGATGAGTTACAAGTCTAGTCTTGGTCTACAGAATGGATTGAGGCTTCCTTTGAGGGTTTGAGGGTCTATGTGGGATTTAGAGGGATTGTTTGGGGTCTGAGGAGTAGTCTGAGGGTTTATGCAGAACTGGTTGGGCAGAGGGGACTGTCAGGAAAGTGACTCACTGGAACCAAAAGCATAAAGGGGGATGAATGAGAGGTAGGGGTCTGAGAAGGCTTTTCAGCCTCTCAGGGATAGACAGGGAAGGTCTAGGTAGTAGTTAGCTAAATAGATAAATGCAGATAAGAAATGAAATGGAAAACAACACTGTGCTTACCTCTTGCTTGCTGGTTAGAGAATGGAAAAACCTGTTGTTGGAGCTGTTGAAGAACTTACAAATGGAGCTGTTGCTTGGAGCTACTCTGCAAGGTACCTGTAGCTGCTGGGGGTTGTTGTGCGAGAGGGAGGAGAAGAAGATACGAATGTAAAAGCGTCAAGAGAGTTCTATTCAAGGGTGGGCAGAATGGTTATAGGAAACCATTTTGAAGGATGCCGACGGTGGTAGAACCATCGACGTCAACTGAATAATGATCGATGTCGATAGCCAAAGAATGGGAATAGAGGCTAAAATTAGCCTATGTTCATTCTTGCACGCTGTCGGGTCAAGGGGCCGTGGGAAAATGATCGAGGGAGGAAGGATAAAGGGGAGATTTGGGGTAATAAAGGCTAGAAGAGAGGTGGGGGGATCCAAGGAGGGGATCCAAGGTGGCATGGGTGAGGTGGAAGAGGGGGAATAAATTAAAATGTTTAATTATTTTAATTTAAAAATGGAGGGGACTAGGACAAGGGCTAGGACATGGGCTAAGGGGGTTAAGGGTGAAAGACGACCAAGGTGCAAACACATTTTTAGTGTCTACATTTGCCCCTTTTTGTCTTGTTGGTTGTTCTTGATGAACTGCAAGACAAAAATAGGAGTTGGTTGCCCCAGGTATGGGATGAGGTGTTCCCTCCTCAAAGCAGGAGTCGAGGGAAGGGAATCTGAGATCGAGTGTCGATTTGACAGAGAGATGGATAGAGAGAGAGTGAGTGTGAATGCTGCAATAGTCGTGATTGCGCATATACCACTTCACGGGATGGTCAGGTCAAATTGTCACAGGTCGAGGGTTAAGGAGTGCCAAAATTGAAATAACCAGGCCCCAGCATTTGGTCGTAGCTGATCGGGTTATTTAATCTAAGCTGAAGCTCCAATGGTCATCGTGTTCTAGGTATCTCAGGCTTAGGAAGTGCTCTTAAAAATATGAAAATGTCACAAGTAGTGGGGATCAACCAGCTTGCGATCCTATACTTGTGAGGGTCAAAATGTGGTTTATGAATAATTTTGCTAACCATTTATGGGGTAGCATACATGCAAAAACAACCAAGGCAACATTGTCTTGGAAGTGGTCACGGTCAGAGGAGATGGTCATGATCTCCAAGGGTCATTGGTTGAAGTGGATGGATGGACGAAAGGATGTGGCTGAGCTAACCTTAGAAGACTGAGTGCTGCCTACATAGCCCTTGTGGAAGGGCCTCAGGCCAATGTAGTTCTCCCTAAAAGGGAGGAAAGGTCAAAGTGATGGAATTGGTCTTGGTCAAGGTCAAGGTCATGGATTGGTTTTGGATGAGGTCAAGGTCATGGTCAAAAGGAGGAAAGAGGGTTTATCCATCAGAGAGATGAACAAATGAGGGTGGTCGATCTAACCTTAGAAGACATCATGTCATCTGAGTGCTGCCTACATAGCCCTGGTCTTAGGGCCTCAGACCAATGTAGTTTGAAGGAAGGGTTCGAGTGGTAGACAGGTGGTCAAAGTGGTCGATAGACTGGTCTTGGTCAAGGTTAAGGTCGAGTGATGAAGGAGAAAAGGGGTTTGTCCATCTGAGAAACAAACAAATGGGATGGCTGAGCTAACCCCATAAGACGTCATGTCATCTGAGTGCTGCCTACATAGCCCTTGTGTGAAGGGTCTCAGGCCAATGTAGTTCTCCCAAAAAGGGAGGAAGGGTCAAAGTGGTTGATGGTCTTGGTTAAGGTCAAGGTCATGGATTGGTTTTGGACGAGGTCAAGGTCAAGGTTGAAGAAAAAAAGGGATTTATCCATCAGAGAGACGAACAAACAGGATGGCCAAGCTAACCCCAAAAAATATCGTGTCAACTGAGTGTTGCCTACATAGCCCCGGTCATAGGGCCTCAGACCAATGTAGTTTAGAATGAGGAGGCAAAATGGGTCAATGATTGGTTTGGTCGTGTGTTGAAATGATGAGGAGAAAGAAGATGTTACAGCCTTTTCCAAATGGTGTATTATGTAACATTGGTTGAGGGGTCTTTCAACCCTAGAAATTTTCCATATTCATGATGGATGTATGCTAAAAATGAATTGAGGTCTATTTATGCTTTAGCAAGTATTGGTTTATGCTTAACATAAATTGTGTCTGGTCGATAGTTTCCATGTGTATTGGTGTCCATAGAAACTAGTGTGAATAGGCTATGTGAGTGGTCTGAAAAAGTGATTGGGTTGAGTTGGTTTGACAAATGATGTGGTTGAATGTGACCAAAGTGTAGGCAGAAAGTGAAAGGCATACTTGCCCTTTCATTGACAAAGACCAGAATGACAGCATAGATAGGGGTTGTTAGAACCAAGAGCCCCATTCATGCATTGCGTCATTGACCATGGTTGTGTTAAAGCAGTAATCGAATCACTTTGACATTAAAGTGAGCTTGAAGTCCCTTGAGCAGGTGTTATGATAGGAGGAAAATAGGGTAACTTGTTTTAAGAGCAGGGATAACCTTGCCCCTTTTTATAGGAGACCCTGAGACAACTATAAGCCAAGTCCATGACTCATTTTTTTTTTTTTTTTTGGTCCAGACTGATCGATGTGAGAAGTCTAAATAGAGATGTCATTTTGCTTTGTGGCCATTTGTGAAGCTGATTGATGTGGGAAGCTTCTAATAAAGTGTTTTTTGTAGCAAGATTTAGTCATAGCCATCCTTCGAGGGAGTGGTCTATATTTTTCCTTTATATAAGTTTGAATAGCTGTCCTTCGAGGGAGCAATCTATTAGCTACAGCAATGATAGTATAGCTATCCTTCGAGGGAGCAGTCTGCTTTTTTATTTGATTTGGTGACCTTGGATATGTTTTGACATCTCAATTTTTTTATTTTTTTTTAATTTTTTTTTGACAGAATTTAGAGTCATGGACAAGACTATAGAAGTTCAAGGGCTCCCTTTTATTAAGACAAAGCATCCATGTGTCATAAAAGGGTTATAGAGAATTTGTTTAGGGGAATAGGGTTGAAAGGAATGAGGATTAGAAGGATGGGGATTGCTCAAGGGATGAGCACAAGTTAAATGTCAAGTGGATGAGTACTTGACTAACAGTAGAATGGTCGTAGATGCAATGCATTGAGAGGCTCAGGTTATGGCCATCCATCGAGAGAGGACAGACGATAAGTCCCTGACCCATACTTGTGTGTGATGATAAAAGGTTTGAGCCAATTAGGGGTGAATTTGCCTTGTTTACTTCACTCCATATTGGTCACATGCTGATTGATGCTAGACATGAAGTTGGTTAATATGTTGGTCATTGTTTGGCTAGTTGATGTTTAGTCATTGGTCTAGATGATATTTGGTTTGGTTGATTGTTGGTCGAGGCTTGGTTGATATTTGGTCAATGTCTAGATGATATTTGGTCAAGGTTTGGTCGAGGTTATGATAGTCGGTATAAAGTCAAACTCCCCCCAATCATTTTATGGTAGGAAGAATGTCTAACCCCCAATGCGGATGATTAATGGGTTAGATAAATGAGATGGAGAGAAGATGAGAAAGAGAGACTTAGGTACCTTCCCTAGTTGATAGGTCAGGGATTCCAAGTGAATGGTGTTTAGGTAGTGAAAAAGCTAGGAGGGATGGAAACCACCGACTCCGTAGGTGAAGAGGGAGGAATGGATGAGCTTGGAGGAGATTGGTCAATGGTTATCTCGGGGCAAAGGTCTAAAGGGGCCTGAGTAGGTTCTTGGAAACCTAGGCCACACCATTTCTTGGCATTGTCATCATTGAGCGGCTCAATGGGCTGATGGGAGCCTTGCTCATAGCGTTCGAAACCAAAACCCTTCCATGCACACCTGTAAAGGTAAGTGTGTGCAAAGGTAGGGTTGCCAAGAAATGAGAAGTATAATGTGAATGGTTGGGGTGAAGAGAGAGGTTGCCATCAGTAGGAGCTTGATTGAGCCCCCCATAGACAAGATTGGTTCGGAGGTGAGGAGGACCATAAGGCACGACCATCCCGATCTGATGGTCGTAACTGGGGCTGAGATGAAGGCATCCATACTCTTGTGGAGTTTGGAACATGTCTAAGGCCAACAAGCGATATTCCCCCAATGAAAGTCGTTGGAAGATGTCTTCCATGCGGTCTTTGGTCATTGCTTGCAGAGGAGGGGTAAGGGCGACCACCGGTAGTGAACTGGTTAAAGCTTCTATGGATGGAGGCGGTGCCGGGGTTGATGGCTTGATAGAAATGAGGACGTCATTTGGACAATAGGTTATGTTACAAGTTTTGAAGGGTGAAGGGTCAGCGAGAATGGTGTGGACTTGCCCATCATGCTCGAATTTCACACAATAGTGCAGGGTGGAGGGGACACAGGCCATGGCATGGATCCAGGGTCAGCCTAGCAACATGTTGTATTAAAACTCTCCTTCGATGATATAGAAGAGCTTCGGGACTATGTGTGGACCAATGTGAATGTGAAGAATGACTGTGCCAATGGTCGTGGCGGTGGTGTCATTGAAGGAGTGCAAGATTGCATCAGTTTTAGAGACGCAGTTCTTAGGAAGAGCCAACTGATCAAAGGCATGGGTGGAGATAATGTTGATGATGGCACCTCCATCGATCATAATGCATTTAATGTATGTCTGATCAAAATAGGCAGTGATGAAGAGGGCAGCATCCTAATCTTCTGTGTTGGATGTGGGAATCTCATAGTCGCTGAATGTGATGGAGGCAATAAGAGATATAGAGTGGATGAGGGCAGCGAGTGGTTGGGGGTCCTCAGGTTGGACCTTCATTGCCTGCAAGGCTCAGATGAGAGCTTGATGATGCTGAGGCGAGGTTTGGATGAGGTCATAAAGGGACATCTTCACAAGCGTCTGGTGAAGCTGTTTCAACATGGAGTCATGAATCAGCCCAGAAGCGGAAGAAGAAGAAGGCTGAGTTGCACCAAAGATAGAAATTTTAGGCTTGGGAAGTAGAGGTGGTTTGATGAAAGGGTAGGTCCAAGGAATGGCAGCTTTTTCTTTTGCCATGTCTTTTTGTGACCTAGTGGTTATGTGGATAGTATTGAGTTCAAAGATAGGAGGTGAAGAAGGGGTCATGGCCTGCTAGTGAGATGTTGATGTGGTTGAAGAGGTTGGATGGGAAGGTGTCAAGGGTCGGTCAAGAGTGTCCTCAAGGAGGAGAGTGTCCTTCTCCATATAGTAGTGAATGATGGCCTTGAGGGCATAGTAAGTCTCGGTATCGTGTCCTGGTGTATGATGGTATAAGCAAATCTTTGTGTCATCAAACCAGGAGGGCTTGAACCTGAGAGGTTGGAAAGCCCTGATGGGTGGAAAGGTTATGCTAGAAGTTTGTAAAAGTCAGTGAAATATCAACGAGTATGAGCCCACTAAAGGGTATGTGCTAGTTGATGTGTGCGATGCTAGTGACTTTTGCTTAAGCAGAGTTGAAGGAGGTTTTTGTACCACCTTTTGGGTTGATGGTGCGGTGACAGGCAGAGATGGCACTTTCTTCATGAGAGGTACCACCTTTTTAGGAGAGGGTAGGCTGGTGGTAGACAAAAGAAGCAAAGGAGGCAACTGGTTTTGATTAGAGGTCAGAGTGGGAAGGACTCTGGTTAGGGTCGAAGGATGGGGGCCTAAAATGGAAGGTAATGGTGATGGGGGAGGAGGCGTTCACTTCTATGGTCTGGCAGTCTTCTTCAACTTGGTTGGAAGACTACTATTGGTTGAGGTCTGGTCTAAGTCCACCTTCACTTGTAGGTGAGTGAGGGTAGAGACAAGGTGAACGCCAAGTGACTTGATAGGTTTAGATGGGGTAGATGTGGGTTTAGAAGTGGGAGTCTGGTCTTTGTTGAGAGTCTTGGAAGATTCTACCTTGAGAAGATTGGCGGCATGAGATGAGAGGGCACGGGCATGTTGAAGAGCTTTAAGATGCTCCCACAATCCTTGATGCTCCACTTTCCTTGAAAGGAGAAGTCTGATTTTCTCCACTAGTCAGGAAAATATATTGAGAAGATGTTAGATGAAGTTTGGGTCCTTGAGAAGATGTCGACGGTTGTGGGGCCAAAGATGAGATGGGTGTAGCAGTCTTGGACCCATGGCATGATGAAGTCATGACAGATTCATCCTTGGTTGGAGACGAAGGAGAGGCAGGTTCTTCCCTGGGTGGAGAAGAAACTGGAGAATGAGGCTCCTCAAGCGGGTAAAGGGCAGGGATGATGGTGCCCTCCACTTGTGGTCAAGGAGTAGGAAGGGTCAGGTCCTCCATAGGTAGCAGGAAGGAGGATGGTGAGACCAGTGGTGCCAGTAAGGTTGAGGCATCCTCCAAGATGAGAGAGGTTGACAGAGAACTAACCAAGGAAAGAGGTTCGTCCACATGTGATGGACTAATAGATGGACTAACCTCTTGAGGTTGGTCGGGGATGAAGGGCGAGACTGTATTGACTGTTTCAATGTTGTGTTCATGAGTGTTGTCAATCAAGGTCTGGACATTGTTTTGGGTCGGTGGATGATTGGGGAATGGTTACTTGAAGATGTCGATGCCCTTATTAGGGGGTGCATTGGGATTGTCTAGGATGAGGTCACCCTTTTCAAGCATGTCTTAGATTATGTTTTTAAGGGTTTTTTAGTTTCCCATGTCATGTCCTTTAACACGGTGGTAGTTGCAGAAGTCATTTTCCCTATACCACGCAGGGATGGCGTGTGAGAGATCAAATTGTGGAGGTGGTCGGATCTAGGGGAGATTGAGGACCCCCTATTTAACAATTTTTTCTAGCATAGATGCGTATGATTCTTCGAGAGGAGTATACTGTCATTGTACGTATCTCTGCTAGAATTGGTAGGTGGCACTCTGAGATGTGGATGACTCAGGCTAAATGGTTGAAGGTGAAGAGGATGAAGGTCTAACAACCACAGCGTTAGCTGAAGCTTTAGACTTAGGATTGGATGATGAAGGTTTAGAAGAAGAGGAGTCATTGGTCTTAGAGTTGGGATTCTTGCTCTGCAACTTGACTTTATTCTCCTCGATGGCACGTAATTCAAGTTTGTGGGCCATCGTGAAGGCTTTGTCGAAGGTGCAAAGGTCTGAACCCATAAGGTGGAAGAAATATGTTTGGCACAGGCTTGGGAAAAAAGTTCAATAAGTTCGGGTTGGGGTAAGGAAAAGGAGAGTTGATTGATGAGGCCTCTCCAACGAGAAATGAAGTCAGCTATGGATTCATCCTCAAATTGGTAGATAGATTAGAGGTCTGTGATCGAGACCTTCTTGGTGATGTTGATGGAGAAATGATCAAGGAAGAGTTGGGCCAGCTGAGTGAACGTGAAGAGAGAATGGCTGGCAAGGGAGTTGTACCAATCAAGTGTAGCACCAGAGAGAGACATAGGAAATGTGCATAAAAGTAATGCATCATCATGGGCAATAAGGTAACAGGCATGTCTGAATGCCCATAAGTGCTGTTATGGGTCTTCCTTGCTTTGAAAATGAGAAAATTTAGGAAGTTCCCACTGGCTGGGATATGGCTTGATCGGGACAAAAGGATGAATGGGCTCATTGCAAATTTGCTCATATGAGAGAGCATTGTGTGAGCTAGAAACAGAGGTCTCTAGGCTAGACATCTTGTCCATCAACATTTTGATGATATCTGCTGATGGATTGGTGGGTGGAGCACCCCCTAGGTTGTAGGGCACTTGGAAGAGGCTAGAGGAGGCATACGACGTAGTTGGTTGTGCCTGTAAGAGTGCAACATAGGGATAACTAGTCATAGGGATAGAAGAGGAGAATAAGGGTGGTTGGGTAGAAGGCATGGCTAGGCTCGATGTTGCCATAGGAGGTTGGATTGTGGTAATAGAGGCCAATTGATAGGAAGCCACCCTGGTGTTGATAGGAGCAAGGGTAGGCAAAATAGAGACGACTAGATTCTAGAAAGGAGTGGAGAGCGGTTGAGTGGGCTGAGGTTGATAGGGGGCCGAAACCCCGGTGGAAGTGGGCCCAAAGATGGAGGGAGAGGCCACACTTGGAAGGTTGGTCAAGGTCTAGTCATTGGTCGAGGTGATAGCTTGGGTGTCTAAAGGTTAAACTATGGATGCTGTCAATACGGCCGCAGTCTCGAGAAGAGAGGTCGGCATTTAATAAATTGGATTGCCCAAGGAGTCTCGCATTCAGCTATGCATGAGATAGTGCTGCAAGGCTTTGACGTTGAGGTCCAAGAATCATGCAAAATCTTGGTCCCCTTCTGGGACAATAGGAGTCTGGGGTGGGGTTGGGCGAGTAAGAGTTCTTTTAGTCTCTGAGTGGAACTCCATTATAGGACTGGTTATAGATGGGGTAGACGGAAGTAGTTGATGCCTCACGTGGTTGACTAGAGCCTTGGCTTGGCTACGAGTCAGAACCATTCAAGGAAAGAAAGGTCAGGTTTTAGAAACTATGTTTTTTCAATTTCAAAAACTCAGAATGGGGTTTTGGCAAAAAAAGGGGCAGGTTTTGGGCTGCTATTTTTTTTAAAAAAGGACTGTGATAGTGACTGACGTCAGTTGAAAAACTGATGTCAGTGGGAAATATTGCCAACGTCGGTTATATAACTGATGCCAGAGAGGGAAGATGGCCGACGTCGGTGGTAAAGCCGATGTCGGTGACTATGGTTTCCAGAAACCCAAAAGGTTTGAGAGTTTTTGGAAAAAAGGAAGAAGAACATCCTCGCTAGCTCAAAAAACCAGATATGAATAGAGATGGAGATAGGCAGACCCTAAGCGTTAAATCCTAAGAATCAACTTTTAGAATCCTGTGGCTTATGCCTTAAAGTGATGTTTGGGAGGTTGGCTGTTAGAAGGGTCCTAGAAGAGGTAGTCTATGGATGGTTTCAGATTTGTTTAGGTGCTCAAGAAGTCTGGGTTAGGTTCCATACATGGCCTGGTGCTAAGGAGCAAGCTCCCCTCACTTCACAAGCCCAGTGATAAGATGGTCTCACTTAGCCAAAATATACTTTCCCTAGAGATTAGACTCTGCCAGAGAATAGAGTGGGCTTTCCCTTTGGTGATGAAATCCAAGTAGGATTGTCGGGACAGGTAAGGTATCCACTGGGTGATGAAATCCCAGTCGGGCCTTGTCTCAAGTAAGTTTGATATTTGATTTGGTGCAAGTGGTTCGGTTGTGTAACATCAAGTGATCTACGATTAATTCAATATGTGGTTATTAATTACTAAGTGTGGGCTAAGAAATGCAAGCAAGCAGAAATGGAATGCAATGTATTTTAAGCTCCAAGTCGAAATGTTAAGTTGGAATGAAAACAAGTTGAGAAAGGGTTGAAGAATATGATTTTTGACTAGTCTAGAAATGCAAGAAAAGAAAGAAAAGTTCTTTTTATTCCTGCTTATGATGTCATTTAGAAGAGAAGAAAGAGGTGAAAAGAGAGGAACCTAATGCACCCTATATGAACAGAAAGACAAGGAACCCAAGGAAGACCCTAAGGTCCCACCGAGCGTGCCAGAATGTTTCTACACTAGATTTGCTTTTCACATTCAAGAAAGGGAAATGAGAAACTAAGAAAATGGATGAGGGTTTGTATGTACCTGAATTGTAGACATGCGCACCAGAATTCAGATGATAGTAGGAACTCCTCTTTGGTTGTGGAGGATGACACCTGAAAGAGAAAACACTAAAACACGAAAAATGTTAGATGCCAAAAGGGTGGACTGTCAAGCGAAGGCTTGGTCCTAGAAGCGCAAAGGCTTCTTGGGGGATGACAGTCCACTGTTAGAAACAAAATGCTAATTAGAAACAGAAAGTGATAAATGATAAAAGACAAAAAGAAAGAACTAAAAGCAAAAGCATACCTATTTAGAAGTAATCTACCTTTGCACAGTCACCGATGTCAGTGGTATTGCCGGCGTCAGTCAGGTAAGGTCACCGACGTCGGTTAGGCTGCCGACATCGGTAGGAGTACTGGACGAGGTCAACTGGGGCAATAGTCAGGGATGAGTTACAGGTCTGGTCTTGGTCTGCAGAATGGACTGAGGCTTCCTCTGAGGGTTTGAGGGTCTGTGTGGGATTCAGAGGGACTGTTTAGGGTCTGAGGAGTAGTCTAAGGGTTTGTGCAGAACTGGTTGGGCAGAGGGGACTATTGACAAAGTGACTCACTAGAACTAGAAGCACAAAGGGGGATGAATGAGAGCCAGGGGTCTGAGAAGGCTTTTCAGCCTCTCAGGGACAGACAGGGAAGGTATAGGCAGTAGTTAGCTAAATAGATAAATGCAGATAAGAAATGAAATGGAAAACAACACTGTGCTTACCTCTTGCTTGCTGGTTGGAGAACGGAGAAACCTGTTGTTGGAGTTGTTAAAGAACCTGCAAATGGAGCTATTGCTTGGAGCTGCTATGCAATGTACCTATAGCTGTTGGGGGTCACTGTGTGAGAGGGAGGAGAAGAAGATATGAATGCAAAAGCGTCAAGAGAGTTCTATTTGCGGGTAGGCAGAATGGTTGCAGGAAGCCATTTTGAAGGATGCCGACGGCAGCAGAACCGCCAACGTCGACCGAATAATGACCGACATCGATGACTGAATAATGGGCACAGAGGCTAAAATTAGCCTCTGTCCATTCTTGCACACTGTCGGGTCAAGGGGCCATGGGAAAATGGTCGAGGGAGGAAGGATAAAGGGGAGATTTGGGGTAATAAAGGTTAGGAGAGAGGTGGGGGGATCCAAGGTGGCATGGGTGAGGTGGAAGAGGGGGAATAAATTAAAATGTTTAATTATTTTAATTTAAAAATGGAGGGGACTATGACAAGGGCTAGGACATGGGCCAAGGGGGTTAAGGGTGAAAGATGACCAAGGTGCAGACACGTTTTCGATGTCTACAGTAACCATTGATGAGCCTCTCCAAGGTATTTTATAATGACATACATACATCCCTCCTATAATAATAGTGTTTGATAGCTCGCTTGCTATGAATTTGAATTTGAGTTGGTTAGATTTTATTTCTTTACTTATAAATCTAAAATTGAATTTGGATCCCATGATCATCCACTACTATCTAGATATAGACATGAAAATGGGATGTTTTAAAACTATCCATTTGGGCCTAGCTTCCCATTTAATTAATACCCAATGCATGGTAGGCACATAGTCACATATCTTAGAGGCTTCTCAATTAAATTCTACTTTTTAGCATGTGCCATCCATTCATTAGACTTCTTAATAGTCATTGATACTTAGGCATGGCTTCTTGCTAAATGTCATTTCCTTAGGTCAATTGATGTGTCACCTAGGGACACATGGTATATCTTGATTAGCTATCTAGTCTCATTCATACCTTATTCTAACCTTCATAGGGCCTTAGGTGGATTCGAGTTAAACTACATAATGGGTGATGACATGGCACCTTCTCATTTGATTAGGCTCTCCTAAGTTCTAACATCTCTAATAGGTCCAAGGGGATAGCCACTCTAACATATGGTGACATGGTACCTTCTCATTCAGTTGAGCTCTCCTAGGCTTTGAAATTTTTGATAAGTCTAATGGAATGGCTACTCTAATTCATGATGATGTGGTACATTCCCATTGAACTAAGATCTCCCAATATCTACCATCTATAATAGGTCCAAAGGATTAGCTGCTCTAACTCATGGTGACTTGGTGCCTTCCTATTTGGTTGGGATCTCTTAGGATCTGACATCTTGTAACGAACCACTACACCAAAACCTTGAGGTGTTAATGAAGTCCACCCACCAGGACCATAATACCCCACCACACTTCTGAAGCTATAGACATTAGGCTTGCTTTGTGCACATACATGAGATCGCCCCCATGTATGAGCCTCAGTTGAACACTGCAATACTGTCATACCCCACCCGCTCTATGATTCGAACCTGGGTAGAGGCTCTTATACCACATGTAATGAACCACTACACCAAAACCTTGAGGTGTTAGTGAAGTCCACCCACCAGGACAATAACACATCTCTAATAGGTCTAGCGGACTAGCTAATATGAATCATGTTGATGTGTCATCTTCCCTTTCAGTCAGGCTCTCCCAAGCTCTAACACCTCTAACAAGTCTAGGGGACTAGCCATTCTGACTCATGGTGATGTGGTACTTTTCTATTCGACTAGGCTCTCCCATGATTTAACATCACTCATAGGTCTGGGGGACTAGATTCTCTAACTCATGTCAACATGTTTCCTTCCTATTCATCTAAGATATCCATGGATTTTACATCTCTAACTGTCCAAGGTACTGGCCACTCTAACTCATGGTAACATAGTGCCTTCCCATTTAGTTGAGCTATCTTAGTCTTTGACATCTCTAATAGGTCTAGGGGATTAGCTATTCTAACTCATGGTGATGTGGTGTCTTCCCATTTAGATGGAATCTCCTAGGCTCTAACATCTATGATAGGTCTGGGGGACTAACATCTCTAACTTGTGGCGATGTGGTACCTTCCCATTTAATTAGGTTATCCTAAGTTCTACAAAATTCATAAAAAAAGTCTAAGAAAATGAAAAGGAACATGATATATTAAAACTTATCAGTTACAAATATTTTGATCTACCATGAATAGTGATGAGTTTTTTACTCTAGGAAGGGAACAAGACTCCAGAAGATTCCAAAACAATCTGACCTATAATGTTAGCACCATGACTCATAAATAGAACAAACACTCCTTAATCCTAAAAATAAAAGAGGCTTTTTGTTGCTTGGGGAGATTATATCAATGTGCATTTCAAGGATTTAAGCTCTAATTCATGATATTTTTAGAGGGGTCCCCCATTTTGAGGAAAAGGGGGTATGTTGGCCACAATAATTGGGTTAATGGCCATCATCAAGTTTTATGATTTTACTTAGTGTGTATACACCAGAGAGTTCTTTAAAATCACTTTCTCCTTCATCTATCCATAGTTCCTCTTATCATCCAAATCCCATACCTATTTCTAAGGAAAAGGGGAATACTAACCCATTACCTTCAAAGTCACTCTCTTCTTATTCGTATTTTAACATGTCATTAAAATCTAAAAACTATTCTAAGTTTAATAAGGTCATGTAACCTGTATCCTACATATCAATCATCTCAAAGTCCACCTTTCATTTTATACCCATCAATTTAACCAAGATGTTCCTCAGTGTCCCTACTTGTTATTGTGGGGTTATATTTACCATGAACAAGTCATAAGTTATTGCATGTAACTATAATTTTTCTAACATATCCCATGTACTATGGGGTAAGAAATTAGTATTTACCCCAAGTACTAAGAGTGTCTTTCTTATTATTTAACCCTAATTTTATTGTGGATCCTACTTGGATATATAGAGTTAAGAATATATAAATTATAGAGCACAAGGGTGAATATTAGATCTATAGCAGTCCAATTAAATGTTAAACTTAGATATGCCATATATTAAATTTATTAAACTAAGATAAGATATTAATGGAAAGTACAACTATGCTAGATATAAAAATGAAATAAAACAAGGTACTTAGATGGCTCTAATTTTAATGTATATCTAGATCTAGATTAAGCTAAAATCAAGTGGGAAGATAGTTCTAAAATAGTTATCAGATTCTAGATTTGGTGTCTCTAGCTCTTCGAATAGTTGCATCAACTAGGGATGGTTGCATCAATTATATTGTCTAGTTTATACACTAGTATCTCATATAGAATATAAGCTAAAATAGGATGTGACCACTTGGATGCTTATATTTTTGTCATCACCTTCACTCTGGTGCATTTTGATCTGGGTCATGGACTATCACTCCTTATGAATTTACAAAACCCTATCTTTCAATCTTCAATGTATCCTTGGGGGAAAATGGGTTAGTGGGAATGCATTGTCAATCTAACCCACAATTACCCCACTATTAGAGGGTACTACCTACATATCCAATACTCTAAAAGAGGGCCTTAAACTCATGTAGTTATCCCCTACATGTTGACTTGTGTGTGAATCATGTAAATGTGTGTACATAAAGTACAACATTTTCATTATTCACACAAGAGTCAACACATAGGGGAGAACTACATGAGTCTAAGGTCCTCTTTTGGAGTATTGGATATGTAGGTAGTGCCCCTTAGCTATGACCCCACTATGAAAGTACACTACATACATAGCCAATAATCCATAAGAGGGCCTCATACTCATGTAGTTCTTCCTTACATTTGACTTGTGTGTGAATCATGTAAATTTATGTAAATCAAGTACAACATTGACCTAGCTTGTAAATTGGAAAATAAGACCTTATCACTACTCCTTTAGTAATTTAGACATGTAGATGTGTTTTGCCTATGACTAATATAAAAATAGATAAGCTTTTGATTAATTGAATGTGTGAGAGTTATTTTGATAAGTACTTTGGTCTCTTTGGTTTGATTTTTAGGTAAGTAATGAATGAGGGTTGATATTGTATTTATATCAATATTATTAGGAGATAACTCACATTAAATAACTTAGTATTGCCACTAAAATAATTTCATTTGTAAATTAGATGAATTTAGGAAACTGGACACTTGCATTAGGATATAACAATAACATTAATGTTATTATCTATCTTGAACATTAGTGTCCTTAGAGTAGCAAAACAAATATAGAATCAAAATTTATAGAGGTGTAAGATAAGTACATTTTAAGCATTCTGGGGAAGATAGGATGTCTATGTCATCAATATAATATTATTCAAACTAAGAGATAGACCAAGGGGAACAAGATAGAGAAAACGTGAGGTTGGTGGAAGAAAGGCATATGTATAACTAATAAGAATATCCAAGGTCTAAATTTTTCAAGTGTACAAAAATAAGGTGATACATAATCATAAAATATCATCTAAATTCCCCCCTCCCTTTAACCTAGTAATGAAATTGCTAGTTTAAAGTAAATAATTAAGTACATGGGTGCATATACATACGTTGTCTTTGCTTGAGTTGAATTTGAGTGATTTACTAGTTAATAACTTGCAACCAAGAAAATGTTACAATGTAAAATTAGTGCATACAATCTATGTTAAAATTACTTTAAATTGATTGAAATTGAAATAACAAGGTTTAGGAGTACACTTATGTGTCTATGTAACTGCCTTGTCTATTAGCAAGTTATTTTGTAAAAGATGCATCATTTTGAGGCTTTAAAAATGATATTAGGATAAATATAGATAAATATTTAAAGTTCATATATCCAAGGAGAGAAGGAGAAAGGGAGAGAGATATTGGAAGGCACATGCCTCCAACTTTGGATCAAAAGTGAGTTGCCACCTCGTAGTTGAGATTAGCCCAACCATGCAACCTAATGATACTTATAACATGGTGAGTTTAGTTGATAAAATCAAATTCAACCTAAAAATTTGGAAATATTTAGTGATTTAATCACCTCAACCCATACCAAAAAATGAACCAACTACTTCAGTAGATTGGTTTGATAAAATCTATAAAATTTAGTGGGGTATCAGTACGTGCAATGGTTTTAGAATCTCAAACTAATTTGTATTTTGTAATATTTTGCACATGTTGCATATAATATAATCCAAAGTGAAAATATTAAGCACATGTCAAATACAATATAAAAACTAAGATTAGGATAAATATAGATAAATATTTAAAGTACATATATCCAAGAAGATATATATATATATATATATATATATATATATATATATATATATATATTGGAAGGAACATGCCACCAACTTGGATCAAAAGTGAGTTGTCACCTAGAAATTGAGATTATCTCAACCATGCAACCCAATTATACTTATATAATGGTGAGGTTGGTTGATACAATAAAATCTAACCTAAAAACTTGGAAAGATTTAGTGATTTAATCACCTCAACCGATACCAAAAGGTGAACCAACTACTACAGTAAATTGGTTTCATAAAGTCCATAAAAGTCAGTGGGGTATCAATACATGCAATGGTTTTAGAATCTCAAAATTATTTGTATTATGTAATATTAGGCACATGTTGTATATAATCTAATCTAAAGTGAAAATATTAGGCACATGATGCATACAATCTAAAACTAAGATTAGGATAAATATAGATAAATATTTAAAGTGCATATATCTAAGGAGAGAGAGATCTTTATTAGAAGGAACATGCCACCAAATTGGATCAAAAGTGAGTTGTCACTTGGAAGTTGAGATTAGCTCAACCATGAAACCCAATTATACTTATAACATGGTGAGGTTGGTTGATATAATAAAATCCAACCTAAAAACTTGGCAAGATTTAGTGATTTAATCACCTCAAACCATACCAAAAGGTGAACCAACTAATATAGTAGATTGGTTTGATAAAGTCCATAAAATTTTGTGGGTTATCAATATGTTTAATGGTTTTGGAATCTGAAATTGATTTGATTTTGTAATATTAGTCAAATGTTTCATAGCATATGCACTTTAGATATGTCTCATTCTAATATATATATATATATATATATATATATATATATATATATATATATAATAATGGTACCAATGTATAGAATTATATCATAATTACGAATATCAAAACCGATATAAGTACCAATGCAGAGGACATATTTCCAAAACATGTCCCCACTGTAAACTAGAGATTCCAAATACTAAAAAGGTGTGGAGAACATATTTCCAAAGCATTCCTCCATTGAATCTTTGAATTCATATAATTACCATATTTAATGAGTGTGGATAACATGCTTCCAAAGCATGCCCATGTTGTAATATGGAAACTATGAATGTGTGGAAGCCATGTCCATATGACATGCCCCCACTGCATTTAAAAATTGATATAATTACCAAATATTGAATGATTTTAGAGAACATGCATCCAAATTATGCCCTCACTATATCTAAGAACTATGATAAGTGTGAAATCCATGTTCATATGACATGCCCTCACCGAATCTAAAACTATGAATGTGTGGAGAACATACTTTCCAAGCATTCCCCAATTGAATCTAAAAACTATGAATGTGTGGAGAACATGCTTCCCAAGCGTGCTCCCACTAATATTCTCCCCATTTGAGGTGATGGAAAAATAGGAACTAGGAGTTACCTCACCTCAAAAGGGTAAGACAACTATAAAATTTGTGGATGTAACCATGTAGCATATAGAAGAAAATGTGTCTAGGTAAATATATCATTAAAGGGCATAAAACCAATATGATCACATGTAGGCCTAAGATGCATGATAAATATCATGACATCCTCTAGATAGTAATGGTACAATCTCAATAAGCAAATAAACACACACACAAGAGCACTCAAAATCAAGTCAAAAAGTAATGGTCTAAGAAGATTGCAAATAAGGGGCATGTTCAAATGTCAAAAAATGGAATGGACATGACTTATTAAAATGTCAAAAAATGGAATGGACATGACTTATTAAAATGTCCAAAAATCAAGGAATGATATATTAAAATGTCCATACAACAAACAATGACATATTAAAATGTCCAATAAGGAAAACATAGGAATAGGGGCCACATACAATGGAGCATATTCAAATTCTCAAACAAGCAAGATAATAGCAAGGTAAAACACTCAAAGAAGTGTATAAAGTAAAGCATAAGTAACCAACATAGACATGTCATAGTTTCCCATGGATCAAATGTATTAAATTAATGTCAATTGCATAGCATATCAAGTACCATGTTCAAGATGTGTGCATGGATAATAGGCATGTGTAAGTACATATGTAAGCTCAAACACGATAGTGTAGTGTGACCATAGAATGATATAACCTAGAAGTATCAAGATCATAGAATATGTATGCCTCCAATGTCCTGATGATGTGATTAGAGGGATATAAAAACACCTATAAGTGTATATAATCTTGTATTTTTGTATCCTATAGATGTATATGTAAGAGTAAACGATATGATATCCCTTAACATAAAACTAACACATAGGTGATAAGGAGCCAATAGAACATGTAGGTGCCAAAAAATGTTTTTAGATTTTTAAATGTTTTAATTATTCTGATATTTTGTTATTTTTTTGGAAGATGGAAAGAATATCTATATTCCAAATTTGAATATAAATAACTAACCATTTTCCCAATTAGAATGCAAAGGACTATCTAATAATTCAATTTTTTTATTCATATGCCAATGTGTCTTATGAATTATCATGGCACATGTTGCAATGCATATTGTTAAATGTATTCCTTATATTTTTATCACATATTTATCACTATACCCATCAAATGGCACATGTATTTTTATATCTTTAAATTAAAATGTAAGACACATGTTTTTCATATCGAGCTTTGCTTCCATATCAACCAACCAATACTGACTTAAATGCAAAGTGAAATTTGATTTAACCATAATTTGGATGTGGATCCTATTTGGGTAGATAGGGTTAAGAATACAAAAATTATAGGGCACAAGGGTGAATATCATATCTAGAATAGGCCAATTAAATTATAAACTCATATATACCACATACTAAATTTATTAAATTGAGATAAGATATTAATGGAAAGTACAACTATGTTAGATATATAAATGACATAAAACAAGGTGATTAGGTGACTCTGATGCTAATGTAGATATGAATCTAGAAAAAGATGAAATTAGGTGGGAATATAGTTTTAGAAAAGTTGTCATACTGTGTATTTGGTGCCTCTAGCTCTCTAGACATTTGCATTAGCCTTGAATGGTTGTGTTTATGCTACTATCTAGGTTAAATGCAAGTGTCTTATATGTAATATTAGCTAAAATAGGATGCAAACACCTAGATTATTCTAGGTTTGACTTCACCTTTACTCTAGTGCATTAAAAACTAGGTTATGGATTATCTCTCCTTGTGAAATGGCAAAACCTTAGCTTTCCATCTTTAATATGACCTTGGGGGAAAATGGCTTAGTGGGCACATGATGTCAAGCTAAACCATAATGACCCTAATGTAAAATGGCACTTGTTACATATCCAACACCTCATAAGAGTGCCTCAAACTCTTGTATTTCTCCCATAGGTGTTAGATTGTGTGTGAATCATTAAAATTTGTGTAAAACAAGTACAACAGTGACCTAGCTTATAACTTGGCAAATAAGACCTTATGACTACTCCTTTAGTACTTTAGACCTATTGATGTGTTTTACCTATGATTTGTATGGAAATAGGGAAGATTTTAATCAATTAAACTCTTGATAGACTATTTTTGATAAGTGCCTTAGTCTCTTCGAACTGATTGTTAGGTTAAGAATGAATGAGGGTTGATATTATATTTATATCAATCCTATTAGGAGATGACTTACATCAATGTACTTATGCAGACCATTGGAATACATTTAATTGAAAATTAAATGACTTTATGGAATTAGAAATTTGTGTCAGGATAAGATAGTAATGGCGACACTACTATATGTCTTAGATGTTAGTGTTGAGGGAGTAACAAAACATTTATAGGATCAAAACTTGCATAGGCATAAGATAAGTACATTTTAAGAATTATAAGCAAGATAAGATGTCTATGTCATCAATATAAGACTATTTGACTAGTAGATAGACCAAGTGGCATAAGATAGAGTAGGTGTGAGGCTTACAAAAGCAAGGGATGTGTAGAACTAAGAACAATTAAGGTCTGAGTCTGCCAAGTGTACAAGACTATGGTGTTGTATAATCACAAAATATTGTTTACACTTACCTCATGGTCTTTTGATTTTAAATAAAATAGTCTTTCAGTACTATTCCATTTTATACTTATTCTAAACACATTATTTTTTACTTTTGTTTGATTTTCCTCATCTCATTACACATAGTGTTCTTATTTATGTGTATTCCAATACTTGTATAATTTCATTTATCTGCTTATTATATCCTAATTTTTCACTAATTTTAGCATTTGTTTTATGTTTTAAATTTATCTCTCATTGAAATAAGTCATCTTAAGTAGATATTTTTATTTCTTGTCATTTATTATTTTCTTACTCTTCTATCTTATTCGATAATGTTTGTGTATTAGCATATTCCCCATCATTATGTGTATCTAACTCATCTTCAAAGTCTGTAAATTTCTCTTTTCCTTCCCCATTTTTGTTCTTATCCCTATTGTTACCACTACTCTAGATTTTGGGTCATCTGTGTTTATTTTTAGGTTTTTTTTCATCAAGATATCCTTATGTTCTTTTATTTCTTCTTTACACTCTCTTATTTTATCTGAAATAGTTGTGTATTTTTGTGAGCATTCCCCTTCCTCTACATTTTTTTTAATATCCTTCTTCGCATATTACCTCATTACAATGCCCTTTTATTTCATGTATTTTTGGTATTTTATTCAAGTGTTTTGTGCCCTTTTTTGGAGGGGATTCTACCAGTTGTTTGGTCTTGGTGTGTCATTTTTTGTAAAATTATGTTGCTTTAGGGAAATAAAAAGAATCATGAGTTCCCTTCTCATGGAAAAAACTTCATGCCACCTATGGTTCTTCCATTCAATTTCATGCAATGTGACCAATATGTCCTCATTTATAACATGTTTGAAGCAGTCTCTCCTAGCTATATTCTTAGTTACAATGTAACAACCACTCAAGGTTAACTAGAATTAGGTTAATTTTTTTTTAAACTCAATAATAGAATTAACTCATCATTAATGATCCTTAACTAAATGCATCATTTAAGGTATACTATGTTATTAACCAATAGGTTAAGTATTTGATTCATTCAGCTAATGATCATAAAAAAATATGTTGATTTGATTTCATAAATTCAACAATATCACATCACATGTCTAAATATCATATTACAATTATACAACATTCCACAAAACACACGAGTCTCAATTAACTCGTTAATATACAAAAATAACTTTAAGTAAAACTTATATTAGTTAACTATTATAATGGGAGGGAGAGTATAATATAAGTTCTTTTACACACCAATCACGAACCATTGATCCCCCTCACAATCTCCTAACAATGGAATGGCCCTCCCTTCATGGGTGGGCAGATAGTGATAATGCAGAAATTGAGAAAGTCAACTAGAAACATGTGTGTTATAAGATAACTATCACATGCAACATATCATAAATAAATAAGTTATAACATGACATCATGTAATACATTCAAAATAAATCAATCAGGTGAAATGACAGTGTTCAAACTATAAACATTGTTTTACCTAAAGTTTTAATATAGTTTTCCAGATCTCAAGATCAATCAATTTCACACAGACAACTCTTTTGAACAACCCCAATTCGCCTATTAGTGGCACTAATTAAGTATTAAATTTCATTATACCTACTTATTTAATGTCAATTATATCATATTAAGCATAATAATGCTAAAATCTACAGTTTTAAAACATATAAAGATTTACATAATGAATGTCATAGCATGTACAAACACAAAAACATCATAATCTTTCTTATTCTTCATTATGAGAATTTATATACCATAATTAGTGAATCAACATTTAAAAAATCCCATTATTAAAAATAATTGATATAAACAACAATAGTAATCATTTAATTATCTACCAAAAATTAATGATCATTTACTTACAAACCAATTTTCACTTAGGTTCAAATTTTCATAAAATACTAATCTCATACATGCAAAATTCCCTTGTCCCCATGATATTCATATAAACCCTTAAAATTCCATTATAACATCCCAAAAAAACTACTATTAAGTAATCATATATCAATTACCAACACATCAAATAGTGTTTTAATTCCAAGTAAGTCTCATGTTTAATTTAAGAGAAATAAAAATCAAGTTTTAATTCTAGATAAGATATTACATACATGATTCAACTACACACACACACACACACACACACAATGCTTAGCTTAAACTCATAATTTATTTTAATATTTCATTCAAGTTATTTTCCTAAAATAACAAAAAATAATTGGTTTGATATAAATTCCTAGAAAAATTGTAAATCCTAATATCCATTAATTTTCTAATAGATACAAGCTCAAATATTAAATACTAGTCAATCCTCTAGCTATGTGAAACACTCAATAATTATCTATACATAAGTACATTTATTTCATCCATACTCAATCATTGATACATTTAAAGATATTAAAACCATTAAGGCCTTATGTCTCAAAAATATTTCTCAAATAAACTTGTTTTTAAAACACCCATGCTTCAATGGTTCACATCCCAGTAGTGAAGGACCTTAACACATAAATCAGGTTTAACTTCCAATTAACCAGAATTGATCAATATAGTTGAAATTCAAATGATTATGAAAAATAAAGCATAGTCTATTTACTTCTACATGGGTTTCCATATTCTCATTGAATCAAATTTAAATCAAACCCTTGTTTAATATATTAAACCAATAAAATGAAATATACACCTTCAAATTTATATACTCAACTACCAAATTTGCATATCCATTTAACATGATAGGTTTAGGGTTCATTCGAACAGAGCCATACAATAATTACAAAAAAAAACATTAAAACCCTATGAGTGCTTCACTCAGAAAGAAAAAATCACACACCACATAGCCCCAAAAAAGGCAAGATGAGGGTCCATTTATACTCGTCTATGTAGATGGGCCAAATCCTTCCATAGGGTCGTCTATAAATGATCCTCCCAATTTTTTTTTTTAATTTTCATAATTGTAAGTTATAAACCCTGTCTCAAGCATAAGAAGTGAAATTTCTATGTTTAATTTCGTTTATGTTAACCCTTTTATTTTCCATCAAAATAATGAAGGGTTCGATTCAAATAATTATACAGCTAGTTGTGACCATCTTTAATTTTTTTCAAAAATAAACAAAATTCTAACACTAGTTATCCATTTTCCCTGAATGCAACTTTCACTCAATCATTCATAATGAAATTTTGGTTTGTTTGTATGTATGTGGCCCTATGGATGGGATATGAACCCATTAAAATAAACTATATATGTCTATCTATTGTTGGAAAATAAACCAGAAGCACACAATTTGATTACCAACTTCAAGCAACTTAATATGCAGAAATAACCAGATTCACCAAGTAACTAGAATTCAGAATAACACAGCATATGAGAGACAATACACAACTTGTATTAACACTTTATACAGAAAAGAATACAATAAAGAAGATGCCACTTCTTCTCCACCACCTCTTCAGAGGCTCGCCACACCTCAAGTGAACAGTAATTCTTCTCCCCAAAGCTCTCCCTCTCAGGTCCCAACACCCAACTCAAATACAGAGTTGGTGTTCACCTCCCATGCTCCACGCACAACACAAGTGCTCCACCCACTCCACAAGTACTCCACGTACTCAACAAGTACTCAAGGTACTTCAAGTAGATCTCCCATGAATCTGCAACAACCTGCAATTCAACAGACCATACTTATGGAAGGAACTCCCTTGCCTTCCTCTTAGCTCTATCCGAGTACACACCTGTACTCCAAGTAGATCCTGCCTGATACTGCTCCCTGTTGTGTTGCTGTCTATATGATCTTGCACACCTGCAAATCAAACAACAGTTATGCTCACCTGTGAACCTTGACCTTGCACACACATACACCTGCAGATCAACGATCTTACTTACCATGTAGATCTCCTATATAGGCCATGCAACTGTGACCAAGATCCTACACTCCTGAAGAATCCAGCTGACTCTCCAAAACCAGCACCTACACCTGGTACTGTGGAACTAGGAGGAACACCCTTGCTCACCTCACACACAGAAGGAACAAACTTTGCTCAACTCAAACTAGAACACTTTTCCAATACAACCATGAGTCTATTATATAGATCTCATCCAAACAATAATTAGACATCTAATTACAATAATTAGATCCGCAGCTCTCAGTCTATAATTAGCCCTGACCATGCAAACACTTGGTTCGTCAACCAACTACCCATAATTAAATCGTAGTCAAACCACATAGGCAACCAACGTCGGTCCCTGTCTGCCTGGAGGTGACCGACGTCGATTGCTTCTCTCTGTTATTCTGCCGACATCGGCTGATCAGACCGACCCCAGCTTCTCTGCAACTCAGCAACCTTCAGCAACCTCCTCTCCTGTTTGCATCAGTGAAGCTTTTAGCTCCACAACCTAACATCTATGGGGTGTCAATGCCCCATATAAAGTTGAGTTTAATGAGATTCTATATTTTATTCACTATGATAGATAGAGATAGAGGAGGTGACATAGTCTATATTCACTATGTCTATGGGACCCCCACCCCCATGCCCACTTATAAATTGGGATTGGGATTATCATTATTCAATCGAGTACCCCACATCCTTACCCATCCTTAGGGCCATGCAAATGCATTTTTCCTATTTTTTTTAAACAAAAAATTTTCTATATAGGAACCAAATAATCTATTTTGAAGAATAAATAACTTATAAATCCTTACCAAGTCACATTCAAAAAAATGATAACCAGAAAATAATTTTAATACAAACCCTACCTCGAATATAGACCTAGATAGAGTAAAAAACCATAAATATTATTTCCCATATCTCTTTGACCTATCCACTACTAATTATTCTATTACACCATCTTCCACTACATAACCCTCAACTTTATTTATCTCCATAATTTTCCAACTTGTATGCCAAAATTCTAACATTATCATTTGCTTAAAATCCTTAACAATCAAGTTAACCAATAGTAAAACCATAATAATCAAATCATAAAACAAAACAAATTCAATGTTATTCTCATAATGACTCAAAGAGTCTAGAATCCAAGTAACTCATGAACCCTATATTCCCAAATATACCAAAGTTGATAATCAAATTAACTTTATAAATCTGAATGATGATTTTTGACCAAAGAAATTCTAATCAATTACCATGAAAAATGATATAGCTAAAAAGGACCTTTGACCAACTATATAATAATGATTTTAACAAAACATGCAAACCATGCCTTTGACCATACCACATGCACTATGCCTTTGGCCAATACAAAAATACCTTGTTTTCATTTTCAAAACCTTCACCAACTCAAACTTAGACTAAATAAAACCATCAAATCAATAAGATAATTCAAGCCCTTTATATTATAAATATGACTTAAACTAAATCAAAAATGTCCTCAAACCTTATAATATGAAATATGCTATATAAAACAACATCTTACTTACTTTATGTACCATACCATTGTGGTGTTTAAACCAAATATTACCAGTAATAAGTGAAAACATTGTCAAGACAGTGGAATAAGATTTTGTATTTTAGCAAGATAATCAGTGCATATGTTAAGATGATTATATACATGGAATGAAACCAAATAAAAAATTAAATTATGCAAGAACATTCTAAATATTCCAACAAGAGTTTAAGCAATATGCAATCACAATAGTCAAATATAACCAAATGTAAAAAGTACATTAGTAAATTAATGTATGTTGCAAGCAAAAAATATATACCAATTAACACATAACAAAAAAATATAGATTATATGTGGTGTGTGTAGGGTTATCATCTCATTACCCACTCATCTCCATCTACTCCATCCTCTTTGATGATACCCTCCCTCAATCAAGTTAGGAGGGTGAACTCCATCCTATATCCACCTCATTACAATAACAATAGTTATACCATATCATGAAATAATCATAATAAAGTGTTGTAATAGAATAAATTGCATAATCATGATCAAAATGTATCATAACAAAATATAAACATCTAACTACTAGTTAACTATCATGATCACAAGTAATAAACATTGTCCATAATCAACATACTACTAATCCAGCCACTTAACACATTAAGTTAACCAATTACTAACCACAAAATTTAGTAATTAACAAATCAATAAGTATAGAGAAAAATAAAGATGTAACATCCTTCCCCCTAAAGCTGGTCATCATCCTGATGACACTTATTTTAATAAAAATTCTAAAATAAAATGGTGTTTAAAAAAAATAAACATAATATCTATCAAAATACTAAGTAAAAAAATGAGGAAATAGCTTATAAAACTCTTCATAATCTTCCAAAGTAGCACTATATTTAGATTATTGGTCCCACTGGACCTTACATTGTGACACTTCTTTGTTATGTAAATTAGGTTTGTGAGTGTCAATTATTTTGACTAGTTCTACTATGACCAACCTGGGATCCAAAACCTTTAAAGCATTTCAATCCAATACATGAAAAGGATTATAAACATACCTTTTTAAGATAGGACACATAAAAAATATTATGCATGAGTGCTAAAGTTAGTGGCAACGTAAGCCTGTAATCCATAGGATTGATAAATTCTAAGAGCTTAAAGGGTCCCGCATATCTAGGAGATAATTTGGCTAATTTTCAAAATTTAATTGATCTTTTATTTGGTTTAACCCATAGAAATACTTTGTCTCCAACTAAAAATTGCATTGTTATTCTTTTCAAATCAACTTAGATATTTTTTGTATCATTGGCTTCAACCAACCTTTGCCTTATTAACTTAACCTGATCTTCCATTTCAAGAAGCATATTTGGACCAAATACTACCCTATATTCTAACTTGTCACAATTGATTGGTTTTATACACTTCTTCCATATATTGCCTCAAATAGATCCATTTTTAGCATTGATTGGTATGAGTTTTTGTAGGCAAACTCAACCAATGGAAGATATTCTTCCCACCTATATTGCTTGTCTATGCAATGCACCTTTAGAAGATATTCTAAACCCTAATTCACCCTCTCTATTTTTCCATTTATTTCTAGATGGTACACTGTACAAAATTTCAACTGAGTACCCAAAGCTAAATAAAGAGTCAACCAAAATCTAGAATTCATTTTTGGGTCCCTATCCAAAATAATGTTTTCCATAAACCCATGTAATCTATACACTTATTTGATGAATCTCTTTGTAAGCTACAAAAAAACCTTATTGTATGAGAATTCCTCTAAAACCACCTCTAGAAGTATCAATTATTACTAAGAATTAGACATTTTGATCGAGAAATCTCAACACTAGTGTTGAGGTAAAGTCTCATTTTCATCTCCTCAAAATATTCCTCACACTTCATTAACCACATGAACTTATAATTTTTTTGTTGAATAGAGGTGATAGGATTTACTATCTTAGAGAATTTTGGAACAAACTTCCTATAATATCCTTCCAAACCCATAAAACACCTAACTTCATGGACATTTCTAGGTGTTAGCCAATCCATAATGGCTTTAATCTTTTAAGGATCCATGGATATTCCTTTCATAGATATAATGTGCCCAAGGTATAATACCTTTTTCTAAAACTAGGCAAACTTTGACAACTTTCCAAAAAGTTTAAGTTTTCTTAATCATTATATAACCAACTTTAAATGCTCTAGATGTTCCTCCTTATATTATGAATAGATGAGCATATCATTTAAAAATACCAACACAAAATGATCTAGATAGTCCGTGAACACACTTTTCATGAGATTCATAAATGTTGTTGGCATATTCATTATCTCAAAAGGAAGAACCATGAACTCATATGTCCATATCAATTTCTAAAAGTTGTTTACATAATTTCTTCATCTTGGCTCCTTAACTAATGATATTCTGCTTGAAGATCAATCTTTGAGAAAATTGATGCTTTGTGCATTTGATCAAAAATATCATCAATTTGAGATAAAGGATACCTATTTTTTATCATTACCTTATTCAACATCATGTAATCAATACACATGTGAAGGGTTCCATCTTTTTTCTGAACAATCACAACTAGTACACCCCATGGTGACACACTTGGTTGAGTCAACCCTTTAGAAAATAGATCTTGAATTTAAGCATTCAACTCAACTAATTTGGTTGTCATAATTCTATATGGGAATTTAGACTATGTTTCAAACCCTAGAATGATATCAGTTGAAAAATCAAAATCTCTCTTAGGGGAAAAACCTGATAATTCTTTAAGAAAAACATCTTGAAAATCCTAAAGAAAAGGATAATCTTTAATGGAAGGCTCCTTTGATTCCTCCATCTCATTTATATTTATAATAAATAATTCGCACCCTTTTCTCCATTATTTCTTCAAATAAATTACTAAAATATTTCTAAGCTTAAGATCCCTCTTTGCTCCTTGAATTTAGGTTTGATTACCCAAATTATCTAGACATTCAACTATTTTAAGTAGATAATATACCTTGGCTTTATGTTGATCTAACCATTTTACTCCTAGGATCATGTCATATAAGCCCAATGGATTTGCAAATAGATCCACTACCATAGTGAATTTAGGTATTTTGATCTCAACTTTGACCAAACATTTATCAACCTTAAATTTAGATTCATTTTTGTATTTAATCAAACATGCATTTACCATAACTCTAAATTTTCTAGATAACTTGTTAATCATACAAGGAGTAATAAAAAATTAAGTAGCTCTTGTGTCAATCAAAATTAAAACTGGCTGACCAAATAAAGCACTTGACAGCACAATAAGAGAATCCTAAAACTCATTTTGATGGTTATCAATAGCTACATGAATTCTCCTCGAGTGCATTCCCTAGCATAATGATCAACTCCACATATGAATCATCCATCAGGTGGTCCTTTCCTATCATATTTTTTATTTCTCTTAAAACTTCCTTTTAAACCATTACCTATTTTCATGTTCCCTAAGTCACTATTACATTATAATTTTTGAACTAGTTTTCAGAGTTTCCACTCCTCTTCTAATTCTTATTTTTCAAAGTCATTTTGAAAGCTCCAAACTTATTTCTAAATTTATCTCTAACTTGAGCAAGTGACTTCAATTTCTTAACTTGCTTTACTACCTTTTCAAAGACTTGATCCATTGTATATAGACCATGCATATCCACTTCATATCTAATTTTGGCTTTTAATCCCATAATGAATTTATTGATGAAAAACCTCTCATCTTCCTTATATTAAGGAATGTACTTTATGATCTTGGTGAATTACTCCCATACTCATTCGCTATAAGATCTCCTTGCTTTAGATTTTAAAAATTTGTCAGCTTCTGATCAAAATAAAGATGGGGTAGCCATCATGTTCTAAACAAGATCTTGTTCCCACATGGTGGTAGTAGAGTCAAGATTCATCTCTAATTTCTTGTTGGCCCACCATAGAGCTACTTCACCATCCAACTAGTAAGCTCCATAAACTACTTTTGTAATTTTAGATTAATTTTGAACCTCAAAATACTTTTCCATCTCAGTTATCCATGATTCATGTCCATCTCCTAGAATGGTTCCATCTAACTTGGGTGGATTAACTTTATTCATCTCACATGCAAGCTTAGCAGCTACACATGCTCTTGCATCTTGAGGTACCTATTCTTGTCTAGGTTCTTGAGGAACTTCTTTCTCAGTAGGATGTTTTTTAGGTTCATTTTGATTGTTCTCATCAACAAGGCCATGAACTTCATGTTTAAGGATAGTTATTCAGTCTTTAGTCTAATTTATGGTTGTGAGAATCTGATCAATCTTTGTAGCTTGTTCAATGGAAAATTGATTCAAGTCAGTCGAAGGGCTAGCATTATTAGTATTTGATGTACCCTCACCAGTTTGCCTTTTATGTGACATTTTTTTTTATGAATATATAAGAATAATAATATGTTAGTGGATTTATTAAGTCTAAGATTTTACACCTCGGCTCTGATACCATAATGTAACAACCCCTCAAGGTTAACTAGAATTAGGTTATTTTTATTAAAAAAACTCAATAATAGAATTAACTCATCATTGATTATCCTTAACTAAATGCGTCACTTAAGGTATACTATGTTATTAACCAACAAATTAAGTGTTTGATTCATTTAGCTAATGATCATAAAAGTATATCAACATATGAACAAATGCAAATCCTAATATTCATTAACCATATAATAGATATAGGCTCAACTACTAAATACTAGTCAATCCTCTAGTTATGTGAAACACTCAATAATTATCTATACATAAGTATGTTCATTTTATCCATACTTAGTCATTGATACATTTAAATATATTAAAACCATTAAGACCTTATGCCTCAAACATATTTCTCTAATAAACTTATTTTCAAAATACCCATGCCTCAATGGTTCATGTCCTAGTAGTGAAGGACCTCAACACATAGATTGGGTTTGACTTCCAATTAACCAGAATTGAACAATATAGTTGAAACTCAAATGATTATGAAAAATAAAACATAGTCTATTTACTTCTACCCAAGTTTATATATTCGTATTAATCAAACCCTTATTACACACACACACATTAGTGTGTGTGTGTGTGTACATACATATATATGTATATACATACATATATATATGTATATAGATACATATATATATATATATATATATATATAGATACATACATATATATATATATATATATATGTATGTATGTATGTATGTATGTATGTATGTATGTATGTATGTATGTATGTATATATATATATATATATATATATATATATAGATATATATATATATATATATATATATATATATATATATATATATACATATATATGTATATATGTATACACACACACACACACACATATATATTATGTGTGTGTGTGTGTGTAACTAGTCAAACAAAATATGCACCTTCAAATTTATATACCCAACTACCAAATTTGCATAGTTGTTTAACATGATAGGGCTAGTGTTCAATCAAACACAGCCATATAATAATAAAAAACAAAAGTCATTAAAACTCTATGAGTGGTTCACTAACAATGAAACAATCACACATCACATAAACCTAAAAAGGCAAGACAAGGGTCCATTTATACTTGTCCCTATGGATGGGACAAATCCTTCCACAGGGTCATCTATAAATAATCGTCCTATTTTTTTAATTTTAATAATTGTAATTTACAAACCCTCTCTCGAGAAAATCAAGTGACATTTATATGCACAATTTCATCTATGTTAACCCTTTTATTTTCCATCAAAATAATGAAGTGTTCAAGTCAAAAAATTCTATATCTAGTTATGACTAGCTTCAATTTTTTCAAAAATAAACAAAATGCTAACTCTGGTTATCCATTTTCCTCAAATGCAACTTTCACTCAACCATTCATAATTAAATGGATTTTTGTATGTGTGTGGCCTTTACCCATCCCCAAGGCCATGTACATGAATTTTTCCTAATTTTTTTTTTAAGACATTTTCTAAATAAGAACCAAATAACCCATTTTGGAGAATAAATGGCTTATAAATCCTTAACAAGTCACATTCAAACAAATGATAAACATAAAATAATTTTAATACAACCCCTACCTTTAATGAATAACTGGATAGAGTGAAAAACCAAAAATCTTCTTTCCCAACTCTCCTCGACCCATCTACTGCTAATTCTTCTATTCCATCATCCTCTACTCAGTTCTATTTTCCACCATCCTCTACTACATAACCATCGGCTTTCATTTATCTCCATAATTTTCCAACTTGCTTGCCAAAATTACAGCATGATCATTTTCCCAAAATCCTCAATATTTGAGTTAATTAGTAGTAAAACCATAATGATCAAGCCATGTAACAAAATAAAGTCAATGTGATTCCTATAATGGCTGGAAGAGTCTAGAATACAAATAACTCATGAACCCTAGATTCTCAAATATGCCAAAGTTGATAATAGAATTAAATTTATAAATTTGAACGATGGTTTTTGACCAAACAAATGCCAATTAATTACCATGCAAAACAATATAGCTCAAAAGGGCATTTGACTAACTATATAATCTTTCCATTCAAATTATGTTGTCAACCATATCTACCACATGAAATATTCCTTTGGCCAATACAAAAAATACCTTGTTTTCATTTTCAAAACCTTCACTAACTCAAACTTAGGCTAAGTAAAACCATCAAATCAATAAGACAATTCAAGACCCTTTCTATTATAACTATGACTTAAAATAAATCAAACATGTCCTCAAACTTCATAATATGAAATATTATTTATAAAATAACATCTTAATTACTCTGTGTATCATGCCATTATGGTGTTCAAACTAGATATTACTAGTAATAAGTGCAAATATTATCAATACAACAAAATAAGCTTTTGCATTCAATAATAAGTGCAAAAATTGTCAATAAAACAAAATAAGATTTTGCATTCTAGAAAGATAATTAGTGCATGATTTATGACGATTATATACATGGAATGAAACAAAAAAACATTGAATTATTTAAGCACATTCTAAATATTCCATCAAGAGTGTAAGAAATATTCAAACATGATAGTCAAACACAACCAAATGCAAATTATACATTAGTAAATTAATGCATGTTGTAAGTAATAAATATCTACTAATTAGCACATAATAAATAGACATCACTTCTACATGGTGTGTGTAGGGTTCCCATATCATTCCCTCATTCCCCACTCATCTCCATCTCCTCCATCCTCTCTAATGATACCCTCCCTCGGTCATAGTCAGGAAGGTGGACTCCATCCTGTATCTAGCTCAATATAATAAATAATAGTTAGATTGCATCATGAAACAATCATAATAAACTACTGTAACATAATAAACTACATAATCATGATCAAAATGTATCATAATATAATACAAATATCTAACTACCAATTAAATATCATGATCGCAAATAATAAACACTATCCATAATCATCATACTTCTAATCCAACCAATTAACACATTAATTTAACCAATCATTAATGATAGAATCCATTAATTAATAGATTAATAAGTCTAGAGGAAAATTGATATGTGACATATAACCTCAAACTCCTTGATAGTTTTCTCTCCCCCCCATAGTATTTTCCCCTATAACCACCTTGGCCTCCTCCTGGGTACTTTGATTTTTATCATGTATTATGGATGGGTATTTTGTAGTGGGAATTCTTATATTATTAGAGGGATTATGCATTATTAGCGAGTGCTTAACATGGAAGGGTTGACTAAATGTGGTTGCAATGATGGTATCTATTGGACTATTTTTCCCTTCTTAATTTCTCTCACATAAATTTTTCAATGTGTAGATGATATTTTTTTATTATGTAACACCTTAGTCTTGTACACTTTAAAAATGTAGACCTTAGTTGTTCCTCTTAGTTATACACTCTCCTTACTTCTGTAAGCTTCACATCTTATCTATCTTGTTCCCCTTGGCCGATATCTTAGTCCAACTAGTCTTATATTGATGACACAGACATTTTATCTCGTCTAGAATTATTAAAATGTACTCATCTTACACCTCTAAAATTTGTAAGCCTGTACTAGTTTTGCTACTCCTTAGACATTAACATCTAGTATAAATAGTAGCATCAATGTTATTATCCTACCCTAATGCAAGTGTCAAATGTCATAAAATCATCTAATTTGTAAATGAAACATATTACAATGGTTGGATTAAGTTCTTTAATGTGATTTATCTCCTGTTAGGATTAGTATAAATACAATATCAACACTCATTCATTAGAAACCTACACCTAACAGTCAGACCAAAGAGTATACAAAGATCATTCAATTGAGAAAAGCTTCCCTATTTATTCATATTTCCAAACCAGTCATAGGGAATACACATCTATAGTTCTAATTACTAAAGGATCATCCCAAGAGCCCAATTTTCCAAGTTACAATATAGGTCACTATTTTACTTTCTTTACACACATTGAATGATTCACACACAAGCCAATATGTAGAGGAGAAATACATGATTCTGAGGCCCTCTTCTCAAGTATTGGCTATGTAATTAGTGCCCTTTGATAGAAGGTTATTTGGGGTCATCTCAAAATCATATGCCCACTAACCCATTTTCACCCAAGGTCACATTGAAGATGGAAAGCTAAGGTTTTTCCATTTTACAAGGAGCAACTATCAATGACCTAGATCTGAATGTACTAGAGTGAAACTGAAGACAAACCTAGAAGGATCCAAGTGGTTTCATCTTATTTCAATAGATATTTTTTATTGGACACTATCATTGGATTCAAATATTATTATTGACATAACTATCCATGGTTGATGCAATTATCCAAATTTTAGAGGCACTAGATCTAGAATCTGACAATGATTTAATAATTATCTTCCTACCTACTTTCAACATGTTCCAAGGATAGAATTACATTAGCATCAAAACAAGATAAGTACTTATCTTCTTTGTCATTTATATATCTAGCCTAGTTTTACTTTCTATATTTAGACTATCTCAACATAATAAATTCAATGTATTATCATATATGAGTTTAGCATTTAATTGGCTTGTTATAGATTTGATTATCACCTTTGTGCCATTTCATGTATATAATATTAACCCTATGGTATAAATTGAAAACAACACATATTTAATTTTAGGGTTAAACATTTGGTGAACCCAACATATGTGAATGAAATCTTTCTTATTCTTAGGGTTTTAAACTAGCTAGTGTTTCAGATTATTTTAATTTTTAATTTCTTATTTTTAATATTTTGCATGCAACCTAGGCATAGTCTTAGATTTAGGGGTGTGTCTATTGAGCATATTGAGATTCCCTTCCACCCATCCAAGATGTCCTAAACTAATGAGGCATCTCATACCTTAGATCATGATGATACCCACATGGACAATGAATAAAATGCTTATAGGGTTATCAAAGAAGAAGATTCTAATAATGAAAAGTAGAAAACAAATGAAAATGAACAAGTAGACCATGATCAAGTGCATGTGATTGCCTTATTTTGTGACCTCATTTGAAAAAATCTTCAATATCTTGATAAGGTCTTAAAAACTATACTTGAAGCCAAAAATTCCAAAACTTTAGTGGACATATCCCTCCCCTTGAACACCCTATAACTAAATACATCTAATGGGGGCATAGATTATGTGTTTAAACCTTTGTTCCCTGAAACTTCTATTGATACATCTCTTATGGAAATACCCATTATTTCAACATAAATACTAGTTATAATGCCTATTAATGCTCAAAACATATTTTCATCCCCTTTGGTGACTACTCAATGTGATAATCTAACTCCTACTGGACCTATAATTCAATCATTTCTTCGAGTTCTAAAAACTTTGGAAGACAAGATTACAAACATTGAATATAAAGTTTTAAAACCACTCCCACTGGACCAATAATTCAATCATTCCTTCGAGTTCTAAAAACTTTGGAAGACAAGATTACAAACATTGAACAAAAAGTTTTAAAACCCCTTCATGTTATAGATTCACAAGATGTGTTACATAACCCTCTTGCAATTGAAATATTTTTGCACCCTTCACCAACTAGATTTTTTGCACCTAAGTTCACATTTTATGATGGCAAGGGTGATCTTGAACAACATATTTGAACCTTATATGTGACATGCCTTGACTATGCTTCCAATGATAAACTTTTGACCAAATTATTCCCAAAAAGTATCATAGACTATGCTTTGAGGTGGTTATATGATCTACCTCTCCAATATGTAAAAGCATTTAGACCTCTTGCAGACTAGTTTTTATCACACTTTTACATTAACATTTTCAAAAATGTTTCATTTTCCTATATTTCCAAAATCAAATAAGGAATCAATGAACCTATCAATGAATATATCTTGAGATATAAGACAATGCTAGCCAAAATGACCAATCCTATGGTAGACAAAGAGTTACAAGATATATTCAAGAAAAGCTTGATTGTTTCTTAACATGAGTCCATTGTCTTTAAGAAGATTCAATCTTTTGATGGCTTATGCAATGTTGTATGGTACCATGAAATGAAGCTTATATCATTTAATAAGCTCAATCATGTAGTAAACACACCAGCTACATCTACATCTAATACAAAATTTTAAATTAAACCAAGTTATAAGGTAAAACCTCCTTAGCCTAAAAAATAAACAACCACCAACACCATGGTTAACACAGTTACATACTAGCCTAATCAGATTGTCTTATCTAATGCACCAAGGAGATAATTTACATGTTTATTTGATTCCCTAGCTTCATTACTCCCATGGCTACTAGAGTGCCAACATATATCTCTCCCTCATATTATTGAGGTTGATATGAGTTAACCTCTACCCAAAGGATATGATGTGATTTCTTGTCGACATTATCATCAAAAAATAGGACATTTTATGAGTAGATGTTTTAACTTGGAGCACAAGATCCAAGATCTTATTGATGAACATAATCTTTTATTTAAGGATCCTTGAAAGGAATCAGGGTCATAACATGGCAATCACCATGAATAGAAAATATTTAACAATCCTTTGCAAGACCATTCTTAAAAGGAAGTAGAAGTTCAAATGGAATATAATGCACATCTTCCTACATCATATTATAGACATTAGATGGTATTATTGGTTCTTACACGTAACATATACCTCATATGGTTCAAGACCTTCTATTTCTTTTGATAATAGTGAAATTAAGGATGATAACTCTAATCTTCATCCCTATTCATTTGAGCATACCTTGATAAACACCCCATATGTAGTGTTTATGATTGATAATGGTGCAAGTGAAAATGTTTGCACCATGACATTACTTAAACACTTGGGTTGTACTCATCATGATTTACATCCTTCTACCACATCAGTTAGAGCATTTGATGGAACATCCTATAAGGTTCTTGGTGAGATTTACTTGCCTTTATAGGTTGGTCTTACACATGTGGTTACTACCTTTTCATATATCCCTTCCATGAGAATACTTGATAAGTTATTGGGAAGACCTTGGATACATACTCTTCTTGCAATACCTTATATAATACATGGGTGTGTCAAATACATTCATGCCAATTAGGTAATTATAGTTTCAAAACATATGAGTATCCTCTTAAATATAAGAAACTTATACCCAAATAACTAGGTATCAAACCTACTAAGGCTAATCCACTGTAAAAGGTAAGCAATAAACAATCCCCTTTACTAGGCAGTGGGTACTTGAGAGACCATGAAATGGCCATCCTCTACTACAAACCATGTTTAGATATCCATATAACCTACACATGTTCCTATTACTGATATTCCAAAGAAACAAACAAGCACTCAATGATGGGTTCTAAAAACACTATTCTAATTAATCATACTATTGCTTCACAAACATAGAGTCCTATTTTACATACCAGAGCACCATCGATACCATAGTGACATTTATTACACCAATATATGCTCTTTGTCCATGTACATGGGGTATTACACCAAAATTATAATGGATATATATCTATGACCATCAATTGGATGACATCATAGGATGATATTTACTATATCCAAAAAAAATTCAAAAAACCAAAAATACTATCAGTACATACCTATTCTATTGTCTCCTTGGCATTCATATTTTATTTCTATATTGATGGACCACATACTTAGTTACTCCTAAATACATAGATGTGTCACACTTCTATATTTATTGTGATACATGCATACACAAATACATGATACACTCCTCTTTCAGATGTTGGGTTTTCCCTCTACTCATGTCATATGGACATTAGGGGCATCCACTTCTTTGATATTGATACACATAAGTTATATGATTTGATTATCACTTGACATTATCATGTTTGATCTTACATATGTACTTGCACATGCCTATTATCCATGATTATATCTTACGTAGGTTACTTCATATGTTATACACTTGACATACTTTTCTAATACATTGAATCCATGGGCCACTATGACATGTCTATTCTAATTGTTTATGTTTTACTTTATGCACTTCTTTGAGTGTCTTGTCTTTCTTGTTTGAAATTTTAATATGTTCCTTTTCTTGTGTTCCCCATGCATATGTATTCTTTCTTTGACATTTATATGTTATTGTTTGTGGTATGGACATTTAAATATGTCATTATTGATTTCATGGACACTTGACTATCATGTCCCTTCAATTGACTTGATTTTGAGTGCTCTTGTGTGTGTTTTTGTTTGTTTATTGAGCTTGTACTATTACTAGCTAGACATTCCCATGATTTTATCAAGCATCTAATGCCCACATGTGATCACATTAGTGCTATGAATTTTAATGATACATTTACCTAGACATGTCCCTTCTATATGCTACATGGTTACATTCACATATTTTATAGTTGTCTTAACCTTTTGAGTGGAGGTAAATCCTAGTTTCTATTTTTACCTCACCTCAAAGGGGGGGGGGGATATCAATTAGGGCATGCTTGGGAAACATGTCCACACTTGTCATAGTTCTCAGATTTAGTGGGGGCATGCTTTGGAAGCATGTTCTCCACACTCATTCAGTATATGGTACTTAAATCAATTTATAGATTCAGTGGTGGCATGTCATATGGGCATGAATTACACACATTCAAAATTTTAATACTTAGTGATGTCATGCTTGGGATACATGTTCTCCACATTTATTCATTAATTGTTACTTATATCAGTGCACAAATTCAATGGGGGTATGCTTTGGAAGCATGTTCTCTACACCTATTTAGTATTCAACATATCCAGTTTACAGTGGGAGCATGTTTTGGAAACATGTCCTCCACATTGGTACTTAAAGTTTTTAGATTTATCCATTTATAATGGGGGCATGCTTTGGAATCATATCTTCCACACTTAAACAATTATCCAAATTGGCCAAAGCACACATTTATAAGATTTAGATTCATAGTTGTGGCAAAATTATATACATTGGTATCATTGTTATATATAATTTCAACATGATAAATATCTAAGGTGAATATGCTATGAAACATGTGCCTAATATTTCAAAATCCAAATCATTTTCAAATTCCAAAACCATTGCACATATAAATACCCCATAGACTTTTATAAACCATATTGAGCCAAACTATTACAGTAGTTGGTTCACCTTTTGGTATCACTAAGGTGATCAAATCACTCAATATTTCCAATTTTTAAAGTTGGACTTGATCATCTAGTCTCATAAGGTTATAATTATCATTGGTTTGCATGGTTGAGCTAATCTCAACTACCATAGTAACTCACTTTTTCTCCAAAGTTGGGGGCATGTGCCTCTCTCTCTCTCTCTCTCCTTGGATATATGCATTTTAAATATTTATCTATATTTATCCTAATATTAATTTTAGAGCCTTATAATGACACATTTTTTAAAAAATAACTTGCTAATAGGCAAGGTGTTTATGATAGTTACATCAACACATAAGTGTACTCTTAAACCTTGCTCTTTCATTTTCAATTTATTTCAATTACTTTTAACCATAATTATATGCACTAATTTTACACTATAACATGTTATTGGTTGCAACTAAATCACCAAAAAAGCACTCAAATTTAACTTAAGCAAAAATAAGGTGTGCATACACACCTAGGTACTCATTCCTCTCCTTTAAACTAAAAATTTCATTACTATATTAAATGGGAGGTAAATTTAGATGATATTTTATGATTATGTAGCACCTCAATCTTGTACACTTGGAAAAACTTAGATCTTAGTTATTCCTATTAGTTCTACACTCTCCTTGCTTTTGCAAACCTCGCATCTATTTTATCTTGTGCCCCTAGTCCTATCTCTTAGTTCTACTAGTTTTATATTGATGACACAAACATTATATCTTGTCTAGAATGCTTAAAATGTACTTATATTACACTTGTACAAGATATAAAATTATACCCATTTTGCTACTCCATGGACACTAATGTTCAGGACAGACAATAGCATCAATGTTACTATCATGCCCTGATATAAGTGTCCAGTGCCCTAAAGTCATCCAATTTTAAAATAAAATGTATTTCAATGGTTGGCCTAAGTGATTTAATGCAAGTCATCTCATTCTAAGATTGGTGTAAATATAATATCAACCCTCATTCATTAACAACTTATACCTATCAATCAGAACAAAGAGAACTCAAAGAGTATTCAATTGAGCAAAGCATTTCTATTTATTCCTATCTCCAAACTAGTCATAGGGACTACACATCTATAGGTTTGAACTAATAAAGGAGAAACTCAAGACCCCGATTTGCCAAGTTACAAGTTAGGTCACTGTTATACTTTCTTTACACACATTACATGATTCACACATAATCCAACACATAGGGGAGAACTACACAAGTCTGAGGTCCTCTTATAGATTATTGGCTATGTAGGTAGTGCCCTTTGACAATGGGTTCATTGGGGTCATCTTGACATCGTGTACCCACTAACCTATTTTTTCTGAAGGTCGCATTGAAGATAGAAATCTAGGGTTGTGCCATTTTATAAGAAGCAATTGTTCATGACCCAAATTTGAATGTACTAAATCAAAGGTGAAGCCAAACCTAGAAGTATCTAAATGGTTGCATCTTATTTTACTAGATATTATGTACAAGACACTATTTTTAGACTCGGATAGTAATATTGACATAACCATCTAAGGCTAATACAACTATTTAGATAGCCAAAGGCACTAGATCTAGAATTTGACAACTATTCTAGAGTTGTTTTCCCACCTACTTTTAGCCTATTCCAGATCTAGAACTACATTCACATCAGAAAAAGATAATTACTTATCTTCTTTGTCATTTCTATATCGAGCCTAGTTTTACTTTCCATATTTAGACTATCTCTGAGTAATAAATTTAGTGTATACTTATATTTGAGTTTAATATTTAATTGGATTATTGTAGATCTATTTAGCACCCTTTTTCCATTTCATTTATATATTATTAACCCTATAGTATAAAGTGAAAATAACACATATTTAATTGTAGGGTTAAACACAATGCATTATGTCTAAGGCATGTGTGATTATAATGGTTAAACAACCCAAAATTAATACAATACATTAAATGATTGGTGGGTGGAGCTACTTTTATTATTATGCATAATTGTTGTAGATGTTCATCATACATTGAATAAATTTTATCATAAATCCTATCTCCATATATTTATTGTTGAATCAGTGGAAACATGCCTACTAGTTTCTTAGATTCCCTCACCACTACCACCAATTTTTCCATCTCCTAGTATGGGCATTATATCTATGAATGCCCTTCCACACAAAAAATAGTACACCATATTATAGCCATTGGTGGGTTTTTTTATTTGGGGTTGAGTTAAAATTATCACCCTTCATTTAAATCTCCTATTTTAGTTGAAATTTCTCTAAATCTTGTTGTGATCTCTCTATGTTAAATTTTAGGGATTCATTTTTTTCTCATCTCCATGATTGGGATTCTAAGCATGAGGCCATCTCCAATGTCTCCACAAATGTATTAAATATTTTACCATACATATTAGATCTTAGATATGATATTAATCCTAAAATAAACCACTCAATATTTTGTTTCTCATTTGATAGATCCTCCAATTTTCTTACAATCACTTTAAATTATCAGGCATATTATTTCATATTTTATTTATCTTTATGTATTAATTCCCTCATTTTCCTTACACTCTTTAATGCTTTTTGGACATCAGCTCCCATGAATTTGTATGTCCTACATTAGTTTTCATGTACCATTTTAACACATCATCTCTCAACATCCAAACAAAGTCAATTAATTTTATTTGCTCATATGTAACATTATGAATCCCATACAACGAGGTGTTTCTCAACATCCTTAGTGTCTTTTCCAAAAAAAGGAAATTTTATTCTATTGTGTCATTTTTGGGTATGATATTATTTGTTGGCACTACTACTAGTCCAATTACTAAATGTGCTCATTCTGGAAGTACTACTTTTAGCTTCTCATTTAATTATATTTTTTTGTCTAACCAGTGATCAACTTATTCTTTTATCTCTACTTACTTCTCTTTGAAAATATTTTTTTCCTAAAAACTCTATCTGGTTCTCCAAAAACTCTCTTCTACTTTCTATCTCTTCACTGAAGCTTTGATAACTAGTTTCTACTTTTTCTCCTATAAATACTTATATTTGTATAATATATGGATGTTCACATCTATTTGAAGTGTCACAGGGGATGGTGTTTGGCCCAAAGGTTTCATCTCCTCATAGGGCCTCTTGTATTTAGGGTTTTGAAGGGAACCATGCTTCTAGTATCCTCTTTGTAATCTTTGATCTCTATTATATCCTCATTAAGTAATCCTTATTCAATTAATATATTTTTTGTGTGTTCTCTCTCTTGTATTTCTCTAATATTTACTGTTAAATCACTTTCTTCTCAAAGGTTGGTATCCCTTCCAACATATATTTATTCTTCTACTTTATGTATTGTTTCTTCTTGACTATCTTCTCTTGTATTCCCTTCTTCAATTATTAAAATATCTTCTCTTGGTTCTACTATATAACTATATTCTCTTATTTTGAGAGTATCTTCTATTGTATTTTATTCATCTCTTCCTTTACTACATTCTAGGACTTATCCACCATGGGCCATACTTATTACCACTGGCTAATCTTTTTTGCCCAGAGTTTTGAATAATTTTAGTGTTCCCATCAATCTGGCTAAGTCTGATAATCCCTACCACATATCATTCATGACTTTTTAGAGTGTGTGGTATGGTAACTCTTCTATTGTATTTCTCTCACTTCTTTTATGCTTTCCATTGGTACTAATGCTAACTCATCTATTTTTTTTAGAGGGATAACATCCATATTTTAAATATGGGGATCTCTACTAGTAGATTTTATATTAACATCATCCATTTTTTTAGTTATCCTTAACATCATATGTTCTCTCTCTTTCTTATGTATTTCTCTCTTAACTTCTAATTTAATTCTCTTTTCCTCAATTTGTTTTCTCATCTCTTCATTCACAATTTTTCTCTTTTCTAACTTATCTTACTAATATCTTTCTCTTTCTCTCATAATGAAATAATTCTTAATTATATGTTTATCTTTTTATCCCCCTACATATTATTTAAACTATTTCAATCATTTAAATAAAATATTCTGATATGGCACATCTTTTGAGGATCCCCCTTATTTTTGCATGCCATCCCTTAGGTGCTTAGACCCTAAAGTATTTGTTTCCCTTCTCTTACCAACCCTCTATACACAAATAGCTTGAAAATTAAGAGTGATACATTGCTCAAGGAACATTGTATTACCTCCTTTGAGAAACTTATCTTTCTTGGCATCAAAACTTATCCAACCTTAAATAGTCTAAACTATTAAGAATGAATTGAGTGTGGTCTCAAACCAATAGTTAATAGTTTGGGACCAAAGAGTGCCAATGCTCTTAACCACCTCAAGATCTTATGAAATCCAATTTATGGGTTTCTTAATGTGCATTCGAGGACCTTATGTATGTTTAATGTGCCTTAATATCCAAGGCCACAAAATCTTTGAAATGTAACCCATAATTATTCCTTGTGTGCTTTGAAAAGTGATGCCTTTACTTTATGTAATGACTCACAAGTTCATTTGGTTTCGGAGTGGAATTTTTTTTTGACTATTTATTCCCACAACTTTTCGATTTCTAGTGATGCTAGCTTTCGATACTCAAATGGATACCTTCCTATGAACATCAATTAATTGAATTTTGTGCGGTGCCACCAAATGTTGACATAAAATATTTAATCGTGGCTATAGATAATTATGTGGTTAGAGTTAATCTTAATTTAAAACTAATGTGATGTAGAGATTAGTATTATGAGAAATTAGCTATCTTTTTTATTCATAAAATAAAATAATTAGGAACCAAATGATCACATTAAATCTATAATTTTGGCTATAGATAATTATGTGGTTTAAGTTAAAATTTAGTTAAAACTAATGTGGCATAGAGGTTAGTGTTATAAGGAATTAGTTATTTTATGTATTCAGTACAAAGTATTTTACTCTTTCTCATATATATATAGGAATGGACTTTACAATTTCTATAAATATTTTTATTTTATACCTTTACTCTATTTCTACTCTTCTCTAGTTTCTTACAAGTATTTACATAATTTTTAATATCTTATCTCACTCATCTTATCACTATTCAACTCTCTCTATGTTTTGTGTGTGTGTTACAGTATAAATATTGACTATCTACCTTTACAACTTAGTGGTCATGTTTATGTAAGGCATGCCTTATCTTCATGCAAATTATCATGTGTTATTTCAAGGACCCAATTCTTATTGTGTTTCTCAGGTTAGTAAAAGCCTCTCCATCACCCTAGATATGTACTTTACTACTACGGTAGAGTTGGAGGTTTTCAAATAACCCTGTGTTGATCATACATGCTAAAGAATCTTGCCAACATATTTATATATAGGCTTTAGTATTAATCTTTTAGGCTACACTAATACTAATCTTAAAATTGTTTTCATATTAAGGATCCTTCTTTGTGAAAAAATGAATGAATAAATATGTAAAGGTGGATTATTTTTATTTTATATGTTAAATAGTTTTTTTTTAAATTGAATAAATACTATTTGTGTATTTGTGTAAAGGTGAAGAGGGGGCAATGCTATGTTAAAATGGAACAATGCAATGTGAAAGCACTAATTGATGTTGAGAAGTTCTTATTGATTTAATTAACATAATAAAAAATGTCGTGGTGAAAATTAATAAAGTATGAAATTTCAGAAATTTGGATATGAAAAAAATGTGATTGGTTCTTTTTTATTTCAATATTTTTGTTTATTAAACTTAATTATTTTTACCTATGAAATTTGTCATATCATCATACTTCAAGCAATGAGAAACAAAGTAAATGTGTATTTATTAAATTTTTTTTATTGAAATGATATATATTTCAAATATATGTATCAAAACTTATGGGTATATTTATTTTTACATGGCACAAAATCAAGACAAAGTAATAACTTTTGTTGATCACTATAGTACTATTCCTACATATGTACTAATAAGGTACACCTTTGTATTATGAATAAAATCAAATTGTAACACATATATTCATATACATTTAACTAGGATTAAATAGATGTAAAATAACAAATTAAATTTTATAAACCCAAAGAAATACATGATGAAGAGAGGGGTTAAAAAAAATATTTTTATTTTTAGGAGATCTAAAACAATCATCTAAATTTGAGAGCAAGAATTAGGGTTTTGTGGTAAAACAATAATAACTTTGAAATTTTAATATGAATAGATGACCTTATCTAAACTGTCAAGTTTTAGTTTTGGATACTAGAATCATAGACAATATAGTTCAAGGAACCATTAAGTAGGCATAATTTTTCCTGATAATAATGTAAACTTTGTACCTAGGCTCCAAAAACCTAGCTCAATTTTTCAAGACTTCACATTAATCATGAATAAATTACAGTTTTTTCTGAACCCTAATTAGGCAATAAATCCTAAAAATGATAAGAAAAGTAATGTGTTTTAGGGTTTGCATTGTACTATGGAAAAACAAAGGTTACTTGATATTTGTCAAGGGCCTTAATTATGTACAATATCAAAAAGTCACACCAAGAAATTCAATAACTCTTCAGTGAAGCGAACTAGTGCAATACAATATATCATTACTATAAACTTTAGTGTTATGATAAAATAATCTTTAAATTCTTACTTTATTTTTTTTAGAATGCTTGTAAATGCTTAATAGATCGTTGTGATAATAAATTCTAGATGTTCTTTTCGATTCTCTCTAGATACTTAAACACACTAAATACTTAAGTATTTATAGACAAATTGAATTCAAATTAGGAACCCATTGGCATTCAATCTGACATCAAATAGTCAAAAAAAGAAGACCAAACAAGACCCTAAACCCCTAAAGTAATCCAATAGATCCACAACACTCACATCCTTATAAACATACATAATAACAAAGAAAAAACACACCGATAACACTTGATTTAAATTTTGGACCCATAACTAAAATATATATGGTGATGATAAAATCATACATTTTAATAAATAATTAATAGCTGGGAAGCATTTTAGAGCATCTATAAACCTCAAAATATGATAATAATGTATATTCAAATCCAAGAAACATGTCTAATAATCAAGCAATCAACTTAATCAGGGTTCATACTTATTATGTCAAAGACATCCTATTGAGAAAAAACAAGCGAATATTATCTTTTGATTCATCTTTGGATATTCTATGGATATATTTTTTTAGCTACGCTGGTAATTTTAGCAATTAGCAATATCCTTCGACCTAACTTAGTCATGAATAAGGCAGGGGTGAAAGGCAACAGGTGGAGGATGGGAGTACAAGAAGAGGGAGGACTATGTCAACTGGGGTGGAGACGATGGGGGAAAGGGAGGTGGATAGGATATGAAAGAAATGGAGATAAGGTTAGGGGAGAAGAGGGAAGCAGTGGAGGAAGGGGTGGGAAGAGAGGTATAGATGATGGGGAGAATGAAGGTGGAATAAGTCATAATAGCAAGTTGGATGAGGAGGTGGGTTTGGAGATGGGTCATGGGATAACAAGTGGTGGGGGGGCGGTGGAAGGGATGGGAGAACATGGTGGGGAGGAGTGGACATGGACGGTAGTGGGCAAAGCTCACAAAATTTATATATTTTTTTAAATTTTTTTAAGTAATACTAGTAATATATTACATTAGTATAATATATCTTAATAATATAAAATATGTTATATTATTATAATATACTTTTAATAATATATTATATTACTAATAATTACAAATATATATATATATATATATAATATAATAATATTATAAATTAATATATAATATATTATTCTATTTTAATTATATATATTACAATAACACTATATATTATATTATTATAATAAAAACATTATATATTAATATTATAATAACATCATTACTAATAATATTATTAAATATTTTATTACATATATTATTAATAATTATGCAGAGAGGATCTGATGATGATAGCTTAGTGGTGAATGAACTGAGTGTTAGAAGTGGGAGGTCTCAAGGTCCATTCCCTTGTATGACTACTCTATAGTGTCGTTCCCACACTAAGCTCTAATGGGTTATTCATGAAAAGTATCCAATGTAATGGACTACCAACTCAGTGTTTAATGTGACAGGGGTCAGCATGTATCTTAAAACTTTTGTTCAATACGACAAGGCACGTCCACAGCCTATGACTAGGAATATTATTCACCATTAGTTTAGACATTTTGGTTATAAAAATGTTTGTACCCAAATTTATAATCCAACAATGATAGCCTAAAAGTGAGTGAGTTGAGTGTTAGAAGTGGGAGGTTTCAAGGTCCATTCCCTAGGATGACTATTCTTTAGCATCATTCTCACACTAAGCTATGATGAGTAATTCATGAAATGTATCTAATGCAATGGACTACAATCTTGGTATTTAATGTGAAAGGGGTTGTCATGTGGCTTAAAACATGTGTTCAATGTGATGAGACAAGTCTACAGTCCATGGCTAGGAATACTATTCACTGTTGGTTTGGGCATTACACTTATAAAAATGTATGTACCCAAAAATTTAAAACCCGACAATGATAGCCTAGTGGTGAGTGAGATGAGTGTTAGAGTGGGAGGTCTTAGGGTTCATTCCCTAGATGACCACTCTCTAGTGTTATTCCCATACTAAGTTACGATGAGTTATTTTTGAAATGTATCCAATGTAATGGACTATCGACTCAGTGTTCAATGAGATGAAGGTTAACATGTGGCTTGAAGCTTGTGTTCAATGTAATGAGGTAAGTCTACAAACTATGGCTAGGAATACTATTCACTGCTAGTTTGGGCATTCTGGTTATAAAAATATCTATACCCAAAAAAATTAACTCAATGATGAGAGCCTAGTGGTGAGTGAGATGAGTGTTAAAAGTGGGAGGTCTTAAGGTCCATTCCTAAGGTGACCATTCTCTAACATCATTCTCATAATAAACTACAATGGATTATTCGTGAAAAGTATCTAGTGCAATTGATTACCTGTTCAGTGTTTAATGTGATAGAATCAACATGTCGTTTGAAATTTGTGTTCAATGTGACGAGGCAAGTCTATGTCCTATGGCTAAAAACATTATTCATCATTGGTTTAGGCATTCCAATTATAAAAATATTTTTGGTTTTGTCTCCGTTTAAAAAATCTTGTTACCCAACATATGCCAATGAGATGTGGGTAAGTTGGTTAAGAGGTTTGGTTGTTTCAAGCCCCATCTAGGTTCAAATCTCTGGAAAGGTATATAAAGTTGGTTGTTTTCATTGGTTGTATTCTCGAGGTCATTAATGGTGGTTGGATATGCTCGAGTCCAATGGTGGCCGTTGTTAGTAATTGTTAGTATACATGTGGTATTACATGGAGATATGGGCCCTTGATTGTGTCTCAGACCAGTTCAAGCTCCAGTCAAAAGCCATTATCTAATAAAAACATTATACAGAGAGGCATTCTATAATGGCATCCCAACATGATGGTGAATTTTAAAGGAGTGAAAGTGTTCGCTTTTTATTCCAACTTTAAATTTGACGTCCATTTGATCATGACTTTAAAAAAATCTATTTAAAAAAAATATTGCTGACATTAAAAATAATTTTTGCATAGAGAAGCGTTCTATAATGACATCCTAAGATAATGGGGAGTTATAATGGAATAAGTGTGATCACTTTTAATTCCAACTTTAAATTTGAAATCCATTTAACTGTCACTTTAAATATGTCAATACCCAATTGTTATTTCCAACTATGATTTGAATACTATTTGTTTTGCTTCATACTGAAGCGTTTGCATAGATGTATCGTGTCTATGCTTAGAAATTTATTTTATATATATATATATATATATATATATATATATATATATATATATATATATATATATATATATATACATTCCATTATAATGTGATTTGTAGCTTATATAAGGGTTAATCCACATCATTGACTTTTTAATGTTAACCAAGCCCATTACAATCAATTATTTATTTATTTTAAAATGAATAGTCTAAATTTAATGTTAGCAAAGGTTCCCTTTAGGAGAATGAATGGTGATTATGATTTATTACTTTTGGGCTTTCACCTTTTAATTTATTTTTCTATTGGTAAAGCTTTCGATAAGTGTAATGTATAATAAATCATCCTTATGTCATAATTATTGTGAATGTGAGATATTAATTAAGTCAATTACAACTTAATAATATATTTTATGTTAAATTGAAGGCTTCTACCAACAATTCTAATTAGATATTAATTTAAGTGAGATTTTTAATCATGATTTTTTAGTCATTACATTGACTTCCATTTATAAAAAATATATGAGAAAAAAAATATCAATTAAATAATAATTACTCATGGAGATCATTTAGATAATGACTAAAAATATACATTAATAAAAATCCCACAAAAATTAAAATCTAAATCTAATTTTAGTTTAGTTTTAACAATTTTTTAAATATAAATTTATTAAATTAATATACAATAGTATACCACATTATTTATATTATTATCTATAGATAGATTCTAATACGGTATGACTGGCTTTCATCCAGTTGGGTGGGGCTCATCACTGTTGCATGATAAAAGTTGACACAACGCTTTTTCATATAGATTCTCTTGTAAGCATCAATTCTCAGATGTAGTCTATTGATAGTTGGGCTATTAATATGATCGCGGATCCCTTAGATGGTTGCGTGGCTCCAAATCCTCCTCTTGTAGAGCCTTCCAGTTGCAGTCTCATTGTTTGTGCTTAATTTTGATGTTCGTTCTTGAGTGTTATTTTTAATTCAGCTTTATTTTATGTTTGTGTTTTGAGATGGGTCATTTCCTCCGATGTAAAGTATAATGCATGCATACCAACTAACTACCTTACTATATAACTTTCATATATTTATATTTTTTGTAATATAAGTTAACGTGAAGCTTTCCAATAGTAATATATTTAAGAGATAATAAAAACTAAGAAAAAATATACTCTTAAAAAAAAATCTAGAAAAAAAACCAATTTTTAACATTTCATCTAAATTTCTTTTCAATTATTGTAAATATTTTATAGAATCTTTGGTGTTATTTTTATGTTTTTATAAAATATAAAAATAGTTTGGATAGAATTTAAATAGACTGTTAAGTTTTTGAAAATTTTCTAAGGTATTATTCTACAAGGCCATTAGCCATCTTTGAATGAAAATTTTGACAAAACTTCTTCGATGGGCACAAATACCAACTCCCATTCTTCTCTTATTGAGTAAAAAAATATAATCATATATAGATAACAAAACTTTCAATTAAAATATAATTATATAGGAAATATATTAACATATATATTTTAGATAAACTCATGTAAAAAATATCTAATATTACAAATTTAATATAATATAATTTTTTGGAGAATGATATGTACATAAATTTATCTAAGATATGTATGCTAGTTTATATGTCATTATATATATTATTAGTATATATAATAATAATAGCTCATACATTGCAATAATATTTATAGTTATAAACATATAATATAGTTATCTACATAATATATTATTATAATATTTTGAAATACTATGTTATTATCCTTCTTCATCATCATTCAACTTATGTTAAAGTCTTTCACCACTTATATATTTTATATGGGGTTTTTTTTTTTCCATTATTTTTTCATTGTTCAAACTTATTATAAAATGAAATCTTTCTTCACAATAGAGTGCATACTAAGTGGTATGAAGAAGTACACAATCTCATTTTTCAGTGTCAACAGAAATATAAGAGTATTGTTTAATCTTTCATAAATAAAAGGTGAGATAAAATTAACGATCATAGCTGATTTACACTTCTTAATTTTACAAAACTATATATTACGAAAATACCAAAATTACATTCCTTTCGACATAACTTACACCTTTATAACAACTTGATTCCTAAAAAAGCAAATACAAATACAAATGAACAAACCTCACACGATACCTTGGCAGGCAGCCCACCCTCATACCATGCGACAGTAGTAAGGATCAAAATCTATTTATGCTGTTGAACGGCATTGTCCGTCCTAAATTCAAATGGGTGCTTAATAAAATAATGTGTGTTTTTATAGACTATCCCGTTGCCGCCTCTTACACCAAGGAATCCAATATTATTTGATAGTGAAAGGATCTTACCCCAGTGTAATATTTGATTTCTTCTCTTCTAAAAACAAGTCAAGGTAATTGACTGGCTGCATATCTCAGCCTTCAGGTTAATGAACTTGTAAATTAAATTCGTTTGATAGTGAAATGCAATCTCAAGGGATTTTCTTTGGAAATAAACTTTATAATCCAGAGGGGTATTCATTTGTGATAATTAACACATGTGAATAACAGTGGCACTGACCTAAAGAAAAAAGGAAATGGCAGACCTGGAGGTGCCATCCAACCATGCCACCCATACAAGCCATCTTTCACATATCAATGTCTGTCAGGATGATGAGCATTTCATTAGGACAGGTCTTGCATAGGATTCAAATCCTATTGTTCACCGTCTTATCTTATTCTTTAGAATAAACATTCTGACATTTTGAGTCTTTTAACATTTCTTAGTATCAAGTTCATGAATAATCAATTTTTTTCCATTTAATATCAAAAATTGAGGGGTATCTTTTCTACCAAATTTATTTGGGACTGTCTCTATCTTACACTACAGCCTTTAATTATGGCTTATACAAATTCATTATGGTTTATACAAATTCATGGTGCACTTTAATATGTACAGCAGACCAGTATGGTCCAGTTAAATGTTATCTTATCTTATCGCTACAGATATATGCTTCACATATTCTAACGATGTGGAACATACCAACAAATTTAACAGATTTCAATTGGCTGAACAGGCACATTATGGACTGCAACAGCTCATATTGTTACAGCAGTAATAGGAGCAGGAGTTTTATCGTTGGCATGGAGTGTTTCACGGTTGGGATGGATTGCAGGTCCTGTAATCATGATTGTTTTTGCTATGATAACATACTACTCCTCTTACTTGCTAGCAGACTGTTACAAGTTTCCCGATCCGGTCACTGGACCCAACAGAAATCCTAAATATAGGGATGCCGTCAGACTGCATCTGGGTTCTTAATCTTGCCATTGTCCCTTTGTAATTCTGTGTCTATCTTACTTGTTGGTATTATTCATCATACTGAATGATAAACTCTTTTCTTCTTTTTGGTTAATTTACCGTTCTCCTTGTAGGTACCACGAAAGCTTGGCTGTGTGGACTAGTCCAATATGTATCCTTGTATGGAATAGGCATTGCTTATACAATCACCACTTCAACGAGCATAAGGTATGCTCCCATGACAAGATGTTAAAGGATACAAAGAAAATTCTCTGTTTGAGGCTTTGAGCACTTATTGCATCTAATGTCAGCCAGAGCTTCTTCCACCACCTCAGTACCTAAGTAGCTCATACTCTTCTCAAAGAGTACCAGTGACAGAAATTAAGAAAACGTTTTTTGCTGTGTATGAAGAAACTAGACTATTGGGCTTGTACAATTTGCAAGCCTTGAGTGATTACTTCTGCGATCAGTTGTAGTCCCCTGAACACTGGTAGATGGACTGGGGCACCCCATGCGTACCACCTGTTGGAGAGTTTCTCCACAGCTGAGCTTTCAACTCAGGCATCCTAATAAGAATGGATTGGTGTTTGAGACTTTAGTGTCACAAGATCAAAATCAATTTAGATTACAAATTTATAAATGAATTTTGAGGCAGGTCTTAAAACAGTAACTCCTCTGCATATTGGAGAAATCAACTCAAGCCTTTGTAAATCCACAATTGATGTTCATAATTAGGGCCTTCTATTGTTTTATAGTCTGTTGTTTGAACGGAGGCAAAATCCAGGTTTATTGGAGGTGGTGGTTATTATGGATTCACCTGTTGTCTGGTCTGAGCTGTTTAGCTAATGAAATATCTTTTAGAGTAGCCGTTTTCTGTATTTGAATGACATTTTAATTTTCAGCAAAACTTGAGTATTTTGATTTATTATGAAAGTTTGCATGCTTTCTACGCCTGACCTAGCTGGATCCTAACATTGCAGGGCAATCAGGCAATCAGATTGTTATCACAAAAATGGACATGACTATCACTGCCACTTCTCGGAGTACACCATCATGATCTTTTTTGGATTAACACAAGTTATCTTGTCTCAAATACCAAATTTTCATAATGTTTGGGGCCTTTCAGTAGTTGCAGCCATAATGTCATTTGCCTATGCATCAATAGGAGCGGGTCTTGGCATTTCAAAAGTAGCTGGTATTCTTGTATCCTATTCTCTTTCAATTTTATAAAAAAATGTTTCGTTGGGTGCTCTTATCCTGTTACAGCCTATATGATTAGATCAGAGATGTTCAAAATTTATGTAATGCAATGTAAAACTTATCCTTCCTCATGCAACTCAAAGACTACATGTAATACTAAATTTTATATCTTTCCTTACCCAACACTATTTATGAAATTCTTTTTTTCGGGGGGTATTGTAGAAAATGCAAAGTTTTATGGAAGTATTGGTGGAATCAGCACAAATGCTACAATGTCCACATCACAGAAGGTTTGGCAGGTCCTCCAAGCTGTTGGTGACATTGCATTTGCATATCCATACTCTGTGCTGGTCTTAGAAATTGAGGTATGTAGAAAAGTAGTGCACTGAGCCGTATGTTAAAAACTTATTATATGTTGTAATCTAATCCACTCAAGTAATTGTGGATTAATCATTTTATTGTGCAGGACACTTTGAAATCAAAACCTCCAGAAAATAAAACTATGAAGAAAGCATCCCTACTTGTTGTAACAGCTACAACTTTCTTCTATATGCTCTGCAGTTTCTTTGGGTATGCAGCCTTTGGGGAGAAAACCCCTGGAAACCTTTTGACAGGGTTTGGTTTCTACGAGCCTTACTGGCTGGTTGACTTTGCTAATGCATGTATTGTGGTTCACCTGGTGGCAGCATACCAAGTAAGACTTTCACAACTCTTCCTTTCTCTTAATTTCTTCAAGTAGCATTTACCAAAAGCTATTATTTTTTTAAGTTCGACCCTCCATCCATGAAAACTCATTGCCATAACATCTCACATCTTTGCAGGTGTTCTGCCAACCCCTCTTTGCTTTTATTGAAGATTGGGTTTTGAATAAGTGGCCAAATAATCAATTCCTCAATTACGAATGGGGCATACCAATTCCTCTGCTTGGGTTGTTTAATGTTAAATTGTTTAGACTGTCTTGGAGAACAGCATTTGTGGCTTCAACTACTGTTATTGCCATTTTGTTTCCATTCTTCAATCAGGTTCTTGCACTTTTGGGTGCTATTAACTTTTGGCCACTGGCAGTGTACTTCCCAGTGGGGATGTACATGGTACAGAACAAAGTCCAACAGTGGTCAATTAACTGGGTTATTCTGCAAGCTTTCAGCTTTATTTGTCTTCTCATCTCACTGGCATGTGCTGTGGGATCCATGGAGGGCCTTGTGAAGAGTTAGTAAAGACACAGTTTCTTTGAAAATGCCATTATGGATACAGATTCCAGTGTATAACACACTTCTTTGAAGATAAGTATTCCTAAATGTAAAATAGTTTACTTTCATTAGCAATGAAGTAAACTTGTTCAAACCATTTTGACAGTGGTTAGCTCTTAACGTTCATACAAATGTGCATCTGGTTAATTAGAAAATATAGAAATGTGCATGCATCTTTAATATTACAGAGCATAATAAATAATTGGGCGGATGTACTCTTTTTTTGGTCCTCAACTTCCACAAGTTTTATGTTATAAAGTAACTCACTCTAGCCTGCATGTATATATAGCGACTAAAAGATGTGGAAATCTATTGTAAAACGGTTATGTACAATGACATCACTAAGAAAGTTTACAATGACATTCCCCAAAGGGAGTCTTCTTCTCAGTCTGACTTGTGGGGAATGGATGAGATATTTTCTTGGCGTGCCAATGCTTTTCTTTTGAGGTGATCAATATATGTTAAATCAAATTTCTCTTCATGATCTATTATCCTTCACTCAATAATATAATCATTGAATTGTTATGTATAATTATTTACAATTTGAGAGTTAGTATTTCCACAGTTCATAAGGTATAGTTGAATTGTTTCGAGATAGAACTGTGTGAACGATTTTTAGATCAATATTTTAAATCACGTAATCCATCCACAAATATATGCAAATGTGATCCAAAATGTCGATATAAAAATTACTCACACAATTTTACCAAAAGCAATTCACCTATCTACAATCTGTTCTGTTCCTATTTCTTTGGAAGATTTTCCAAAGTCACCAGCTGCTCCTATCCATATACTGGTAAATTAAAGTTCTTTCTGAAAATGGTTTATTCTTCCTAGTCTTATATTGCTTGCCTACCCTATCACTATTTCTTATCATAGAAGTTCTCCACCACAGAAAGGTATTCAATCATCTTCAGGCAGGCATATAGGATCTCTTACGTGTAGACTTATGTCCAATAGAAAAATGTCTCCAAATAACAGAGCCATCCATCCAACTTCTTTGTTTTGGTGAGATTATCAAATGTCAGGATCTCAATCTCGGTCTCCACTAAAGTGAAGATAAAGTTTATTGTTTCTTAGAAGGCAACCGATATGGAGGTTGGGCTAATCGTCTCTGAGGACCACGAGGGACTGATATTGATTGCAGATGTGATTTTTGTTGTTCAGTTTGTGTCCTGAGATTTTGAGGGAACAAATACACGTCAGTATTTGACAATAAATTGAAAAATAGTCATGCATCCCGGATGATTATCCTTCAATAAAATAAAAATGAAATAACGTTGCTCCATAAAAATTACAGGGGGGAATTTTAGTGTTGTAAATTCGGGGTACTTATTGTAGAGAGACCAAACTTCAATCCGGGTGTAATCCTTGGGTGCAGGTGTCCCACTTGTTGGGGTGGCCTTTCACTATGGGGTGGCCTTTCACTATGGGGTGGCCACATGTCAATTTAAATGTTAAAATTAGATGTTTATTTGATCGTTATTTAATTTTTTTAAATTGAAATTTACATCATATTATTAATAAAATATAATACAAGATTGATTAAAAAAATGAGTGTTATGGAAGCACATTTTGAAGTCACTACATATTGAAAAAATTGGGAAACAAGAAACACCAAAAGGATTACATCATGTTTACATCAACAAAACAAAGCATAAAAGAGAGCATATCAATCACCCAAGGCTACTAGATCCACAGATAGAGAAGGTGGCAGAGGAAGACTATTCATTTTATCTCCCCAACCTCCCCTATGAGAGAGAGAGGTATCAAATAAAGACCAACCATCTTCCTATATGTTTTCTTCTTCTTCATTCTGCTCACGATGGGGAGATATTGCAAGAGCCAACCTGGGAAACTTGTTATGCCTAGCTTTGTCCAAAGGGTCAACCCCAACATGCCCAGTGGGTGATTATCACCTTCCATACCCACCAAAAGGAGAGAAGCCTCCTCTGGGAAGAAAAAAAAGAGTGACTACATGATCTGCGATAACCATGACTCCTATTTCAGCCTCAGACCCTACAAGACCGGTCTATGCCCTGGGCATTCCACCGAGGATTCTCCGTTGGAACTTTGTTGATAGTGTAGGGCGCACAACCCCATTGCATAAAAATAGTATGGAGATGTTGAACCTTCATTTCCACTTGCACTTGAATTTGAAACATGACATTATAGAGCATAAAGATTCAATTAGAAATAGTAAAATCTGTGGGTAGGGTATATTTTAAAAAGTAGCAGCATATTTGTCTTTCCATAACTTAAAAATAATTTCAATGTGGAAATTATGCCAAATTTGTTTGAACATTGCAGGCAGGGAAATAGAATCCCCCAAAAGAATGGTGTGCCAAGAGAAAGGTTTACACTAATAGGGTTTGAAAAATGAATGAATCCAATTGCAATCATCTTAAACCCTTGCACAAAACTAAAAAATATGCTTGAGGGACTCAGATTGACCACAAGTAGAGCATATGGGTGGAGAAATACCCATCTGAAGCAGTCTTTCTCCCAAAGGGAGGCTTTGGTAAAGCAAGCTCTAAGCGAAAAATGGCTTTTTTGGGCTCAACAATAATAACCCAAAGAATCATAAATATCCTACTTCATATAAGGGGCAGGTGTTGGTAAGGTGCCACCACCTATTAAGCAATTCCCAGGGAGGAGTGGTTGGGTAAATCCTTTGATAACTAAGTCGAGATTTGTATTAAAGCATAAGTTTAGATGTGGACTAGTTCCAATCCTTCCACCACTGAGGGGACTTAGTGAGACTAGTTTTGTGCAAGGCCTAATTGGCACAACCATATGGATTTCAACAATAGACTCAAAATCCTAGGTGTTTAACTTAAACTTTGTCTTTAATCCCTCCCAAGTAAGCCAAGATTTGGTACATTTGTCAAGAATATCTCTAAAAGTCTTAATGCCTCAATGATATAGTCTCATTTATTGAATTATGGGGGCTTTAGCCAAAGGTTTCTCATTGATAGTGATAATAGGAGACCACCATAGGGAGTGGGAATTGATAGATAGATAGATCAAACCTGAACCCATCACCCTTCAAAATCAGCCATGGTTTGATAGTCTCTCATGCCTTTCAAATGTTTTTTAACAACAATTATCCTAGTGATATTAATAGTAGTTAGGGTAACTAGTAGGGTTTTAACGTCTAGATTCCTCCAGACCTTTCTGCCTCGAGGGGCTCCTAAAGAGATGTAATGTTTGAGAAATAATTTTCCAATCCTCTTGTCCATTTATGGCTTGGATAACCCACTTTTCACATATATCAAGACCTTGCTTAGTTATGTCAATTAGCCCCAACCCTCAACCTCACTGGGGAGACAACAAATGTATCATGACAACTAATGGAAGCCTTTGTTTCCTTCTGAGTTGGCCCACAATAAATCTCTGAGAAGTTTTTATAGCTTCTTGTAGGTTGCTTTTGAAGGATCCCAAAAGAATAATAGTAAACATGAGTACTTGAAATAGCTTTGGATCAAATTTTAAACTTGCTACCTAGGGAGAGTGGTTTAGTAAACCAATAGGATAGTTTTTTTCTCAACTTTTAGGACCACATAGTTCTAGAAGTCAACTAGAAATCCCTAAAAATCAAAGGGGATTCTTAGCAACTTGAGCATTTCACCATGGGCGATCCATTTCCAATGATAGGCACTAAGCTAAGAATATAGTGGGTCATAACCCTACTAGTAAAATTGCATTTTGGCCCACTGAATGCTAAATATGGAAGCTAAACAAAAGATTTGGAGGCATTCCATGACATTCTGAACCACTTGCTCATCTTCTTGAAGGGTAAGAAAAGAATCATCGATAAAGTGACCATTAACTAACTAGCTATGAAGAAAAACTGGTAAACATATTTCCTTGACAAGCCCTTTATTAGTGTGGTCCTTTTACAAGTATCCAAAACCCTCAAAATCAATCACATAAAGAGAGGGAGCAAGGGGGGAAACCTTAATTTATAAAGTGAAATAACCCAAAGCTCTTAGATTGATAGCCATTAATAGTAATGCAATCAGAAGCATCCTAAAAAAGGGTTTGAACAGATAGAATGAACCAGAGGCCAAACCCTAAAGCTTTCAGCATGGCAATAATGAAGGGCCATTCAATTATGTAATAAGCCTTCTCAAAGTCAATTTTGATTAACATAGCTTGTTGCTTGGAGGTAGAAGCCCACTCCATACCTTCTAAGACTGTCAAGATGTTATCCAAGATGTATCTCCTTCAAATGAACCTGATTTGTTCAAATTGAATGATAAGGGGAAGCATATACCTAATTTAGGGGCCAAAGCTTTAGCTATAATATTGTAGGTGACATTTAGAAGCATGATAGGCTGCCAATTAGTAACAATCTTAAGATCCCGTGTCTTGGGAACAAATTTGATATTACCCTTGTTGATAAGTTTTCTTAGTGAGCCCTAGGAGAGAGTTTTCAGGTATACTTGATGAAGATAAAGGCCAACACAATCCCAAAAATATTGGTAGAACTTGGAAGGGAAACTATCAATCCCTACAACCTTGTTTTGAGCCATGACCATCGTAACTTGATGCAATTATTATATGGATATAAATTGATCACATGCCACCTTTTGAGAATGGGAGATTTTGAAAGGAACAACATCTAGGCAAGTTTGCAAGGCCACTTTCTAAGCCTTAGAGGAAGGTTGAACTTGAAATACTTGGCTATAGTTTTGAACAAAATCTTGAAGGATGTATGGGAGCTTAGTTAGATAGTCTCCTGCATCCTTAATGGCTTTTATTTGAGTGGCATAATTATAAACCCTGATTTTACTAAAAAATTCTTGGAAACCCAATCTCTAATTTTTACCCAATGCATGTGAGCTCACACCTAAGCTCCCCAAGCTTGATGAAGGTCAAAAATTTTGAGTTGTTTCTTAAGGCTAGCCACTTGTTTTTGCAAATACTTAAATAGAGAGGAGTTTTCTAACACCTAGGAAAGATGATTGAATTATCTAACAGAAGAAGAATTCATTCATTTTCTAATGAGGGCCAATTGCTTAACAAAAAAGTAAATAACGGTGATGGTAAGGGCAATGGTATCTTCCCACCAATGAATCTGTCCAAAATCCCTTGTCAAATGAGGGGAAAGTTTCCATACTCTCTTGATGTGGGCAAGGGTTTGTCGATGCTGGAGATGGGAAGTATTCAGGTATAACTAGTTATTGTAGATTTTAGTGGGAGGTGTAAACCATTTTACTGTAAATCAGATGGGTTGGTGATCCAAGAGAAGGACATCTAGAAGCACACTCACAGGGCGGTCATAGTTATGAGCAAAAGAGAAAATATTTTGGTCTAAAAGAGGGGCCCTATATAGTATTTTTATCACTCTTTCAGTTCCTTGGATAAAGTTAGAATAATTAAACCAAGTCGTGGGAGATAAGTGCCTATGGTGGTGGTTAAGGGCAAACAGGGCAAACTTGTTCCATAGATAGAACTAGGATTCTCTCTCACCAACACACCATTGCATTGGAAGGACCCCTTATTTATCTTCTATATATTTAATCATGTTTAAATCCCCCACAGATAACCTAGTGGGACATGTGGATGGAATCTTCCATCCATCTCCAAAGAGTTGTTCTTTCAATAATATCATTGAAAGCATAAATATTAACAATACTAAGAATCTACCTATCAAAATTAAAAATCACCCAGATATCATGTTTAGATGGGTCCAATCCCCAATCCACATCAAAGGATGCATAAAGAATAAATATCAAATTAATTAAGTCACCATGCCTCACCCCATGCCTGAACATATAATAGGTATCCTTAGGCCATACGACATTGGTTACCATTTGTAAAGCAAAACTAGTAATATTAACTTCATATAGGCATAAGATGTGCATATCTGAGAACTTTTGATAGCTAGCCCTCAATAAATAATTTCATGTTGGGTTTGTTAAGCCATGTACATTCCATGAGAAAAAATTCATTACAAACCATTGAGGTTCATAGTTTTGCCCTTTTAGCCCTCTAATGTTATAAAATGATTGTTTAAGAAAGTGTTACGCTATCAATTTATGAGAAAATACATAATCACAACAAACTATCTCTCAATCTAATCAAACTCGTTATCTTTACATCAAGGAGAAGAATTCCTCTAATGATGAGTCACTTGTCTGTGTGAGGAGGGAGGTATTGTTAATGGGTTTGTCATTAGAACAATGGCCACAACAATTGTGAAGCTTGTGTTTGAAATAAAGAGAACCTAGAGGACATAGACTCTTGTGTCTTAAGTATGGAATTAGATCTTGTGAAGCACTTGTCATGCCCAGAATAGGGTTGGCTTGAGGCACATGAGTGGGTGGGGTTTGGATTGAGGAGGATAGAAAGGTTGCATTGACCAAAGGCATGAGATTAGGATTTCCAATAAGGGATTTTGTGTTTCAATTATGTTGATTATTTATCATCCCAACCATATACCAACCATCAGTTTCACCTTTTGAAGTGTAGGGTGGGCTAGGTAGGGAGGCTTTGTTGCCACTTTGGGTTGTGGGTTTGAGTTGGCCATAAGTAGGCAAACTTTGATCATGTGATCAGAGGCCTAGAATTGAAAATAGGTATTAGGTAGGTTGATGTCTAACACCACATGGGTGAATCATTGACCATAAATCTAAATATCAATGGTCTCATGGAGGTATAGACAGAGATCCACCTCCACACAAACCTGACATTGGGGATGGGCGACAAGAAATGGTCAGATTCAAAATAGACAAATTATCCTATGGGTTTGACCATATTTTCCATAAATAACTATAATAACATGGGTAGGCCAAGGAATTCTATCCAAACATGGAATTTAATCTTATTTTTATCAAAAACAATAAATTCTTGACTCCATAGTGAGAAGACCAACAAGGATATTCACACATAAACAATGCCATTTATAGTATAGTGTTACGGGTTTTTAAGCCTAAATAAGAAAAACCCCTTAGTCAGGTTTTAAATCCCAACCAACTTAATTCCATGGGGTGACCAGTTGGTTTAAACCCGACTTTGAATCATGGAATTGGGTAGGACATGACCCACAAAACAACCAATAAGGGTATGTGTTTCCAACCATTGGAAAACATTATCAAAAGTAGACAAATCAAGTAAAAAATTAGGAGAATCCTAAGAGATGGGTACGTTACCTCATGGTAAACTTTTAGAACAAACTTGCGTGTTCACTTCAGCACCATGATTGTTTTCTCCTAGTTGGGCTACATCAAATGATGCAAGCTCTTGAGGAGATCACATTAAATAAGGAAAGGACCACCCAAAGGGTAGAAGCCTAAGAAGCCAAGGCAATAAATGTATTTTAAAAAATCTTGCAAAGTTGAGTGATATTATTACATTGTGATAGTGGGGGGAAACCCTAATCAAGGCCAAATATGACATATGCTCAGAGCTACGAATTTATTTTTCTTTGAGAAGTCAATAAAAAATCATAATATCTTGGCCATATGATGGAGTTTGGAGCTCCTTTTTATTGGAAAGATTTTTCAATCCCAACACATTGGTGTAGAAAATAGATACCATTTTCATTAGTCAGTGTGAAATTGGAGGAGAAGGTAATGAAGTCATTAATAAATGTGGTTTGTGAAAAATTCAAGATTAGAACCTCGATATCGATGTACCTCATCATATTTTAGAGAGATGTATTTAATATATATATATATATACTAGTTGTACTAATATTGCTTGATTTGAATTCAAATGTCATCTATAAGTAAACAAATATTGTGGTTCATTTAGACAAAAATATATTCCCAAAGAGTATTCTATTGAGTTATCATAAGCACACAAGAGAGATCAATAAATTATTAGAGCATTTACCATTTCTTGAAGCTAACATTTTCTTGTAGAGCCATAAACATTGAAAACATCATGAAAGTTGAACTACAAATGGAACAATAATGAATAAAATAAAATAAAATATACTATGGTGCATGTATGATAATGTGTTAAGGGTTTGATTATACACCAATTAGTAAATAGTAGTGATATCTAAGAAAACTTTTGTGCACTACACTAAATGCATCAAAACACATGGGTGTAACACATGTTATATGGTCCACCAAGGGTTTCTTAGCTCTCACTAGTAACTATACAACATTGAAAGTTGAGGAACCCTTAATGCATCATGAACTAAACATTAAAAGTTATTTTTTTATGCCAAGTCCATGGTGGGTTGAGGGTTCCTTAACTCTCATTGTTGTTTTAAGAGTTGTGTGTACCAAGGAAACCTTGATGCACCATGAACTAGACATATAAAATCACATTTTCATGTCTATTTTTAGTGAGTTGAAGTTTCCTCAGTGCTCATTGCTATGAAATATAAATGTTTGCTGAGAAAATATGATCACACCATGTAACAAACAAATAAAACAATGTTTTTTAAACAAAATAATGAAAAAAGATGGAAGTTGTACATTCTTGACCCTTTATAGGTTGTTGAGGTTCTTGAGGTGGGTCCATGCACCTTCAAATATTACCTAAAATTACCTAAAATTTTATGAAAT
>JARHVA010009046.1:365000-377185 GCA_037957365.1 Torreya grandis
TGATCTAAATTTCACAACTCACCTATCTAAAGTTTGGGGCATTTATGCTAAAGCAGACCCAATGGCCCCCTTTTTAAAAAATATATGGATTATTTTAGCCTGGTTGATGCCACACCTATGACTATGGAGCCCACTTGGTCCAATCAACGCATGGGAGTGCAAGGTATATCAAAAAGGCTGGACAATTTTCTATTCAAGGAATCTTTCCTCCTCTAATTTATCTCCTTCAAAACTACTACTCTGAAGCAACACACATTGGATCACCACCCCATCCAACTATAATTGGTTATGGGTTTAAAACAACCTCCTTTGCTATTTAAATTCAATACACTTTGGTTGGAATATTAGGACTATAGATAACTGGTCAAAAATAATAGGGTTAAACACTCTTGTGATGGGGGAAAATATGCCATGGTTAGCTTCCAAAAAAATATCATTAGAGCTAATCCATTACAAAAAATTGGGCAAAAAATTTTTAGGACAATGAAAAAATATTATTGTAGGTTGAAAATAAATTATAAGATTGTGTGAAATCATTCCATATGAGTGAACATAAGGTTGAAACACTCCAAGAGATGGATAGGTTAGAAAGGGAAAAAGCAAGGCTATTGGTATGGTAGGAAGCAAAATGGAAAATGAAGAGCAAGGTCACTTGGTTATTAGAAGTAGATTACAATACCAAATTCTTCCACTATTTTTCAGTGGCTAGGAGAGCACAAAACATAATATGAAATATCAAAGATCTTCAAGGATGAGAATACCATGATTTCCCCTCTATCTCCAAGGCAACTATATCACATTACAAACACATCTATTCTGAGCCCCCCAGGGAGAATATTAGGGACATTTTGGATATAACTACTTTCTTTGATGAATGGGTGGATGAACATCATAACCAACTACTTATGAAATTCATTACTATGAAGGAATTGATTGATATTATCCACTCTTTGTAGTTGGGAAAATATCCTAGGCTAGATGGCTGGCTAATGGATTTCTTCATTGGGTTTTGAGACCTCTTAATAGATGATATTCTCATGGTAATGGAGGAATCTCAACTTTTAGGTAGAATTTACAATCCCTTCTATGCCACCTTCATTGCAAACATTCCCAAGGATGACACCCTCACTAGTTTTGATCCCTTTTGACCTATCTCCCTTTGCAATTGCATTTACAAGATTATCTTAAAGGTCATTGTTGATCATCTCAAGCCCATCCTTTCTGAGCATATCTCTCTAGAAAAATTTGGTTTCCTAGACAACCAAAATATACATGATGCCATTGGGACTCACCAAGAGACTTTACATACCATCAAAACTACAGATATATCTACCTGCCTTTTGAAAATCAACCTCTAAAAAGTTTTTAATAACGTATAATAGATTTTTCTTTGACTCGTCTTAAAACAATTTGGGTTTGTCCATAATTTCATAAAATAGATGGAAGAATTTTATAATTATGTTTCTTATGTTATTCTTGTGAATGGTTCAGCCTCCACTTTCTTCTCTCTTATCTCTGCCTTGAGATAAGGCTACCCACTCTTCCCTCTCCTCTTTTTGTTTGTTGTTGAGGCCTTTAGTTGTCATATCAATCATGAGTGGATTGATGTGATATTATGGGTATCAAGTTGGATGCCTACATTTTCATAACTCATACCCTTTTTTTGGATGACATACTCATTTTTGTAAATGGTATGGTTCATGAAGTAAAAGTTCTTGATAGGATTTTGAAGTTTTTTTCATCTACTACTGAGATGACTATCAACTTTCAAAAATTGGCTATCTTTTTTTTCCCATCTTCTCACTATCACCGTTAACCTTATCTATTTGTTGCTACCTTTCTCCACCCCTAACCCTGAATATGAATTTATTTATCTTGGCTACCACCTAAAATCATATGTTTACAAAAGTGAAGACTAGTTATGGCTAGTGGAGAAATTAAAACATCACACCACTTTATGGTGCAATCATTAAATATCAATGGCAGGGAGATTGATTTTATTCAAACATGTCCTTTGGGTAATTCTTGTCTAGTGGCTCACCCTTGATTTTCTTCCAAAAAATATTTTGAACAATATTAGGAAACTTTGTACTAAATTTTTTTGGAGGGGCAATAAGGAGCAAAATGTCATTCCGCTACTAAAATAGGGCACTATTTCTCAACCAAAATATGATGGGGGATGGGGGTTATAAGACCTGAATTTGTTCTCCAAATATCTTTCCACCAAAGGAGTCTAGAAACTTATAAAAAATAGGGGATTTTGGTAGAATGTTTTATTTCACAAGTACATTCAGCTACTCTCTCTATTGGAATGGATCATGATGTGTCCAAATAAGTACACTGGAGGGTCAATTTTATAGAGGGAAATTTTATATTAATTTGAAACTATTGGAAAACATATAGCTTGGATCCTCGAGTATGGATCATCGATACACATTGGTATGGATGCCATTTTTGATATTCCAAAGGAGCTACGGTTCATGAAGGCTATGAAGGATAATCTACATCAACATAATATCCACACTTTAGTTGATGCCTATGATCACAATTAAGTAGAGATTTGGAGGTCTTGTTGGTTATTAGAAGATAGAATCAGTCTCTTGGGAAAATACATCATCCATTGGGAACATTATAAAAATAACTTATTAATTGTTGTCATGCATCTCACATGTGGGGAGGATGTATAATTTTGGTCCTCTAATAGAGGATATGGATATTACAAATTCAAGTTGGGTTAATTGTCTTTACAACCTCAACAACATATCATAGTATTTCCATGGTGGTGGAAGGGTCTGTGGAAGATCCAAACACCCCCTACAACCATTCTACATTTCTGGATTGCCCTAAAAAAAAGTCTTGACATGGGATAATATTCAGTGCAATGAGTGGAATGGTCTGGGTTTATGCTTCCTTTGTTGGAATGCTAAAGAATCTATAAATCATTTATTTTTCCATTTCCCTTTCACAAGAGATTTTTGGGATGCCATAAACTCTCAAACACATGGTTTTTATTGGGATGGTGACACATTGATTTCTTATTGGGAAAAGTGGATTGAGACACAAGATACAGTTACTACCCAACTACACCTTCCACTTCAGATCACTTGGGCCATATGGATAATGAGGAATGAGGTTATTTTCAAGGACAAAAAACCATAGATCTACTCTACTATATTAAAATTCAAACAATCATTTCTACCTCCCTTACCAATCAGAGGAAAGCATTTGTGTTACCTCTTCAGTTAGACACCTCCAAGCCACACACATTATGCAATGGGGCATCTAGGGGGAATTTAGGATGTAGTGGCATTGGTGGAATTATTTAAATCCAATAAGAACATGCTTAAATTTAGGCAAGGAACCAAATGGAGAACGAACAACATGGTTGAATTATAGGCCATACTCACTACCCTCAAATTAGTACTAAAATATGGTTTCTCATAAATGGTTATCTTCTTGGACTGTTTGAATGTCTGCAACTAGATAAATGGGGATTCAAAATGCACAAACATTTCACTACGTTATTCATTGGATTGTGCAATTACTATGATTTTTCAACACATCTCCTTCACCCACATCTTTTGGGAGCACAATCAGGTGGCAGATAATTTGGTAAAGGATGGTTGCAATCAAGAATTCAATAAGGTATTCATTAGGTTCACACATAATTATGGTACTTATATTGAAAACTAGATATCCCTCAGTGAAATTATGGATTGCACATACTCCTTTTATAGAGCTAGAAGTTCTTTGGTCCTCCTCTTGTGATGAGGAACAATTTTTTTTTTTGATGGGTTAAGGCATGGATTCCCCACTATCTAATTTGTTTATTATCTCTTTCTTGTGTGTGCCATCCAATGGTACTCTTCCTTTTTCTATAAAATTTTAATGGTTTAGGTTGTTTTCTTTATTTCTATACTCATCCCATTAGGATAGCAACTATTGGATGTATCTTTCAATTTATTGAAATAAGATATCGACACTTTTTCTTTTGAAAAAAAAAATGTATGTGTGTGTGTGTATGTCGATATATATACACATACACATACACATACACATACACATACATACATACATACATACATACATACATACATACATACATACATACATATATATATATATATATATATATATATGTATGTATGTATGTATGTATGTATGTATGTATGTGTATGTGTATGTGTATGTATATGTATGTATATGTATATATAGGTATGTATGTATATATGTATATGTATGTTGTATATATACACATACATATACATATATACATACAAAGATATATATACATATACATATACATATATATATATACATATACATATATATATATATATACATACATATATACATACATACATATACATATATACATATATATACATACATACATATATATATATATATATACATACATACATATATACATATACATATATATACACACACACACATGTATGTATGTATGCATTTATGTGTGTGTATATATATACATATATACATTTTTTAATTCAAAAGAAAAAGTGTCGATATCTTATTTCAATAAATTGAAAGATACATCCAATAGTTGCCATCCTATACATACATCTATACATATATACATATATATGTGTGTATATATATGTATATGTATATATATATGTATATATGTATGTATATGTATATGTATATATATGTATATATGTATAGATGTATGTATAGGATGGCAACTATTGGATGTATCTTTCAATTTATTGAAATAAGATATCGACACTTTTTCTTTTGAATTAAAAAATGTATATATGTATATATATACACACACATAAATGCATACATACATACATGTGTGTGTGTGTGTGTGTGTGTATAGATACATACATACATAGATGTGTGTGTGTATATATAAATATATGTATATACATACATACATACATACATATATATATATATATATATGTATATATGTATGTATATGTATATGTATATATATGTATATATGTATAGATGTATGTATAGGATGGCAACTATTGGATGTATCTTTCAATTTATTGAAATAAGATATCGACACTTTTTCTTTTGAATTAAAAAATGTATATATGTATATATATACACACACATAAATGCATACATACATACATGTGTGTGTGTGTGTGTGTGTGTGTATAGATACATACATACATACATACATACATACATATACATATATATATATATATATATATGTATGTATGTGTATGTATATACATACATACATACATACATACATATATATATATATATATACACATATATATATATACATATGTATATATATATGTATGTATGTATGTATGTATATAATATGTATGTATATATATAATATATATATATATATATGTATGTATGTATGTATATATGTATGTATATATGTATGTATGTATATATATATATATATATATATATATATATATATATATATATGTATGTATGTATGTATGTATGTATTTATGTGTGTGTGTGTGTGTGTGTGTGTGTGTGTGTGTACAGCTCTATAGGACACATTTACACCAAAGTCCACTATAGAAAAAATTAAAAGGTGATAATAAAGTCACAAAATATTCAAAAGTCAAGGAGAAAAAATCACGGGTCAACTATGACCTAGGAAAAGACTTTAAACTAGTGTTTTGGACATTCTTAGAGCATCTAGGGCCATAGAAGGGATAATCAATAGTCGATTTATAGGTTTTGAAACATTTTAGACTAAATGGAAGTATTATCATTGATGCAAAATTAATAGATATTATTAAAAATTTATAATTAAAACCCAAGTACATGGTAGATGATATAGGGCCTAACAAAAGGGGAAAGTTTGTTGAAATGAGCCAAATATATGCACATAGACCAGGTGTGATAAAGCTTGAGAAAGTTGTAATGGAAAAGGGTATTGTTAGAAAATTAGGTGTCTACATAATTCACCTCCTTAATTTTCATGTGCGTGAATACATGAATTTGTCAAATTAAAACAAAAATTAAGTGCATACCTAAGTATTATCTGATGGGATGGAAAAATTAGAACTGAATTTTTGGATATGTGCACCCACACTTTGCATGTTTGGATTAGGTACACCCATACTATGTCATCCAAAAATTTAGTATACTTGTAAACAAATTCAAATGATTTCAAGTAGTCAGTTTTTAGGGAAATAAACAATAAATTCAATCAAAGGTAGATGAACTAAAAATAAACAAAAGTAATGAAAACCCACTGTGGTACCCAAACCATGTTGTCATTCTTAGAACTGTATATTTTGGAGATTGTAACTAAAACTTAAACCAAACTCAGGTGATCAAGAGCTCAAGGTCGACATTGTAAATTGAAAATTGAAGAGTTTTAAATAAAAACATGTAAATTAAATATTTAATAGTTTTAAATCAAATCTTTAGAAACTAAAGCCTGAATATTTTTAATGTAAACACTAGAAACTGAACTCCAAATATTTTTAAAGTGTACCTCAATGTCTATTTATTTATTAGGAAACTAGATATCTAGTGCTTCTTTGTCTCTCTTAGAAAATCAACGTCCCAACATATAAATCTATAACTATAAATATAATATCTAGACAAATTCTCTCTTAATACATCACAGTCCCCACATATAAATTTGTAACCAAGTAATTTTTGATATGTTTAACCATTTTAAAATGCAATCTTTAATTTGTTACCTTTGTAGCTAATATAATTTATAATAAAATATAGAATATTATAAAGATATGCCTCTTTTGAGATAAGGGCTGTAGACGTTCTTTAAAATCACTCATCTCAAGAGTCATGAACACCATGTGTAATCATAGATAAAAGTGTAAACTTGTACATCATGAAGGCACATATACAACATAGGCATGTCTAGTAACATATAAAGATGTAATCATGTAAGCTCAAAATGTGATATATAAACCAATAATATGATTTTAGTTAATAATCATGGCATGTAAGGATGTTATAGGAGAAAGGAGTGGAAGGTGAATTACCATAAAAGTATCTTGAAAATGGGGGGAAATTATATGTCACAATGGAACCATATAAATATATCATCATGTAAGGCTTGATAGGCATATGTAATCCATATGAGGGTGAGCTAGTAGGGGTGAGAAACAAATAATATGCCCTGATATAATAGGATATTCCAATATGGCCAAAATATGATAGTAAATGTATTAAGTGTGATTACCATAATGTGACTCGATATAAGAAGGATGTGATGCATGTGATCCCATTCTAATATAGTCCATACAAGATCAATAATCACATGGGTAAGGAAATATTTGTATAAGATAAGATCAATGATGCTTATGGATAAGTATGGATATGATGCCTCCAATGGAAACAGGTAATTATTTTACCTTAATACAATTTTACAACCCTAATAAGATTAAAATTAGTATAATAATTTAGATATTAAGATATGGCATTCAACCATACATGTGAATGTAAAATATTGAAACTAGTTGTAATTATATGACAAGTGGCATATAATAAATATAGTAAGTATAAATAAGGGATGAGTACTTAGATTTTTGTTTGATTGTTTGATTATGACTATATGAGGGACATGGAAATCAGACTAAATAAAGCATGTGATTGATTTGATTTAGGAACTATACTTCTTTCTACATAGGGTTAGTTTCATTGATCTAGGTCAATATCAAATGTCGATACTAACTTGTGTTGTTCATTAATAACCTATGCAAAAATGAGGTATTTTGACAATATAGTCATATTCACATGTTTTTGAAAGCTCTATATGTGAAATATTGAAACCTGATGATGCATGAAACTTAAGGTTCATCCTCCTTCACCTTGAAAACATAAGTTTGTTTGTCAAGGTTAGAAACCTACAAAATTTGGGAAAGTGTAATGGGATGAACTAAACTAAATTACCCCTATTTGATTATTGAACACTACCTATGTATTTGATACTCCAAAGAGGGAATTGAAGCCACACGTATTTCTCCCACCTAGTGTGATTTTGAAATTGTGTTCCTTCTTTATATGTATGTAGTTAATGATTTGGATATAATAGTTGAAAATGATTTATTTGAATTGGATTTGGAATGCTTCAGACTTGATTTCTAACTAATCCTAGTGATATACTCACAATTTAGGAAGAATAAATAAAAATCACTTAATGTGAAATAGTGTCTAGATGTGTACTAGATTAGTTCCCATCTCATTTTTTAATGAGAGCTTGAGTTGTTTATATATGAGTAAAATTAGGTAATTTCTCATGCAACTAACACAATATGAAATGGGTAAATATTAAGGAAAGGTTTGAATTTAAAAAATTAACCATTGCTAGGAGAGGGTTGATTCTACCTAGATTAGGTCAGTATTGACTAGTGATACTAATGGAACTGACCTATGTACAGGTGGACTGAAATAAAGGTTTAAATATGTTTATGCAATATATTTAGTAGGTTTGAAATAAACATTGAATTTCATGTAAGTGTGTAACAATAGAATGGAAGGGTCAAATCATAAGGTAACATGTAAGTGTGAGAGAATCGTGTATTATGACCTTATTTGTGTATTCAAATCATGCATGGTAATTGTGTGTCAATATTGTCATTTTTAAGTAATTAATACCAAATTTTAGTATGTACAAATGCCCATATTTTGTTCTAGGAATGGAATTGCTAGATTAAAATGAAAAGATATAAATGAGAGTGTACAACACACTTTGTCTTTGGTGTGAAGCTACAATTGTGAAAGTCACTCAAAAAATAAATTGCATTAATATGTAGTTAATGTCCATAGAAAGATTATTTTAATATTAAATTTAATTTTAAAAAAAATAAAGAGCAAGTAAAGAGTATAGTGTGTTGTTGAGAACCATGTTTCCCTTTCAACTTATTGGAGATGATGCTTCCTTGTTGAAGAATTAGAAAAACTTGTGCTTCCTTGTTGAAGCATTAAAAAAACATGTGCTTCCTTGTTGAATCACATGGATAGTTGGGTTGATTGTGTCCCATTTATTTTACTTATGTAAGCTCTTGGGTTTGGAAATTAATATGTCCCAACCCTCATGAAAGTGAGAAGATGTACACAATGCAGTAAACTAAATAACTACAAAGGGGGGAACCACATAATGGATTCACTCAAATAAACTAAATCAAAACATGTAGATGGATTATAAATTAAATTATATAGTTTATTTCTAGTTTTCTCAAGTTTTTTCCATGTAAACAAAATGTATGATTGAAAAGGAATAAACAATGTTCATGCCCCCATCATGAATGTAGGTTTGATTGTATAGTTCACCCATGTTCACTCAATGTAGAATAAATGCATGATCAAAAGGGAATGAAAAATGTTTATTCCCCCATCATGACTATAGTTTTGATAAGTATGAAGTGGAATGTAACCATTTTACATTTAATTTTAAATTGTGTTGTTGTGTATGTTCATCAACTAGTATCATGCCCCCTGAATCTGTACCAACTGATATAGAGTCTTATACCTCTATATGCTAAATTTGAGAACATGTATCTCAAATTTATGTGTATGTGGAAACATGTAATTCATTTTTATATAAAATTTGTACATATGCCCATGCATTTTCACCCAAGTGTGTATGAACTTGTGCTCAAGTATTTATAAAAATGAGTGTATATACATGGTATACGCCCTCATATTTTTAATTGATATGCCAATATCTATCATGTAACTATTGAACCATATGATATCTAAACTATTATGAATCTCTCATAAATGATTTTATGTTAATGGAGGCTTATGTCTTTATTAAAACCCCACTATAATACCCTCCTTTTTGAGATGATGGATGTGTCAAGTAAGTCAATCATGTCAAAAGAATAGTTAATTGTATCATGTCATGTATAAAGATAACATCATGTATAATCATGTGAAAATTTGGAGTATATATCATCATAGTAATGTATATGTCAATCAAATCATGTATGTAATATATGTAATACAAGGCATATAAGTTTCATTTATAGATACATGAATCAATGAAGCATGAATTAATAGGATCACTAAATAAAACTACGTACTAAAAATGCATGATATAGATCATGACACTACTCAATGTTAGCAAGCTCAATAAGGTAGATGTTATTTTCACACATAAGACCAAAAGACCCATAACTGGGACATAAATATGTCACAGCAAACAAGGCTAAGGGATGCACACAATGGGACATAAATATGTCAAAAACAAAAGACATAAAATATGTCATAGATAAGGGACATCAAAGATGTAACATAAATTAAGGCCAAAGGCCACATGTAAGGGAAATATATATGTCATAATCAAGGAAAAATTGCCACACATAATAAAAAATCTCAAATTATCTTATCATGTAAGATAGTAACAACATCAATGAAATATAGAACAAGTAAATACTAACCTACACCATCCATATGTATCAATATCACATCATAGTATAATATCATATTAATGTAACATTATGTAAGATATGAGTAGCTAGTAAGACATGTGTAAGAGATATAGGTAACTCAACATGGTAGAGAGATCATAATTGTTTTTTGAAATAAGATGCCCCCAGTATTGCATGGACATTCAATAGAAGAAAGTCTGACATTTGTATCTCCATGTGTAACATGTATGTCTTGCATCATACTCATATACCATGAAATGCATGTGTGTATGAAAATAATATGTTATCCCCCAAAAAAGTGGAAAATTATATATGTAAATAGTGTAATCTAGTAATCATTTCATGCTCAGGTCCCTATTTTTTAATATTTTTATTTTTTTGAATATTTTGAATGATTTTGTATTTTCTTGATTTTTTATTATTTTTCATTTTTTAAATATTTAAATTTTGGAAAATCTAACTAATGATCAAAAAAATGGGAGGCTCATGGGAATGCCTTTATCAAATAGTATATGGATCCTCTATCATGGATGAATGGTACAAGCTATGGGTACATAAAAATTAGATAAGAAACCATGTGTTATGACAAAATTATCATGATCACTTATCATAGAAATCAGTGTATGATGGGTAATTCTATATGGCTAAGGAATTTATGGGGTCCCTTGTATAACATGATAATGCCTTACTACCTATGTTCACTATGGAACACACTAACCAGTTAAGAATGTTAATTGAGTATGTGTTATAGGATATGATGGCCTCTATGAGCATCTAATAACTCTCTAATGTGATCAGTGTGTAATATTCAATTGTTTAGTGGACCCAATTACTTTAATTTGAATAAGGTATATGTAAATATTTGTTTATATGTAACAACCATCTCTCTATAATGATCATGAATAGGTGTACCAACTATCTCTATATAATGATCATGAGTATGTGGAACAACCAACTATGGTGGTGGTGGGAATGGATGAGGAGATACCATTGGCTATATATGGTACTCATACCATACACCTATAACTATGACTACCTTATTGCAGTGTATGGTATTGCATAAAGTTTTTGTATCCATTGTCATCTTTAAAAACACATCAAATACATCATTACTATGTATAACTAAGAATGACATGGTTAATATGATAGATCCCACCTAAAGATGAAGTAATTTATGTCCCAAGGTATTCTTTTTTATGTCCATATAATCCATTAACTTATCTTGATGTATCTATAAATATTTGTGTGTACCCAAGGGAGTAAATAAGTGTTATCATACATATGTTCTCACTTGAACCATTTTCTATCATGTCACAATGTATGGTTTGTTCATTGATATAGGATTGTATAAAAAGTGCATGAAAATCTAAATCACCATAAAAAAATGTCAATATCATACATGATCATAGGATATTGTGATGAAGTATCAAATAGTGTGCCAATAATTGCATCTATTTGGTGATCATATGTTAAATGTGGAGGATGCATATTATATGCATAATAGGTTTTTGAAATATCCTTAGTCTATGCCATCTTGTGCTTAGGAAATGGATCATTAAATATCTTCAACTTGTGGTTTTTGTTGTGTTTAGTCTATATTATTATATATGGATGCCCAAGTGGATAATGTTTTCCATCAATAATATTTTGTATCTCATGTCTTAATTTAAAGCATATGTTCATTGAATATCTTGTAATCTGATGATAGTCACAACATGAATTTATATCATAGTTTTTTGGTGTAGGTTTGTTTGGATCTAGATCTTGTAGAGGAAGAAGTGTGATATGGTTTCACTCAAATAA
>JARHVA010009047.1:0-60000 GCA_037957365.1 Torreya grandis
GTGGAGGATGACACCTGTAGAAGAAAGAGACTTGAACAAGAAAATTGTTAGATGGATAGGTGGTGGGCTGCCAAGCAAAGCTTGATCCTAGAAGTGCAAAGACCTCCCTGAGGGATGAAAACCCACTAGTTGATAAAAAATAATGTCTGATAAAGAGCAAAATGTTGCTAAAAATAGAGATGATAAAAGGCTAAATTAAAAAAAATAGAAGCAAATGCATACCTAAAGGCTGTTGTCAGTCTGGCACAGTCGCCGATGTCAGTTAGTCTGCCAGCGTCGGTTGGTCAAGGTCTACCGACGTCGGTTAGTCTGCCGACATCGGTGGGGGCAGTGGGCCTGGTGGCCAGCGTCGGTCGGGGCAATGGTCTTGGATAGAGTCTGGATGGGTTTATGGTCTACAAAATGATCTGAGAGTCTGGTCCGTGGTGTCTGAGAGTCTGTTTGGAGGTCTGTGCAGGGTTGCAGGGAGACAAATAAGGGCTAAGGAGGGACTCAGGTAAAGGACAGGGTGACAGGGAGATAAGGATGAGAAAAGGCTTTTCAGCCTCTCAGGGAAAAGCAGGTTAGGTCTAGGCTAACAGAGCTTGGAAATGGGCAGTAGTCTGATTGTTAATGTTAAGAAGAAGCAGTAACTAGAAAACTAATTACTAACATAGTCTAAATAATTGAAATGAAAACACAAAAGAAGTACTTACCTATGGCTTGCTGAAGAAAGAGTGTTGCAGACTGGTTGCTGATGCAGAAGACTTCCTGCAATGTGAGCCCCTATAGCCTATGGTGCTTGCTGTGTGCCTGAGAGAGAGAGAGGATGGTAGATTGGAAGGTTTGCTGGTTACAAATTGAAAGATTGGATGTCAGATTGAAAGGTCAGATTGTTGAAGATGCAAGATTGAAGGATTGTTCCAAATTTTGCATTCGGGGTCGAGAATGCAGTTTTGAAGGCAACCGATGTTGGCAAAACCACCGACGTCGGCCGACTACTGACCGACATTGGCAGCTGGAAGGTGGCCAGAAAGGCTAAAAATAGCCTTTTGTCCATTTTCTCATCATCCGAGGTCAGCGGGTCGGGGTAAGAAATGGTCAAAGGTGGTTTAATAGGCGTGGGAGATGAATGGAAGGGTTGAAATGGGGTCTAGGCATGTAAGACTTGGCATGGGGTAGTGGAGGGCATCCAAGGAGATGTATCCTAGGAGGGGTGAGGTGTCAAGGAGAGAGAGAGAGGGAATTATTAATTTAAAATAGATAATTATTTTAAATTAATAAGACATAGATGGGTTAGGGATGGTTAAAAGTTAGAAAGGGACCAAGGGGGGAGGACGACCAAGGAGTAGACATGATTTCGGTGTCTACAATATGTATATATATATATGTATATATGTATATATATATATATGTATGTATATATACGTGTGTGTATATATATATATATACACACACACACACACATACATATATATACACACACACACACACACACACACACACACACACACACACATATATATATATATATATATATATATATATATATATATATAGACACATGTGTATACATACATACATACATACATACATACATACATACATACATACATACATACATATATATATATATATATATATATATATATATATATATATATATATATATAATAGGTCTAGGCCAACCCTAGGTTCTTTAGGAATTAAAAAGATATCTATTAGAGCTAAAAAGAAGGAAAAGGAAAATAGAGTTGTGGTGTTATTATCCTCTTGTAGTGATAATATCCAGGTGGTATAAATTTAGGCACTAGGGGCCAGGATGTCTAAGGAAGGGTTTGGGACTAATTTTGAGATGTCTAGGTATGCGTGTGGCATACATGAAATCTAAGTAAGTGTCTACATAGGCCCTAAGATAGTTTTAGGAATAAGATAGGAATGGTTGTCTCAAGTAGCACTCTTGGCACTAAAGTGTCATTTTGAGATCATTGCACACACACACACACAATAACATTAAACTATAAATATTCCATTCTCAATGTTGCTAGACCTCACCATTTACCATATACATGCAAAGTGCTTTTGAAAGTGTTTCAACATAGGACCACTATATATATATATATATATATATATATATTGATCTAGGTCTTTTGAATGGTTTTAAATAGGTCTAGGCCTTTATCCACTAGATGGAAATCAAACAAAAACAAGTACAGAATAAGTTTTACATAATCAAGGTTATTAATCCCTATTCTTCCTTACTTCTGCATATAGTCTTATACAACCCTTCTAAGCTTAGAATATATAGACTTATAGTCTCAAGACTCATTCAAATCACTCAAACTGACATTCATATTAGCTTTATTTGCAGTTGCACCAGCACTTAGGTGGGGAGAACTACATCAGGCTTGATCCATCAAAGTATTGGTATATAGGCAACTATAATCATAATACGGTGTTGAGGATGTCCATTCCACCCAACTAACACCACATATATATTGCTTGTTCTAAGTCAAATTCCCTAATCACATAGAGGTATAAGGTTTGCATATACAATTATTCACAATAGGCCACATATAGTGAGTCAAACTTTGTCCACAAATTAATAGCCTTGGTAGACTCAGACACATGTGTTCTTATAAGCTCAGAATAGTTGTTGCATAGAGGACACTTTTGCCATAAGTAGACACTAGCACCATAATGCTACTTTCTAGGGTAGGGCACTATTGTATAGGAGGGTTTTCTACAACTAGATCTTATTTGTGACACTTAGACCAACTCATGTACCATTTTTTAGCCTCTATTATTATTATTATTATTATTATTATTATTATTATTATTATTATTATTATTATTATTATTATTATTATTATTATTATTATTATTATTATTATTATTATTATTATTATTATTATTTAGACCAACTCATGTACCACTTTTTAGCCTCTATTATTAATCATACCAACTCATGTACCTTTTTTAAGAATAACTAAGTACTCATTTTTTTCCATTTATATTATTAGAAAAATTAGTTTAGCTCAACTTTTTCACAAGTTAGTGGTTGTATTTATTACAAAATTTATATCCTGATTTACTATACTCAAACCCTTTAAAAACCTAGGGCTTACACTCTATAAACCATTGAAAATTAATTCATTTGGTGAATCTAACTTAATTTAAACACATTGCTTCAAACTCTAGTGCACCATTAGGGTTTCCCTTCTTATTTTTAGAATATACTCAATTTTTAGTTTTTAGCTTTTCATGATGATTATCATGATGAATGCCATTTTTTATTTTTTGTGAAAATTCTTGTGGTTTATCTTACATGCCTACTACCTACCATTTATATAAATATGCACATGTATGTCACTCATCTCATGGACCATGTTATAACTCATCTTATTTCACACATTGGTCCACCCTATCTTGAGTCCCACTTTTATGTGGATCATTATTGCATGCTCACATTGAGTTACCTATAATTAATACTCAATAACAGAGAGATCATATGACTCATTTTGTTCCACCTCCACCTAAACCAATTGATTACCTTTTCTTACATCCCACCTTTACTACTTACAATCAATAAATAGTAAATCCTACTATTTGAGTTATTACTAGATGGAACAAGATGCTGCCTCAAACTATATAGGATCAATGTAATACCACCATCCCTCCTCACCCCAAAAACACTACAATATGTCCTTGGGATCCACATAGAGAGTTTGATATTTTGAATCAAGTGAGAAATACACTAGCTAAAATTTATGTATTGAAATTAATCCAAAAGGCAACCATTTTCAAATATATTATTTTTTAAACAATCAATCATACATCTTTGCTTCATGACACAAAGCTTGTTTAATTTGCACCTATCATGAACACTATCAGGGAAATTTAGGATGTTATATCTTTTTCCAGTTAGGATTTACCCTCACTATCAGTTATTGATTAGAATCTACCACTCTTCATTTATGCACAAATCAATACCACCACTATTAAATGAGTTCTAATTGACCATGGTTCAAGACTTAACATATGAAACATCACATTTATATAAATGATGAGAGTTGATATGGAATCTATTCAAAAGACATATAAGAACATTAGAGATTTTGATGACATTCCTAGACATGCATTGGGTTCTATTACATTAGATATTATGGTTTGAATAAAAACCCTACCTACATATCTTCAGGCGATGCCTAATCATTTGCACTACAACCTATTACTTGGGAGACCATGGATACATCATATCGAGGTTGTACCCTCTACCTTGCAAAAATGTGTTAAGTTTTTATATGATGGATACTTATACACTTTTCCAATAGATAATCAACCATTAAGATATTATAGAGTCACCAAGCCTATCACCATGTGTACATCTTTAGATGGGATACCTCATGTTCTTATATAGTCCCCACCTCACAAGATTTTGATTGAGTATATGTATACATATGAGTTTGGGGAATCTAGAACCACTATTCCTACACCCATTCAAGATCCTCCTACATCATAGTTACCTTCACCCTTGATGGAGGAGAACCCTCATATAGTATAATTATCCCCACCCACAACAAATGATGAGAATATCATAGCATACTTACCATTAATTATTAATTCAGAGAAAGTATCTATCTAAAACTATGATATCGATTCTTAGGCCACCATAGAGGATGGTCCAACATCCATTGACATTGATGATACTTATGTGGATTAAGCTTCACACCAGTTGTCCCTAAAAAATACAGAGATGATTCTAAGGAATTTATGCCTTTTACCACACATAAAACCACTAATTCATAGTCCTACAACTACACGCTAACCCAATAAGTTATAATTAGAGTTAGTTTCCTCCATCCACTTAGTACATATGGTTACTTATATGGACATTAACCCAATTATATAGACTCAGGTAAATAGTTCACAAGATATACCACATCAAATTTGATAGATATTAATTGATAGAAGATTGATGGCATTACCCATACTTTGTCATAGATTTTGTTAGAAAATTGTCATAATAGGATGGTAGAACCCTTTTATCATTTTCATAGGATAAAAAGGCTTGACACAAATACATGTTCAACATTACAACATAAGTTGAATAAGTTCAAGGCCTAGGGAAATATTCATATTAAAATGCCTCAAACTCTACCAGTATAAGCACCATGATAAAATATTTCTCAACATAGATATTCATAGAACGATCCCTTGACTATCTAATTTTTATTTATGGACTGATACATCCCTCATGTTGCTATAGATGAGGATTCAGATCCCAACACATATACATTGGCATTCTTATATCACATAAGACATCAGGATAGTGAGCTACAACATGCTATACATTGTCAAGATTCTTTAGGACACATCACATTACCAATTTCATGTGGCCCAAAGGTGGCCAACACATTACTTTTCATCACGAGAACATGCACTCATAGACATGTTAGCCTTAAAATTACATGTTTATAGGAAATGAATGCCATAGTTGATCGCATAGATAGATACTTGAATTTTAGTCACAAGGAACACACAATTTAAATTTTACATGATGGCTCAAATGTGGATCATAGATTCTATACAGATACATTGCTGTCCAATGTTTCTTACCCTGGGACTGCATATAAGGCTTATTACATAGTAGAGAAGCATTCTATTTAAATGCATAGAATCTAGATTAACACCAAGTGTAAAGCTACACTTATATAGACACCAAAGTATGATGATCACGATGATTACTATTTATTTGAGTTTGGGTAGATTCAATATCTAATATTACATGACCTCCAACTGGGTCTACCATTTGATTATCCACATCCCATGGATGTGCCCTTAGGTCTATAAAGATATTACACTTTAGTTTTACATTATCTCGTTTGTTTCTAGCATTTACTTGTACATAGTGTCATTTATTCTTAATTCTTGGAAATAGTTTCATTCTCATGTTGCTTATACATACATACATACATAGATATATATATACATATATACATATATATATATATATACATATATATATATATATATACATATATATATATATATACATATATACATATATACATATATATATATATACATATATACATATATACATATATACATATATATATACATATATATATATATATATATATATATATATATATATATATATATATATATATATATATATATGTACACATATATATAACATATATGTATATATACATATATATATACATATATATACATATATATATATATATATATATATATATATATATATATATATATATATATATATATATATATATACATGTCAAAAACATTCAAATATTTAATCAAAAAATATGAATTATAGATTGTATGCATTTCCATGTTTACACTTCTTATACTTTCTAGTTATCACATATGTTAGTTATCTTAGTACAACCATTTTTATCACACATAAATGCTTCACTTGTTCTTTTTGAGTTTTCATAGATGCTTAGAGGACCCAAGTCCACCACATAGATCCAAATATTTTACTATCTACCCACTGGGGGAATATACACATATACATAAATTCCTCATTTAATATATTCTTCCATTTTTCACTATACCATATGCAGGTTTCAATTGCCAAGCTACATATTTATAAGCTCTATATCATAGATTTAGCATTGTTATATCTTGATATTGATCATACTACACTAATCAAATTTATCACTGAGTACTACTACTCTAGACTTAGTTTATGTACATCCTTGCTCTTATACATATTTTTACCACATGTTTATGCATACTTTCACTTCTCGATTTACTAGTTTAGACTTGATTGTGCCTTCATGCTTCTACATCTACTTGTGGGAATTTGAATATGTAATTGTTCTATGGGTCTATGCCACCTCCTTTAATTGTATGTATGATTTGGACATGTGCCCATGTCCTTGTGTGTACTTTCTTGATTATGTATGTGAACATTTAAACATGTCCTTCCATGTGTCTCTAATCCATATTTCTTGTTCTTTGCATATGTGTAAATTTAAACATGTCCTTGTATGTATTACTCTATCATATTTAGTGACACATTCCCAAGTCCCTTGTATTTTGGCCGCTTGGCCTATTTTGCATGCCTCATGTATTTTTTATGTATGATTTTATGTATATGTCATGGCCATGACACTTGTATTTTTATTGTTATATAGTCTAGTTTTAGATGCCATGAGGGAAATCATGCGTCTCCCCTTCCTCCATGGGTGTTGTGATGGACGTCATGCCCCATCCTGTAGGTAGTTACTTAGTTTATTACTCAGATTTGATATTCACACAAGTAGTTTACATATAGACCACATCAAATTCTACATATATTACTTGATAGAGGATTGAAGGCATTACCCATGATTCATCACATATTTTGTCATATATTGTCACAAAAAGATGGTATAACATTTTAGCCATTTTCATAGGCTAACAAGACATGATTTAAATACATGCTTATCATTACAACATAAATTGAATAAGTTTAAGGCCTAGGGCACTATTCATATTATAGAACCTCCAACTCCACCATTATAGGCACCATGAAAATGTATTCATCGACATATATATTTTTGAAATGATCCCTTGACTATTCGAGTTTTCATCTAGGACCGATACATCCCTCATGTTTCTATAGATGAAATTTTGGATCCCAAAACCTATACATTGGCATTATTATAACACATAGGACATTAGGAAAGTGAGCTAAACCATGTTATACATTGTCAAGATTTCATAAGACATATCACACTACCAACTTCATGTGGCCCAAAGGTGGCCAACACATTAATCATCATCATCATCATCACATGTACTCGTACACATGTTACCCTTGAAAGTACATGGTTATAGGAAATAGATTCCATAGTTGATTGCATATATAGATACTTGACTTTTAGTCATGAGGGACATATAATTCACATTTTACATGATGGCTTAGATAAGGATCATAGATTCTACATAGACACCTTGTAGTCCAATGTTATTTACACTGAGACCACATGGGAGGATTTTTACATAGTAGAGAAGCATGTTATTTAGAAGCATAAAATCCAAAATAACACCAAGGGCAAAGCTACACTTATACAGACACCAAGGTATGATGATCATGATGACGATGATTTATTTCAATTTAGGCAGATTTAGTATCTCGCAGTATATGACCTATTACCGTATCTATCATTTGATTATCCACATCCCATGCATATGCTCTTAGGTCTATAGAGACATTACACTTTAGTTTTACATTATCTCATTTATTTTTGAAATTTACTTGTACAAGTGTTAATTATTCTTATTTATTGTAAATAGTTATATTTTCATGTCACTTATACATAGCTTATATCCATAAATTAAAAAAATAATAAAATATGTCAAAAACACAAAAAAATTCAATTATTTACTCATAAAAAAAAGTTATAGAATTGTATGCATTTCCATGTTTACACTTCTTATACTTTCTAGTTACTACATATGCTAGTTATCTTAGTACAATTAGTTTTATCACAAATGCATTCTTCACTTTTTATTTTTGATTGTTCTTATATGCTTACAAGACATAGGTCTACCACATAGATCCATATTTTCTACTATCCACCCATTCAGGGTACACACATATACATAAATTACTCATTTGACACATTTACCCTTTTGGGGTAATCTTATAGATAATTTTGATTGCCAGGTTATGTTTATATAAACTATGTATCAGAAATTTAGCATTATTATATCTTGATATTGATCATACTACACTACTCATATTTATTGCCAACTACTACTACTACTCTAGAGTCAGTTTATGTACATCATTACTCTTATACAGATTTGTACCACATGTTCATGCATACTTTCACTTCTAGATTTACTATTTTAGACTTGATTATGCCTCCATGCTTGTAAATATACTTGAGGGAATTTGAATATTCCATTTTTGTATGGATCTATGCCACCTCTTTCATTATATGCATGCTTTGGACATGTGCCCATGTCCCTGTGTGCTTTATTGATTGCGTGTGTAGATATTTGAACATGTCCTTCCATGTGGATCTAAGCCAACTTGATTGTTCTTTGTGTATGTGTACATTAAACATGTCCTTGTATGTATTGATTTATCATATTTAGTGACATATGAGCATGTCCCTTATATTATGTCCCCTTGGCCTACTTTGTGTGTGTTATCTATGTTGTACATATGTGTCATGGCCATGACACTTCTCTCTTATTTTTCACACTCCTTAGTCTTATATTCTATGAGGGACCTCATGCATCTCCCCTTCCTCCCTAGGTTTCATGATTGACATCATGCCCCATCCCCCTAGGTAGTTACTCAGTTTATTACTCTGATTTGTTATTCATACATGTGCTTACATCAATACATATATCTCGACAGCCTTGTGCATGTTATATTTAACATACATCATATATTACAAAATCATGCTCAAATTATATTACATTCTAATGTCATGTATATACATTATGTTACTTTATTACGTAGATATCATATATGCTTAGGCTAACACATATCATGTATATAATTTTATTTTGAGGATAGTTCTTGCATAGGTTTATATCTCTCCTCAAAAGAGTGGGTATTCATAGAGATTTTTCATAGTGATCAGGCCATCTAAATGCACTCATAATATAGTTTCTATCATGTAGGCATAGAATAAAAATCTCAATTTTAGAAAAACACAATGGAAAATAGTCTAACATAGATTAGACTTAGTTGGCAAAAAAATAACATAACAGAACACTAGCACTAAAAGTGCACACTATCACCACAATGCTATTCTTCAAGGTATGGATATATTTTATAGTATCCCTAGAAGTATAAAACTCGAAGTTTTCTAAAAAGGCACAATAGTTACTATCTAGGTTTACATAGATTTAGTTATAGATTACCGGTGTTTGATCAATTTTGCTTAGTTTTGCACAAAAAAATACAAATTTTCATAGATTGAGGGCATCATGTGTGGAATGACTACTCCTATTTCAACTTCATATACTTGGATATAAATTATTACAAATTATACTAGAATCTATATGCTTAGATATCATGCTTTGGGGCATGTGCATGACACATTATTTTTGTATGCTTACTTATGCACTAGTTAATTAGATGGAATGTAAAACTCTGTGTCATTATCTATATTATACACACCATACACCATGTTCCAAGCAATACACCATATTGATTACTCCATCTGTAGTGGTTAGCATTATTACGTAGTCCTAAAGCTACATACTTGAGTGTTTGAGGAGGCCCTTAGGCTGATTTTCATGCCAGAGTTTTTGAGAGGCCACAGAGCTATTATATAAAGTTTCAATTATAATAATACAAATTTAGTTACATTGTAAAATTTAGTGACAGATGCATCTACTACACATGGGTAGGTAATGATGGAGTCATAGTCTACTTGAGTTCTTGATCCACCTACATAAGAGGGTTAAACAAGCCATCAGTGCAATCCAAGCTATTAATAGGTTGTGATCTACCAAGTAAGGGTGGGAAATGATGTAGTCAAATCTAGATGAAGTTATTAATCAACCCACATATGGGGATTGAGTAAGCCATCATTTTAGTCTAAGTTATTCATCAATTTGATTAATATCTACATGCACACCCACATTATGTCATAAAGTTTTTGCATTGGTCCATGTACCTAGTGAGGTATATTTTTTCCTTTCCTCTCTCTTATCTATTTACTTATTTTTGTCTTTTCTCTTAAGATTTACTATGGACTGATCTATGCATATTCTATTTGCAGGACACACAATGGAGCATACTTCACATACTCAGATCCAAATTCACATACTTGGCCTCAAAAGTAAGTCTAGGTACACCTATTTTTCCTTTATCATAGTCATTTTACTTTTTTTTCACTTCTAAAATAATGGGGGGGGGATGCAATCATCTAATAATGACACTTGAGTTCCAAGAGTGTTACTTGAGCCCAACCATTCTTAGATTATCCCTATCCCTATCTTAGGGTCTATTTAGAAACTTATCCATCTTTTGTGTATGCCACACACATACCTAGACATCTCAAATTTACTCCCAACCCCTTCTTTAGGCAACAGGCCTTTAGTGTCTCAAGTTCTACCACTTAGACACTAGTGCCATAAGTGGATAATAGTGTCACAACCTTATTGTCCTATTTGGGTGTTATGGTCCTTTTCCCTCTTTTGAGATCTAACAGATATACTTTTAATTCCTAAATCACCTAGGGTAGGCCTAGATCTATTTCAAATGATACACAAGCACCACACACACACACTCACACCCACATATATGTGTGTGTGTGTGCGCACACACATGTGCACACACACACACACATATACACATACCTATATATATGTATGTGTGTGTGTGTAAATATATATACATACATATATATATATATATATACATATATATATATATATATATACATATATATATACATATATATATATATATATGTATATACATATATACATATACATATACATATACATGTATAGATATACATATATACATATATATGTATATATATACATATACATATATATACATATACACACACACAGACACACACACACACACATATATATATATCTATACATATATATATATATATATATATATATATATATATGTATATATATATGTATGTATATACACACACACACACACACACACACATATATATATATCTATACATATATACATATACACACACACACACACACACACACACACACACACATATATATATATATATATACATATATATATATATATATATATATACATATATATGTGTATATATATATACATATATATATATACATATATATATATATACACACACACACACACACACACACATATATATATATATATATACACACACACATAGTCCATCCTACCCAACTAACACTACATGTTTACTAATTGTGCCAAGTAAAATTCCCTAATCACATGAAGGTCTAGTGTTTGCATACAAAATCAGTCACAACAAGTCATAAATAGTGAATCAAGGTTTATCCACATAGGAACAAGCTTGGTAGACTTAGACAAAAGCACTCCTAAAATATCAGAATAGTTATTGCATAGAGGAATTTAGTTTCATAAGTGGACACTAATGCCATGATGTTACAATTCAAGGTAGGTTGCTATTGTATAAGAGGGGTTTTGACACTTGGATCTTGTTTATAACACTCAAACCTACTCAGGTGTACTAGTTTTCATCTTCAAGTTCCTTTATCTCAGGTAATTTATAGCTAAGTATTCATTTGTTTCCTTCATTACTTTTATTAGAAATAATAGTTTAACTCAGTTCTCTCACAAGTCAATGATTATATTTATTCCATATTTTATACTTTGATTTGCTATACTCAGACCCTTAAACAATCTATGGTTTACACTCCATAAACCCTAAAAAGTTTGTTATATATATATATATATATATATATATATATATATATATATATATATATATATATATATATATATATATGTAAGTTTTATGGAGTGTAAACCCTAGGTATCATGTGAATTTCCTCAATTTTTTTCAATAATATTTTATTATATATAGGTATATATTCATTGAAAAATAATACTAATTAGTTGATGTGTGTGTGTGTGTGTGTGTGTGTGTGTGTGTGTGTGTGTGTGTGTGTGTGTGTGTGTGTGTGTGTGTGTGTGTGTGTGTGTGTAAACTAATTAGTATTATTTTTCAATGAATATATACTATATATAATAAAATATTATTGAAAAAAATTGAGGAAATTCACATGATACCTAGGGTTTACACTCCATAAACCCTAAAAAGTTATACACACACACACACACACAAAAACTAATTAGTATTATTTTTCAATGAATATATACTATATATAATAAATTATTATTGAAAAATTTGAGGAAAATCACATGATATAAAATTATTTCTTATCCTTCACTTTTCAAATATGTATTGTTATTTTTAGACAATACAATTTCTCTCTAGCTATCTATCTAACATTGTACCACACATAAACAAATCCTAAAATGAATATAAAGATGTAAATTCAAATGAAAATAAGGATTGTTTATGTCGTAATTTGATGCAAAAGTGTTTGGGTTAGCATTAGAGGTACAATTCAAAAATCCACATATAATGTCAAACACTAACACACATTACGTCATCTTTTTTTTGCTAACATAGCCCTTTCATGTAGATAGAATGAGGAGTTAATGATATTTAGAAGTTTTTAGTGTAAATTTATTAAAACTTCTTAGTCTATCGTAAACTACATCATCATATAAAAATTATATAAAAATAGTTTTAGAATTTACAACATTTATAAAAAGTGATAATAGAAGTGTCACAAATTCATCAAAATGTTATAATCTATAAAACAAAAAAATTAACAAAATTATTTCATTTTATTTCAAAAAGGCTCGGTAGAAAGGTGCTTGATATTTATGAACCTATATGAATATGAGTAATAAAATGACAAAACTAATATATCATTTTATAAATATGATTTGTTTTTTAAAAAATTAGACATATAAGCTATGTTTGAAATGTTGGAACTTCTCTTATTACATTATGATGAAATTTCTTACAAAAGACCCTCTAATCGTCAATTAAAGTCAAGGTATGTCTTCATTTATAAAATCTCATTTCAACTTTTGGCCCCTTCTTATGTTTCACTCTCCCATCATATTTAACATAATCATCATCATTATAACAATTTTCAATGCAAATATCATTATTATAATTGAATTGGCATTGTAATCATTATTATGACAAGCAATTATGTTAGTATTTGTGTCTTTTTTTAAAATTAGCATGCTACTTTATATGAATGTTAGGTTAATAAATTTCATATTTTGTAGATGATTTATTTTGTATAGTTAGATAGGTTGTGAGTAGGTATTGGAACTTTAGGTCTATTGATGTGAGGTTTTATGATTAATTTATTATTTAGTATCTCTTTAGGTAACATCTTGTATTGAATTTGTGGTGGAGGATCATAATTAATGCCTTGTATATTAATCAATTTATTTACATGAAAATATTTTAAGCACTAAACTAAAATAAATTATGGTAAACTGGTTTAAATAAAAAATGTACTACACTAAACCATAAAATAATGTGTAGTTTATGTAGGGATAATTTTACGTAAATAAATAAATAAAAACATAACTCATTTTAGTAAAATAATAATTTAGAATAACTAAAAATTAAAAATCTATTGTCATGAGAAGAATATTAAAATTTCATAAATATGCATAATTTTTAAGGTTGAAATCAAGGTCATGAACCAAGGAAAACAAAACCTTGAAACCATTCTATAAAATAACTTTAAAATTATTGTCAAAGTTAGAGTGTTACAATCCTAGTTGTTTCCATGTATTTAACATAGGGATAAGCTAAATTCATGGTCACTATGTCATTAAAAATGAATTTAAAAAAATGTTGATCTAATTTAGGCCTTTGAATACCTTTCTCATCTTCATATAATTCATTGGACATCACCTAAAAGTGCTTCTTCTTCCTTGAAATCATAACCAACTTTAAAAAATTAAAAAACATTAACCAAAAGTGTAGTCATTGGGGGGTTTTATCAATTGGAGCCTCATGCATCGAAAAGTTAGAAGTAATACTCTGTGTAGCTCAACAATAATTTATGGTGATGCAAGCCCCAAATCTTTTATGAATTTCTAAATTACATGAACAATTGAAAATGATAAAATGTGAAGACTCCAAATTGAATTATTCCTTAGGCACTTCAAACCTTAATTTATAATTTCTATTACAACTCTTAACCACTTGTAATAAAAATTATTAGTCCCTTGCTTCTTTCTTTTCATTCTCCTATAAAAAAAGTACATGCACACACACATACATTCTAAATTTAAATTAGCAACCTATTGATGTGCAGTCCAGGACATAAATAGTAGAAAAAGATGATAAAACAAAGCTTAAACACTAGGAAAAAAATAGGGAAGGTTAGAAGGGAGCTATGAAAATAAGGAACTAGGAACATAGTGTTGCACGCATGGTTAGTCCATGAGCATATTTCTATGGTCATGGTCAACTGAGAGTGTAGTACTATGCTCCTAGTCAAGTAGGAAGCACATAGAATCACAGAGGAAAAAAGGAAAACCATGGAGGAGAGACAAAAAATAAATATGAGAGGAATAAGAGGCCTAAAGTGTAGAAAAATGAGATAATAATATACTAATATGATTAAATAATTGATATACATAAATTTACCTTAAATCAATGTAAACTAAGATCTAAAACTACCCTAGACTAAAATTATATGATTATTGAGATAAACTTCCCTTTTGTCCCAAAGTTTTTTTTTTAATATTTATAATAAATAGAGTCTCTATGATTTTGTTAGGATGTTTTTTTATAAGGTCCTTATTTTGTGGTCTTTGTAAACTAAGGGAAAGAAATCAAATTTTAAACATTTTTTTCCCACCAATATTGGTAGAAAGAGACAGATCAAAATAAAAATTTCACATGGTTCTAAATCCTTAATATAAGGATTCAAGACATTCAAAAATTTATATGCATAGAAAATTAGATATAACATGGATAATAAATAGATATGAGCTAATATCATTCCAATTATTGCCATTATAGTAATAATTAATCAAAAGGTCAAAGAATATTTTCTTGTTTTCAAGTCAATCTTGTCTAAGTGTGGTATGGTTATCTCTACTTGTTGTATATGTGGTTAGGATGAATTTATTGTGTGTGTGTGTGTTTGTGTGTAAAATTTTATCTTTACTTTAATATATTTTTCTGAAGTATTGGTCATTGCATGCCAATAAAAATTAAAGGGGAATCATATTTATTTTGTAATTAATTATGGAAAGTATGAAAAGCATAATTTTAATGAAAAAATTATGGTCTCTGATGTTTACTAAAGTTTTTTGGTTCTTATAGAAACCAATAAATAAAAATGTTTTTGAACAAATAAAGAGGGTGGTTATTTAATTTACTTGTTAATTTCCTTTGTTGCATGTTTCCTTTTAGGTGGAATTACATTTGATTATTTTTGAGAGAGATCAAGTGGGTTGTAGTCCAATGGTGAGGATGATGGTGTAAAAGGTTCCACTTAGACATCCACCAAGGTACAAATCTCAGGAGATATAAAGAAGGGATGAGGCTGAGATTGTGCCTCGAGGGAATTTTGAAGAATAGATACTCCTCAGTCCTTGGCACTAAGCCTAAAACGAATTTTGTACACCTAATTTGTGTAAAAGTAGGGTTTCAATCAATTTTTTTTTCAAAGTGAGCTCTAGAAATATAAGAGTGTGGTTTTTTGAAATTGAATCTAAAATAACTTCAAGGGATTGATACCTTTGTATGGATTGATCCTAATCCCAAACTCACATAAAATTCTGCGAAACATTTAAACATATCCAATTTGACTTTGAGGATTGGGAAATGCTCAAGGTTGAGATAAATATATAATTTGACATGGAAGGTGCCTAGGGGGATATCTTGGTTCTTCTCTAGAGAATCCTACCAAAGAGAATATTGATAGGAGATATCCTTATATAATGAAAGAGGAGGTGGAGGACGCTGAGAGAGTTTATTATCAACCTCTTAAATAGTAAAGTCCCTCTTTTAAAGATATTTTCATATTTTTTTTAGGAATCAACTGAGAGGATTTCTGATAGGGTGGAATTAGAGACACTTGACAAATATTGTCATTCTTTGAACCACCTTGATCCAATTTTAGGTGATGATAGTGGATCCTCTCATGACACCCTTTCTTCAAAGTCTTCCCTTGTTGTTGTACCTATTCTTAAAGGTATAGACATCACTAAAGTTTGTTATCCAAGGTTTGCTGAGCAAATTGTTGAGAATATAATGATTAATTGGGTGGAGGGTGTTGAAAAGGTCATGACTTACTTTAATCAAGGACATAGACAAAGGGGTGTTACAATTGTTGTCATGGGCCTTGTTGCTTCTACCAATGAGGGGATTGTTGTTGCCAATGAGGAACTTGGGGTTCCATCTAAGACCCATGCTGTTGAGGGAACTAATTTCCCTTAGAAGAGATTTGAAGTTGAAGTGCATATCCCTAATATTGGTCATCATGTTGAGGACAAACGCCCCTAACTTTGAAGCCTTATTTTTATTTTCTTATGTTATAATGCTCTTAAGGGCTAATTATTCTTATTTGACTTGTGATCTCTTGGATTTAGGCATACTTATTTGTAATTTTGAAGCACACTCTATTAGACTATGGACTTGTACCTTCTTGTTATTTATTATTTATTTTGTTTTGTTATTCATATTTAGACTATTTACTTTTTTTTTTAACTTAAAACAACTTGTTAACATATATCTATTACAAATGGATACATCAATATTACATATAATTATAATATCTATTTCAATGTGATAAACTAATTAATTTTTCTTTTCATAATCATTTTAAACCTACATAAAATGAAAAACAATTTTAAATGAGAACCATCCCAAAACTATTATTTGATGGGAATAGATGTCCACCAAATTTAAAGGATAGTTTCATCTAACCACTCACCTAACCCATATAAATACTAAATGAATTTTAAAGTTAGACTAAATTAATGTTTATGTCATCTATTATAACCCATAACAAACAATATGTCATCTATTATAGCCCATAACTATTGCTTGATGGACATAAATACCCACCAAATTTAATATATGGTTTCATCCAGTCACTCTCAAAACCCATATAGATACTAAGTGACTTTTGAAGTTGCACTAGGTTAATGTTTATGTCATCTATCATAACCTAATTCACAACATTACAACCCTGTGCCAAGGTGCCTTCTACGAAACTCCGTGACAGAATCTTATTTGAATCTTTCAAAAAGTTTTCCAGGTTAGGTTAGATCCGTTTAGTTCACGAAAAGAGAACTTCACAAATATCTGCATTTTGTTGGTTAGATTGCAAAATAATTAAGTAAATTATATTGAAACGTTGACGCGACAGGTGTGGATTGAGGTGGCAAAGTGAGGATTATCACAAGTTTAACTTCAGCAACATTCCATTTATTTATTATTACTACTTTTCAATTCTCTTCGCAGTCGTTAGACTTCTAGAGAGTTTTGGAGTTTACCTGTGGTCGATGCTCTGACTTTTTCCGTGTCATTACGATGGATTGAATTTATTTTGCAAGTGGCATGTCATTGGAGGGGAGGGGAACATACGATGCTGTAATTAAAAATTCGTTTCCATTCCTGTCGTTGAAATGTGATAAGATGAGTATAATGCACGCCGAGTGTCAAATAATGTGATTAATGTCACCACGAGAATTAACAGCGGAGCTGGCGTGTCAAGCTCTGGCCTGCCTAAATATGGAGGCACGCAGCACAGACTTTCGTGGTGAGACAAACCACAATTGAGCGAATGCGTGTCTCTATCTGTGGCAGAGGATAAGGAGAAATAATGCAGCACGGCCATGACACGTGTATGCTTATGTTCAAGGATTTGGACCATAATGGTAGAAGCGTCTGAAAATTTCCCCGTTAAATCAAGTGAAGACCTGAAATTTATATCATTGGAAAATACGCATCTGCAAAGGTTTGTTATTTTTTTATTTTTTCTTTTGGGTGTTATTGTGGAAACGTGAAAGCCCCACTGCGGAGAATTGTGCAATTAACAGTGTTAGGATGGGAATGGATGTGATCGCCTCTGATTGACTGTGTGAAACTGTAGTTTGACGAAACTGAAGTAGAAGCAAAGTGGTCCAGCCGTGCAACGCTCGATCTGCTTTTTGTGTTAGTCAAAAGCTATTCTGATTTTTTGCAGTACCGTCCGTTTCAGATTCATGTTGGGAACATTTTGCGACTGCATGCGTTCCGGCAGTAGTCTCATTTAGCAAACTCGTGCCTCAGACTCTTGGGGATTATTAGGAATTTAGGGTGGATGGAAAATCCATGTACTAAAAGTGCAATCCAACACACGCAATATGCAACTGGGCAGGGAATTAGGTAAGGTTCAATGGCAAAAATAAGTTTTCAGCGTCGTGATGATTCAAACTTTTTGTTTCTTGGTCGAGACGCTATTTCTACAGGAAGTTTGAGCCGACATGTGTTTTCCTACTTTACAACCTTTTCTAATTATATATATATATATTTGTAAATATATAATATGAAGTATTGCAATAATAAATTTTGATAAATATCTTATGTTTTAATGAGAAACATTTGTTAGTAGTATAATCTAAAGCTCTATGATAAATATAATCTAAAGTTTTATTATAAGTATGTATTAACATTATGGTGAAAATTGAGATGATTTAAAATCTTGTTGTAGAGGTGGAGGTAAATATATTATATTGTACAATCATTTTAAGTATTTGGCAAGGACCCTCAATTAATCATGTAAATTATTTGTATTCTTGGAGGTAGAGTCAAATATATTATATTGTACAATTATTCTAAGTATTTGGTGAGGATTCTCAATTAACCATGTAAATTGATTTTATTCTTGTGGGGGAAGGAGAAACCTCTCATATAGTTGAGTTATCATATTGACTTGCTTTTGGTTTCATTTTTAGGTTGAGAAGTAACATCAATAACCTTAACCTTGAATGATGTTTTTACCTTTAAATTTAATTCTATTAAAGGTATGGGCATTAGTCACATAGTTAATTAAGAATGTTAGCTTGAATTGAAAATTATTTTGATTTCAATAGGTTGAAAGCAAACTTTCAGAAAATATACTTTGTAATTCTATATTAGTTTTAATTAATGAGTCATCTTCATAAACGTTATTTTGAATTTAAGCACATACTAACATTTTCAATAGATTCTTATTTAATCTTATGTTGAATCAACAAAGATAATATAAAATTTTAATTAATTGTAGACGATATTTATGAATTATATAGCACCTCAGTGTTGTACACATGGAAAAATTAGACCTTCATTATTCCTCTCAACTCTGGGTCATTCTCATTTTTTAGAAGTCTCACATCTGTTCTATCTTGTTCCCCCTGACCTATCTCTTGGTCCGATGATTCTTATATTTGTGATCCAGACCTTCTATCTTACTCATAATGCTTAAAATATGTTTATCTTATGTCCTTGCAAATTTTGAACCTCTACTTGTTTTCTAACTACGACAACAAAAGCATCAGTCCCTGACCCGTGTGTCAACTTTAGTGTCTTTCCCTGACGCAGGTGTTAAGTACCTTAAAGTCATCTAATTTACAAATGAAATGCATCTTAATGGTCAATCTAAGTGTTTTAATGCGAGATATTTTCCTATAGGAGTGGTATATATTCACAATCACTTCTCATTCATTCCTTACCTAACATCCATACCAAAGAGCATTCAATTAAACAAAACTTCCTTAGTTATTCCTATTTCTGTATCAATCATAAGGATTTTACACACACACACACACACACACACACACACACACACACACATGAAGTATTGAAGGAGTAGTTCAAGAGCCCAATTTTATAAGTTACAAGCTAGATCACTATTGTACTTAATTTCCATATATTGCACCCTTGTGCTCACATAAGCCAACACATTAGGAGAGAACTACATCACTTTGAGACCCTCTTCAGTGTAGTGGACCCTCTTCAGTGTAGTGGCTAGGTTGGCAACACCGTTGATAGAGGGGTCTTTTAGGTTAGCTTGACATCATAAGCCCACTAAACCATTTTTTCCAAGGTCACTATAAAGATGAAGAACTAGGGTTTTGTCATTTCATGAGAAGTGATAGTCCATGACACAAATCTAAATGCATTGGAGTGAAGGTGAAGACAAACTCAAAATATCTAAGTGGTCACATCCTTTTCTAGCAAGTATTGCATCTAGGGCACCTATGTTTGATTTCGATAGTAGTGTTGATGGTAATGTCTAAGGTTGATGCTAGTGTCTACGACTCTAGAGGTACTCAATCTAAAATTTGGTAACTTTTCTAGAATTCTCTTCTAATTTACTTCATCTTTGTTCTAGATCCAAAACTATGTTAGCATTATAACTAGCTAGGTACGTTGTTTCATTGTCATTCCATATTTGTAAGTTGTACTTTCTATTTTTAGCCTATATTAGTTTTAAAGCATATGTCTTATATGAATTTAGCATTTAATTATCATGTTTTAGGTCTAATTATCACCCCTTGTGCATTGTCATTTCTATATTCTTAACCTTATCTACTCAACTATGATCCACATCTAATTTGATATTAAACATTTGGTGAACTTGATCTTTGAGTATACTTTTTGCATAATAATTATCTTTTAGATGCTTATCTCCTTCCTTATCCTAATTTTTGTGTTATTTATATCTCTTATCATGGATGATATTGATTACTTTGATGACTATGATTACGAAACTCTCCAACTCTCCCTCAAGGAAAGAATTAAAATTAACTACTATTCAATTCTTCCAACTACTAAAGCATATAATATCAAAGATTTGAATGGTGGTAGTTGTTACCCCTCTAATCAAGTCCATGCTCCCACCATCTCACAAAATAAGTTGATCCATCTTAAGGAAGATCAAAATCCTTTGCCTTTACCTTCTACACAAAAATTCATTTCACATGGAAAAAGTGTTTAATTAATCCTGATAGTTTTTACGAACTCCATAAGGATATCATGGAGGATTTTCAAACTAATTATAAAAGGGATGTTCCTTAATGATCATTGATCAGAACCCCTCCTGTTCCAACATTTCCAAACAATTTCCTCTTGGACAAAAGTGATGACTTTTTCCTACCTTCATTTGATATTGAAAATTTTTAAAGGTTTACCAAGAAATCACTACAAGCCTAAAGTGCAAATGGCTCCTAATGTTCTCAATATGGCACTACTACCAATATTAGCAAAGACATCTAAATTAAAGGATCTTTATCTTCCAAACATTAAATTTACACCAAAAGTTACTATTATACCAAAAAAGATACCTTTACCAAAGATTCCTCAAGCTCCAATTGTTATATCCTTACCAAAAGTGAATGAACTAAATTATTCCAATGGTCAAAGATATTCAAATCATATATACCAAAATTATCAAAATTCAAAGATCCAATACCACTACCAAAATATCCTAAAGTTAGTGATCATGAAATTGCACTTTTTATCCATGAGGATGATGATACTCATATGCCTAGATGCAAAAAATGTGTTGGGTTCGAACCAATGATAAAACCTATGAACAACACCATTGTTACCATGGAATGTCTTATTTATATGATGACCCCTATTGGAGATCTTCAAAAACAAGTTTATATACTTCAAATGTAAATGGCTTTCCTTAATACTAATGCAAATGTGAATTCAATTAGCAGTCATCTGTTTATATAATGTATACTTGAATATCCTTATCCACAATATTTTGAACCACCAAATTTACCTCTCTTTTTGAGTCACAAGGACCCATTCGACCACATGATTAACTATGTACATTCTTTTGGTCAATGGTCAAAAGATGACAAACTATTGATAACAGTATTCCACATGAGCATTTCCAATGAGGTTCAAAATTGGTTATATAGCCTACAAAAAGGTTCCTTAACCAGTTTTTCACAATTTGAAGATGCTTTCTTCATGGAATCCAATATCCATAAGGTGCCAAAACTTACATTAACACATTTTCACAATTTCAAGCATGTGATGATGAATCCCTTCAAAATTATACTATTCAATTTAGAAGGGCATCATATGAGCTAGCCTTTAGACCCTCAGATTTGAAATTGTAATTTATTTTTAGTAGAGGGAATATTTCCCCATTAGAATAAAGAGCATTGCATAAACAATATGAATCATTTACCCATTTATGTAATGATGTGCATAAATATGCTTCGTTCATAATTACCTATCCAAAGGAACTTAACATACCTCTCTCAAAATACAATTTTTTTGTCCTCACACAAAATAAGGATCCAAATTACATAAGGAACCTTATGAACAAAAATGTGGTATACCTAATATTTATATGACTAGTTTACAAGTACTACTTAACATGGGGCCAATTCAAGGTACATGTCCTATGCAATAATTCCAAGGGGAGTGACACAAAAAGAGTTTAGAACACCAAGATTTAACAATTAATTTATTCATGAGTAGTGTAAAATTTTGGCATAAACACATGATATGACAAAATTATAAAAATATTGTAGTGAAATACATTTCTCACAACTTGGGTACCATGCTAAAGATCTACGTGATAAAGGGAAATGAAAATATTCAATGGGTTTCTTTGTTATTCCTATTTCTTGTCAGACCATTATTGTCCTTACAAAAATATGGGTCTTACCCCATACTCTATTACACTCATTTACGTTTGGTAGATTTTGGTTATATGAAATGGAATCTAAAATTGATCCAAATAAATAATGTATTTCTTTTTCTCATGAAAGAAAATTAATACATATTCCAAATGATAGCATTAATTCTTTTACTACACATGTAAATAATGAGGAGGAATATGCTATGTACCTTTTCAACTTATCCAATCACAATACAAATAATTTAAAAGATCTAACTTAAGTTTGAAAAGCTTCACATGTTCCAAAAATACCCAAAAAATTAAAAACATTCAAAAATCAAAAAATATTTTCAACACCTACATATTCTACTAGATCCTTGGCATCTAGGTGTTAGTTCCATGTTGATAGATAATATATCAGTTACTTCTACATACACATGTTTCATTTTTATATTTTAGTATGATATATTCATACATAAACACATGATCTATTTCTATTCAGATGTTATGATTTATCTCTACTGATGTCATGTGGATGTTGATGGCATCTGCTTCTTTAATATTGATACTCATAGGTTATTTGGTTCGAAGAACATATTTCATTATCATGTTTGATACTATATATACTTACACATGATTTTATGCATGATTATATATTTCATAGGGTACTTGATATGATATGTGCTTGACATTTTTTTCTAACACATTTTATATATTGGATACTATGATATGTTTATACTGGATGCTTATGCTTTCCTTTATGCACTTATTTTAGTGTCTTGCCTTGTTATTGTCTTGATTATTTGAGCATTTAAATATGCTTCTTTTTTTGCATCCCACATACCTTTGCTATCTTTTTTTTATATTTGCATATGTCATTGTTTGTTATACAAATATTTGAATGTCATTATTAATTTTGTGGGCATTTGAATAAGTTATGTCACTTTGATTGTTTGGAATTTGAATGTTCCCCTTGTTTTCAATCTTATAGGACCATTGTATGTTGTCATGATTATGAGTTCTCTTGTGTGTGTGCTTGTTTGCTTGTCGAACTTGTCTTATTGCTATCTATATGTTTAAATAATATTTCTCATGATGTTAGGCCTTCATGTGATAAAATTGTTCTATGTTATTTAATGATACATTTACCTAGATGTGTTCTCCTATATACTACATGGTTTCATTCATATATTATTCACTTGTCTTCTCCTTTTGAGGTAAGGTAACTACTAGTTACTATCTTCCCTCACCTCAAGGGGGGGAATATCAGTGGGGCATGTCATAGACGCTTGTTCTTCACATTTGGCACAATTTTAAAATTTAGTGGAGGAATGATTTAAAAGTATGTTATCCATACTTATTTAATATTTTACACACTCAGATTCAGTGGGGGCATGTTTTGGAAATATGTCCCCCACATTGGCACTTATATCAATTTTCACATATATATATATATATATATATATATATATATATATATATATATATATATATATATATATATAATGTCATGTTATGGTATCATGCTATGCACACTTGTGCACAGTCCCAAATTGGATAAGAGACATAGCCGTATGATTCAGATACACATTTGTGGAAAATTTATATACATTGGTACCATTTTTATACAAAGTTTAAACATGAGACATATCTAAGGTACATATTCTATGAAATGTGTGCATAATATTTCAAAATACAAATCATTTTCAGAGTTCAAACCTCTTTTATGGACTATCATTAGTCACTAGGTCAAACTGTTACAATTTATATTGAGTTAATCTACTATAGTAGTTGGTTCACTTTTGGTATGGTTGAGGTGATTAAATAACTAAATATTTCCATGTTTATAGGTTATAATTTATTAAAACATATATAATCATCAAATATATGGTATGGATTAACTTTTTTCACTCATTCTCAATAGGTAATAAATATGATTGGGTTGCACGGTTGAGCTAATCTCAACTATCAAGTGTCAACTCACCTTTTACCCAAGGTTAGGGGAATGTGGCTTCCAATTTCTCTCTATCCATATTTATATATGCACTTTATATATTTATATATGTTTTTTATAATCATAGTTTCAAATCCTTATAATGATACATCTTTCAAATCAACTTGCTAATAGGGAAGGTCTTTGCATCGATACACATGTGTGGTCCTAAACCTTGCTCTTTCAATTTAAATATTTTTATTTTTTCAAATTTCATATTATGTGAACTAATTATATACTATAAAATGGTCTTGGTTTCAGGTTAGTCACCAAAAATCACTCAAGTTGGGCTCACTCAAAGGCAAAGTGTGTTATACACACCCAAGTACACATTTCCTCTCCTTTAAACTAACAATTTTATTACTAGATTAAAGAGGGAAAATATAGATGATATTTATGAACTATATAGCACCTTAGTCTTGTACACTTTGAGAAATCAAACCTTGTTTATTCCTCTCTATTCTATAATTTCCCCTCTTTCAAAAGTATCGTATTTGATCTCTCTTGTGCCCCTTAGCCTATCTCTTGGTCTAACCAGTCTTATGTTGATGACCTAGAACTTATATATTTCCTAGAATAATTAAATATGATTAAATTATGCTCCTATAAGTTTTGATTATGTACCTATTTTCTAATTATTAAGACACAAGTGTTAGTCCTAGACCCCTATGTTGACACTAGTGTCTTACCCTGATGTAGGTGTTTAGTGCCCTAAAGTCATCTAATTTTCCAATGAAATGTATTCTAATGGTCATCTTAAGTGATTTAATGTGAGATTAAGAGTGGTATATATTCATAACCACTCATTTATTCATCACCTAACATTCGTACCAAAAAGCCTTCAATTGAGTAAAGCTTCCCCATTTATTCCTATTTCCATATTATCATAGGGACTGTACATATAAAGTATGAATTACTAAAGGAGTAGCCCAAGAGCTTAATTTTTAAATTTACAATCTAGGTTACTATTGCACTTGATTTCCACATAGTACAACCTTGTGCACACACAAGCCAACACATTAGGGAAGAACTACATCAATATAAGGCCCTCTTTAGAGTAATGGCTATGTAGGAAACACCCATTGATAGAAGGGTATTTTGGGTTAGCTCAACATTATGAACCCACTAACCCCTTTTTCTCAAGATCACTATGAAGATGAAGAACTAGGGTTTTTCCATTTCATGTTGAGATATAGTCCATGACCTAGATATGAATGCACCAAAGTGAAGGTGAAGATAAACCTATAAGCATTTAGGTGGTCTCATCTTTTTCTATTAGGTATTTCATATAGGACACCTAATTCTTGTTTAGGTAGTAACATTAATGCTAAAATCCAAGGTTGATGCTAGTGGCCATAGTTCTAAAGGAACTCAATCTAGAATTTGGTAACTATCCCAAAATCCTATTTTTTTCTGATTCTTTCTTGTTCAAAATCCAAAACTATGTTAGCATCAAAACTAGCTAAGTACATTTTTTTTTTCATTTATATATCTATCATATTTATAATTTCTATTTTTATCCTATCTTGGTTTAATAAATTTATTATATAGTGTATTTAAATTTAGCCTTTAATTGGCATGCTATAGATCTGAATATCATCCTTGTGCATCATCATTTCTATAATTTTAACCCTATCTACCCAAGTAGGATACACATACACTTTAGGGTTAAACATTAATATTGTTAAAAAAAATTCAAGCTATGAAACTATCAACCAAATAAATGAGGTAGCATAAAGAGCCCAATGGTAGGACATATAACCAATACAAAGCATAGTCCTTAAAACTTATAGGAAAACACTTAGTCAATAATATATTATTTTTCATAAAATTAAGACATGGAACATTCAAATTTGTTATATGATGATAAGAATTACCCTTATCAATGAATAATTTAATTTTGAGAGCTATGAAACTAGTAGGTAACGTATACACTAAAGGATTGAGTTATATATCATATAAAGGAATAGTATGACTAGATTTTTCAAGATCCTTGAGAATTATTTGAATATTTTATTGTATGATCCTTGATAAATAATTTTATTTTGTTGTTTCATTAATTACATAGTTTGAATATCTTATTAAAAGAGTATATATTGAGTGGGACTCAAATTAAAAATAACATATGTGGAATTAGACACTTTTTGATTGAGAAATATTATGAAAATTAAGTGTGGATTGAAAAATTATCCTAAGGGGTTGATATATATGAGGAGGCACTACAAAAAAACTAGGACCAATGTGAGATGGGATAGTCCTAATATTTTGCATAGTCAAAACAGAAGGAAGCACAATAATCTACTATAGAAGGAAAACCTATATAAATTAAAATCTAAGCATTCAAATATTCATTAAATTTTGTATTATATATTTACTTAGAGGTATATTAATTAGATAATAATTTTTTTTTATCATCTATTAAATTTTTCATCATTTAAGTTATTTCCTTAGGATATTTTCAAATTCATTTTCAAAATATAGTTCTAATATATGCACTCATAACAATAGAATCCACAACAACATCATCAAAAGCAATGACATTAAGTTCCTCTAAATGTTCATCATCTATATAATTAATTTTTATATGATTTGCATTATTAACCTCATGTGTACCAAGAGGATAAGCATTAACCTCACTAATAATTTTCATTTTATTTTTCAAATTAACATGAGTACCAAGCAAGTAATGTAAAAAAAATCAATAAGTTTACATTTCAATTTGTCATTTATCCTCATAGGTGTCTTAGATCTAACCTTCTCGATTGAGATAAGATAAAAAAACATAGATAACAAGCAATAATTTATTGCTAATGATAACACAAAAAGAAAGAACAACCATGTAGAATTTATGTATCAACTAATCAAAAAAAGAAATTAAACCCTGTAACGGAAAATAACATAAAATCTAAGGTTGTTCTATATAAATTAGAATCACCAAAATTATTTAATGGAAAATAGATAAGGTTAAGATACACTATAGTAAACCACTTAAACAGTTATGATGGGGCACACTGTGAAAGGTATGATATAAATATATTAAATAACAAATAATTCCATAAAATGTGTAATAAATATGATATTTGAATATACCTATAATAATTTAAAATAAAAAAAAGGGGTTTATATATGTGTACTTGATTTATGACTTGCCTACATTTTGATAGAAGTTGACTGTGTTGAGATGAAGTTATAGATACAATATATAAGTGAATACAGAATGGTGTTTATGATATGCTAAAGTGACCATAATCAAACTTTTATAATAAGAAAATATTAGTATAAGATTGTTCCAATAATGATATTCCACCCCACAAGTGGTAGTCTAGTTCTGATAGTGGATGAAAAAGTTTGTATGGTCTAAAACTATAAAAATGAATTCATCTTCATTTATTGAGAAAACAAATCTCACATCAATGAATTGACATTAAAAAGTTCCATAATTATTTCTCATTTTCTCAATCCCAAGTCCACCCCAACAGACCTTGAAAGGACATTAAAAAGTTGGAATTATTTTAAGGGACTTACCTTAGTCATCTCACTTATTTATGATAAGTTGAAAATAAACATTCACTCAAGTCAACAAGTAGATTCATGCATATAATATTCCCAAACCTTTTCCATATGTAAGAGATTCAAACAATTAGTTCATTCTATATGCTCTTTCACTTGTCTTTATTTTTGTAAAAGTATGCAACAATGACTATTTAATAGATAAAAGATTATTTAAAAGATTATAGGAAGTCCTTAGGTGTGGTCCTTGTAATTGTGTAACATATGATGTGGTTTCTCTTTTTTGGGGTTTTTTTTTTTAATGTATTAAGTTTATTATGTGTATATATACTCATAATATTAAAATTAATACCTCATTAATGCATAATTTGATGTTGTGTAAATATGAAAACCAATAATCAATGAATAATGAAACATTATGAACATAATTTGAAGGGCCAAAGAACCAAAAGCCAACATGAACACTATTAGAATTTCTTGATAGTGTTCAAGCCATTATCAAACTATTATAATAACTTTCAAGGTGACCAAAACCATGGAAATAAAATAATAATAAATTTCAAGAATTTGGGAGGATCTTAAGGTAGACAAACAACATATTATATAACCCTAAAATGTAGATCAGGAGGGATATAAGGTTAAATGGGTATAGATAGTTTAGGGTACACTTTTGATAAGATATCTCTAAAGTAGTCCAATTACATGCTAACTTCATATATAAACATACATTGAATTCATTAAACTTAGATAGGCTTAAAATAGTAAGTACCATTATTCCATATATGAAAATAATAAATAAGTAGCGTAATTAACTTGTTTTAATGTTAGTGTAGTTATAAATATACAATAGGTAGGAATAAGAATTAAAGATGATTATGGAATAGTCATCAAAATATGGATATAGTGTCTTTGGATCTGTGGACACTAATGTAATCCTAAGACAGTTGCATCAATGCTACTATCTAAAACTATGCATCTATCCTATACAAAATACCTGTTGGAAAATGATGCAACCACCTAGATGATTTTGGGTTTTTCTTCACATTCAATTTCGTGCATTCATCTCTACGTCATAGACTATCACTCCTCATGAAATTTCAAAAAACCCTATTTCTTCATATTCATAACGACCTTAAGTAATAAATGGTTAGTGTGCACATGATGTTGAGCTAACCCTAAATACCTCTCTATCAATGAGCACTAACTACATAGCCAATACTCTGAAGAGGGATTCAAACTAATGTAGTTCTCCCCTATGTGTTGTCTTGTGTGAATCATGTAATGTGTGAAAGTAAGTAAAACAATGACCTAGCTTGTAAATTGGTTAATATATCTCTTAGATGATCCTTTAGTACTTCAAACCTATGTATTTGTTATCCCTATGACTGACATGATTATAGGATAAAATGGGGAATATTTTCTTTATCTAGTGCTTGATTTAATGCTTTAATAAGTTTCCTTAGGTATTTTATAAGTGTATTTAGGTGAAGAATGAATGAGGGTTGATATTGTATTTATATCAATCCCTCTGGAGAATTAAATCACATTAAAACACTTAGATCGACCATTAGGATATGTTTTATTTGACAATTAGATGACTTTGGGAACTTGACACTTGCATTAGATCAAGACACTTGTGTTTATGTAGCTATCTTTCCCAGATGCTAGTGTCCATGGAATAGGAAAATAGGTAAAAACTTAGAACTTGTAGAGGTTTAAGATAATTAGGTTTTAAGAATTATGGGAAAGATAGAAGGTTTGGGTCATAAGATAGTTTATATATGAGACTTCAGAAAGTGAGAAAGGTATATAACTAAGAGAAATATCCAAGATATAATTTTTCCAAGTGTACAAAACTAAGGTGCTATATAATCCTTAAAATAGTATCTACATTTTCCCCTCATTTAATCTAGTCATGCAATTTATAGTTTAAAGGAAAGGAATGTGTACCTAGGTGTGTATAACAAACATTGCCTTTACTTGAGTCCAAATGGAGTGTTTTTCTAACTAAAAGTAAGATCATGTTACAGTATACAATCAATTCATATAATCCATAACTGAAAGTATTTTAAATGATTGAAATTGAAAGAGCAAGATTCTAGAGTACACCTATGTATCAATGTAACCACCTTGCCTATTGGCAATTTGATTTAAAAGATGTATAATTTTTAGGCTCTAAAATTGTGATTAGGATAAATATGTATAAACATATAAAGTACATATATCTAAGGAGATAATGAGGGATATTATGAGGCACATACTCCCAAACTTGTATAAAAAGTGAATTGCCACATAACAGTTGAGATTAGCTCAATTATGAAACCCAATCATACTTATAATCTAGTGAGCAGTAGTGAAAAAAATCAAATCATATTATAAAATTAGTAAGGCTAGATTCTACAATAGATTTCAACTTCAAAACTTGGAAAGATTAAGTGATTTAATCACCTCAACCATAGCAAAAGTGAACCGACTATTATCATAGATTGGATCAATATAGTTCATAAAAATACAACTTGGTGGGTGATGATGGTACCTACGAATGTTTTAAAATTTGAAACTAATTTGACTTTTGTAATATTAGGTATGCATTGCATAGCATGTGCACCTTAGATATGTACCATGTTCGAACTATGTATAATAATGGTACCAATGTATATAATTCTTCCATAACTATGAATCCAAATTACATAAATATGTGCTTTGGACAATTCACAAACTGTGTAACTATGGATAACATGCTTTCAAAGCATGCCTCCACTATATATAGACAAATTTGAGGACTAAAATAAGTAACAATGTGGAAGACATGTTTACAAAACATGACCCGCTAAATTTGGGTGTGTTAAATATTGAATAAGTGTGGAGAACATGCTTCCAAAGCATACCCCCACTAAATCTAAAATTATGAATGTGTGGAATCCATGCCTACATGACATGCCACCATTGAATCTAAAATCAATGAATTTATGGAATCCATGTCTATCCCCCACTGAATATGAAAAGTGATATAAGTACCAAATACTAAATAAGTGTGATGAACATGCTTCCATATCCTATCTACTATTTAATCTTAAGATTGTGACAAATGTGGAAAAAATGCCTCTATGACATGCCCCAACTAATATTCCCCCCATTCGAGGTGAGGGAAGAATATAAATCATTAGTTACCTAACCTCAAAAGGATAAGACAACTATATATTCTGTGAATGTAACCCTGTAGCCTATATAAGAACATGTCTAGGTTAATCTAGCATTGAAGTGTATAAAAAATGGGATCACATGCAAGCCTAAGATGTATGATAAACATCATGGTAATTCCTAGATGGTAACAACACAAGATCAAAAATATAATCAAGGACACACATAAAATCATTAAAAAATAAGTCAAAAGGTAATGGTCTAAGGAGACCACAAATAAGGTGCATATTCAAATGCCACATAATTGAAGGGACATGACTTGGTCAAATGTAAACAAAATAAATGATGACATATTCAAATGTCCATACAAAAAAAAAATGACATATTCAAATGTCAAATAAATTACACATAGGCATGGGGCCTACAAATAAGGAAGCATATTCAAATGTTTGAACAACCATGATAATAACAAAGCAATACACTCAAAGAAGTGCTTAAAAGAAAGCATAAACCAACATAAACATATCATACTATCCCATCGACCAAATGTGTTAGAAAAAAAGGATAAGTTCATAGCATATAAATTACCATATGAAATATATAATCATGGATAAAGGCATATATAAGTACAAATATGAACTAAAAACATGATAATGTAGAGTGACCATAAATTGATATAAGGTTAATGCCCCTAATATGCATATGCCATGAGTAGAGGAAAGGCACAACATCTAAAATATGAATAGATCATTTATTTTTGTATTCATATACTACACTCTAATATAAGGATGGCACACATGTATATGTATGAGTAACTTATATGCCATACATTAACATAGAAATAACACATAGATGCCAAGGAGCTAATAAAACATGTTTTTATGCTAAAAATGTTTGTGGATTTTGTAATGGTTTTTTATTATTTTGGTTTCTTAAAAATATTTGAAGAGAATAATCTATGATCTCATCTAATGAATGGTCATAATTATCTCTCTACTCAATGCCTGTTAACCATAAGTTAGATCTTGTATACACATAATATTTTAAAACTTTATCAAATACTGATGCTTTCTCTCTTGTAGGAACCCATGAAGTTACAATCTCTTTGAGTGCACACCTTAAGGGGTCGACTTAAAAGGGGTGGGTAGACCATTGGTGCTTTATAAGATTGTTTTCCATTTATTATCACTTGATATCTACATAATCATCTCCTAATAACATTCTCCTAATCTTTCCCTCCTATCTTTCACCCTCCTCTAGTAATTTTCCACTTTCATTAGCCCTTTCCTAGCCTAAAACCCTTTCCAATGGTTTATGACACAATATCAACCTCATCAAACCTATACTCAAATTATCCCTTTCCTAGCGTAAAAATCTTTTTGCTATTTTCTTCTATCAACATATAGGTCAAAAAACACTGTCGAATAAGTTGACTTTGTTTATTATTCTTCTTTTAGCATATAGGGGTTTGCAAAATTTTATCAAACTATTCGACCCAATTGGTAGAATTTGAAATCAATAATTAAGCACTATAACATAAAAATTTGTAAACTAAATCATATTCAAGCCCACCAAGGTTCCTTTATTTTCTCTCTCTATCATTTAAATTCTTCCTTAATTTATTTTTTTCATAAGTTTAAAGTATAAATTTTTTTAACCCTACAACTAACTAGGTCGACCTGGTTGATTTAGTCATATGGTCTACCTTCTATTTGATAAACAATCAACCCATTCGACTTTATTCTTAAAGACCTTGCTTCTGTAGAACAACTGTGACCTAGTTGAATCTATTTTGTACTATTTACATATGGTATCATCTAAACTAACTCTATACTATTATCAGTCAAATAATTAACATTTATTTGTAAGTAATTAATTCATATATCCTTTTCAGTTGTTTGCAATCTTAGAGTAACTCACATTGTCTAAATAGGTGGTTTTTCAAATTAAATTTTTAGTTACACTATTTTACTCTTTTGCACACACTACCAAACCACTTTACATTTTTTAAAAATTAAAAATTAGTCTTTCCAATGCCTACCTACTTGCATTTCATTACCAAGGGGGAAGCCAACTTTGTTTTCTAGCCAAGTATAGATACATGGTTAATGGTATATATTGGCAAAGCACCCGACACCCTTATTGTTGCAACATTTTTAAGTGAGGGGGTAGGATCCAATACCAAGACAACACCATTGCCAATATAGATTTGCTTCATCCCAAACGTCCTTAAACCAACTTTAGATTGCTTTCTAGTTCCCTATTTTAGCCAAATTTCCTATCACACTGAAATTACACTTTATTATAATCTAATAACACTTGAGGTGATAGATTAGTTAACATTTACTTTTCAATTGATACTTTCTCTTGATTATTATGTGTTATATTGCAAAACTTTCATTAGACATTGTTGGTGCAATGTTTGTGTTGTGTGCCTCAATTGGATTAGTCACATTGAGCCAATTATTTGTGTGTTTACTTTCATTCTTGCTTAAAAATATCTTGAATTTTTTTAACCTATTTCAAAACATTGTCATATTTTTTGATATAATCTCTTACAAACTATTTTACCTTCCTTTAGTAGTACACAGTTGACTTGCACAATTGTGTCTTCTTATCCCCTTATTCAATTCTTTATTCAACATTACACAGTCAACTTGCATGAATGTGTATCCTTATTAGTCTATTTAGCCTTCCTACCTACCATACATAGTCGATCTGAATGACTATGTATACTTATTTTTCTATTCATTTCCATGAGTTATATAATGTAGTTGACTAGTTTGACTCTGTATTCCATTTTATGATTTTTTTTGCATCATCATTCATTTAGCTTCCTCCTTTCATCATGAACACCATATTTGAAAATAACATAGATTTTCACTCATCATATATGATGATATTTACCAAACCCATTATTTTTTCCCATCAACATATTGTGGCTTCTACTTTTGACAAAAAAATGTGCATATGGCCACTCACACTACAAATTATGGGATTCCTCTTAATTTTTATTCCACTCATAACCCTATATTCTCCTTAGAAGATCATATTGAATTAGAGTATACTTTGGAAATGCTTTTCTTCATTAATGATTTTATTCAACATCAAGGAAAAGACTCTTCCACTATTTACAACTTTATGATAAGTGGTCAAGAATAATAACCCAACTCACCTTCCCCCATATTCTCTCATAGATTTGGAGGTGATATCTTCTTTGCTTCTCAATCTCTCTCTTCTATTTTGACTCCTCATATAATGACCTATTCTTCCTTGATTTCTTCTATCTCCATGCCAAGTATCTCTACTAACATGGTAGGTTCAACATCTAGTGGGCCTTTCTAAGACCCACCCTTCTTAATCACTCCACTAATACATTATTCGCTACCAATGGTAACCATGCAACTAGTTCTTCTTTATCTTCTATTCCTGTCATGCATTGGTATTAATGATGTAAATGTAGAATCATAATGCTTCACATGCCACATAAACTAATCAAAAAACCACTCAAACCCATCAACTATTAATGATGTAAATGTAGAATCACCTTATTCACCTCTAAAATCAACCTCAATATGTTCTATGGGGAGTGAAAAATTAAAATGGCCCCCACCCCCCTTAGGGATTCCCATGGAAACCTTATTCCCAAACAACCTCTTGTTAATAAAATTATTAAATATCTTCAAAACAAACCTATTACACCTCAAATTTATAATATGGATATAGAAGGTATCACCCCTACCATTAGTTGTGATGGGTCAATCGATCCTACCTTACACTTAAAAATGTTTGAACATCTATACAATGATTGAGTCAGATTAAACACTTATGCTTCTACCAAGATCTTAGAAAAAACCTTCTTCAAAGTCACTTTAGATTGGTTTAATCAAATCAAGTCCCATTCTATCACTAGTTTGGAATATCTAATTAAATCCCTGATACATGAGTTTCAAACTAGTGACCTACCTAACAATATCTTGGCTCATTTTATCAATTAAAAGCAGATTAAAATCAAAACAACAAGATTTAATCAAACAGTGGAAGACCTTGTCTAATAAATGTGAGCATAACATGGAATATGATAATGTATTTAATATATTCACTAACACTCTCTGTCCAATGTTAAAATATCAAGTTAGTAATATCTCTCCATGAAATTTGGAAGAGGTACTTGACCAAGTCAAGAGTTAAGATTTTCTCATGCATTAGTTTGAGCCATCCTAACCACTTGTGAGCACTCGCATGATCATCAAAAATAAAAAATTTCATGAAACTAATGATGACATCATTAATTCTTATGATACCATTAATACTATTCATGCTATTACTCTTGACCCTATTCTGGAGCAAGCTTCCCCTTTAAACCACACCACTAATCCTCAATTTTCTCAAATAAATAACATCAATGTTCATAATCCATTATCCTTAGTAGAACTCAAAAAGTGTCTACCAAGGCCTCTTCCATGAGGGATTGACCCCACTCACCCTATGAAATCATGGTATGATCCAAATAAATTTTGTTGGTATTATGTTAGTTGGGGTTACTCTCATGAGATTGGCAAGAAATTACGTAACTTAACTATGGATTTCCTCATTGGTACAAATTTGATCATGATTCACTCATTCATAAACCATCAAAAATCATATGAAATTACATTCAAATATTACTAAACATAAAATAAAAATCAATATTTGAACCAGGCTAATGCTCATCTGACCATCTACAAATACCCTCTTCCTAATCATCAAGATAATAATGACAAGCTTACTTCTTCCACCATTAATGTTAAAAGTCTAATAGACCAAAATCCTAAAGAGAATGTGGTTAATATGACTAATATGCAAAGGGTATTTGATTTCATTAATTCTTATCCTATGCACACACACCCATCATCTCAAACTTTCTATGTTATCTAATATTTTTCTCCAACTCATCTAACAGAGTTGGGGCAAGAGGATCTCATCTCTTTTGAAGAAAAAATTCCAACACTTACATTGGATAACACCTCTCATACCATTTCTAAAATTTACCCAACTTCTCTTCCCATTGACAACATTATTCAACCTTTTAATACCACTTATTCAAAATTATCACAAGATAAACATAAATCAACTACCCCATCTTCTCAAGATAATTAACCAATTTATCTCCAAACTAAACTAATCACATCCTATCAACACAAGTCTACATGCACTTCTAATCCTCCAACATTATTCACCTTTATTTAGTAGTCCTCCCATGGGTTTATGATAAATGGGATGTTATAGAGGAGTTGACCAATCTCCCATCTCAAATTCCATTTATTGAACTCATGCAGACTTCCCAATGTCATCACAACCACCTTATGTAACTTTTATTCCAAATGAACATCCCACATCCTCCTCTAGTAGGATATGAAGTTACCTTATTTGGGTCAGAAGATGGTATCTTGAAATAATACGAAGAGTTGTTTATACACATTAATGAAATAATGGACACTTATATTTCCCTCAAATTTCTTATTTCTTCTATGATCCCAGATGAGATTCTATTTCATGTAGATGATCCTACCCTCTTTATAAATGTCCAAATCTATGATATCCATGTTATACATGCTTTCATTGATGAGGGTTTAGGTACTTGTGTTTCATGCTTCCTCTCTTGACTTAATTAAAACCCTTAGAAATTTGGAGTGTAATCTTAAGTCTACATACAACACATGTCAAGGTTATGATCAAATGAAAATGTCTCCTTTAGGTTGTGTGTGGCTACATATTATCATCCCACCTATCATTATTCAAGTGAAGGTTATGATATTCATTTTTTCCCTTTCCTACAATATCTTTCTTGGCATGCCATGGACTCAACACATGAGGGTTGTCGCCTCTTGTGCCTAATAATGTGTTAATTTTACCCACAATGGTTCTATCTATAGGATTCAAGATGAAAATAACCATTGTAAATTTGAATAATTCCAAGACCATGGTGTATTAAAAATTCTAAACATTAAACCTTTGCTACGCGTTGTATTCCATGAATCTCAAATTTTTAATTTCCTTATCAACTCTATGCAAGGTTATCATTCTCATCCTGAATTCATTAGGAACATACCACCCAACCTCTTAGACTCTAATGATGATGAGCCTAATGAGATCAACCTCAAAATAAAAACTTTAGATCTCTCTCATCATCTCATTTCCCATCTTTTACCATCTTTGAAGTTGCATTCTCATCAACCACTTAGCGATGATAAACCCATGTTCTTAACTAAGACTCAGCATTATATTCATCACAAAACCTGTAATGAGAAGGTCATACCTACTTGTGCCATTAACCTTCATACAATAGACTATAATGATGGTTATACATTAGATAACCCATTTCTAGGAGGTCTTTTTCAATCTAGAGATGTTGAGATCCTTTTTTATCATTATTCTTTTTTTAATCTTTCTATTTATCTTATCTTATCACATCTCATCTAACCAACATGAGTCAATCTTAGTATCTCACTTATTTGCCTATACAACTTTTTTCTTATTCGGAATGGGTATCCTTTGTATATTTATGGTCACTAGCCACTTAGTTTCTTTTCTATGTCTTTAATGTGCCTCGTATTTCCTAAGTTCTTCTCATAGAATTCTACAATGTAATTTTTACATTCCCTCTTCCATTTACAACAATCCTAATATTTCCCTTTGAAAAATGTTTTTTTGTTCACTAATCACTCCTCCTTAGAGATTCCATTTGTGAGTTGTATTGTAATATCATGGGTAGTACCAAACCTTTCTCATAAATTACCACATTACCAACATTTCCTTTTAAAAATAATACTCAGTTGTTTCCACCTTATTGGTGTTCTCTTTCTGAGTTGAAGTGTAAGACCATGGATAAGTCCAAGCCTTCCTCATAAAATTTTCTAATACCCAAGTCACAATGAAATTATATGTGTCAAATATGAGATAATTAATGATTGATTATGAGTTCCACATCATTGATATGCTTCCATATTTATATAGTATTTTTTATCCTTGATTTTTCACTTTTATCTTCTTATTTTATGATTACATGTATGATTACAACCATACTTCCTACCTTGAATCAGTGTGATCAATTTAAGTTCACTTTTCCAATTTTGTTTATGTTTTATTCTTCTCAACATGATTTAGTATGATTGATTGACTTAATTTTTTGATTTTATACCATTTATTTTTATTATGCCTTCTATTTTATTACATTATCTTCATACTTCCCTACATGATATAGTATAATTCTATCTTGTTTTAACTTGGTGAAAATATTTTACATATTTTAAAAATATTTTATTACTCCTTTTACCATCTTTGGTTTATTATATTTAGTCATATTTTGTAATTGCACATTTCCCATCATGATATAGTATATATTACTTTTTTTATTACTTGTACTTTTCCAAGTCATTTTTGTCTTTTTATTTTTAAACATAAAACATATATTTACCATAGCATATATAACAAAAACTAAATACATGTGCTAGAAATAAATATATCCATGCATCAACATCCACAACCAAATATAACTCATGAGATAAAATACAACTATCAAAATTAATATCTATATATATCATGTGTTTTATAAAATACAAGGTACAAAATACAAAATAGCTCTAGCTCTAAGGTTGGGCTCCATCTTGCATATATTGTGACCTAGGCACACTACCCATAGATGCCTAGGAATGTCCCCTCTAAATGATAAACTACAATGAGGTAGTCCAAAATCTCAAATCTACTACCTACCCCTATATATTGGCTACTTGGGCCTATACTTGTCCCAGTTAGATAGTGGTATCCATGTGCACTACTCTATCCTAAGCCAAAGCCTACTAGGCCTTTGTCTCTCCCTGTCCCACCCCTATCGATGGATGTAATCCATCCCTGCATGCCTAAGACTTTCTTATAGCCTCTCTCACTAGTATAAACTAGCCTACCTAGGCTAGGGTAGATGAAACCATAGAATCATCCATCATGGTGGGGTCATATAGAGCCAACATGCTGTCAAAAATGTCATGGTGTGCATCTATAAACAAAGATATCCATTTTATCTCCTCAATCACAAGATATACAAAACCAAAACTAGATAGATATTAGATCACGTATATACCTCAAAATCTATTTATCTACTATAATCACATGCAACTACTACCCTATATAAAAGCTTAAAATAAAATTACAACATTTTTCACCAGTGTTGGTATGACCAATCGCTACCTCCCTATCTACTCATTCACTAAACATGGTCTCTCCATCATCTCAAGCACCAAATGCCTCCTCTTTTGATTACTTTTACACTAATGCAAATCTAGGAGTCACCACTTGAGCAGATCATGATCCTCTCTTGAGAGGTACCAATATAGATCAATTATGTCTTGGAGTCGCTACTAGGTCATCCTATGTTGTAGCCCTCAATTATGCATATTTTTGATGATAGTGCCTTTGTCTACAGTGTGGCCAGGGTGGTCAGTGTTACTATTGTTTTTATGGTGACAGGTGTGTACCTACATCCACATCCATGCCATCCTCTCCTATTTTTACTTTTTATTATGCTCGACTAGTTTATGGTCTAGTATGCCATGACCTAATCATATGTATCTCAACTAGTATTCCTCCTCATCTTCTCCCCTCAGCTTTATATAATGCCATACACAATAATAAGGCATTACTAGAGGGGCCATTGGGTATGGGGGTTTAAATTACCATAACAAGCATGCCACTAGATATAGTTTTACCCATGATGTGTAGTAACACATGATCCACATCTATGTTATCCCCATCACAATAGTCAACCAACTAAGACATATTGTAGTAATGTGCACGTAGGGATACCACATGATCTCTTCTTTTTTGATAGTCTACAACACTAGTATATAGAGCATTGCTTGAACTACATGGTCCTACCTCCATCTGACCACTTGAGGTAACTTGTTGACCATATGGGGTAACCCAATTGGTCGATACATACGGAATCTCTCATATATCTAAGAACTCAACAAAATTAAATGCCCCATGGTCTTCTACCCTCTAGACAAAATCCCTTTCATATCATGAATGAGATGGACCTATATGATAAACCCAGAATTATAGGTTACTCCCTAATCCAAAATGGACCAATATAAAACTATCATGTATAGTGGTACCTTGCCATCTGACTTGTGACACAACACTCATACTTTCACAAGTTTTATCATACCTTCTAAATGTCCATAATATATACATAAAATAGACTCACCCTCAATCTAGGGTATATCCTATCTAATCATGTCACCCATCAGGATTGTGATCACCTCTCCCCTAGATCATCACCACTTGAGCAGATCATGATCCTCTATTGAGACGTACCAATATAGATCAATTATGTCTTGGAGTGGCTACTAGGTCATCCTATGTTGTAGCCCTCAATTATGCCTATTCTTGATGATAGTGCCTTTGTCTACAGTGTGGCTAGGGTGGTCAGTGCTACTATTGTTGTTATGGAGATAGGTGTGTACCTACATCCACATCCATGTCATCCTTTCTTATTGTTACTTTTTATTATGCTCGACTAGTTTATGGTCTAGTATGCCATGACCTAATCATATGTATCTCAACTAGTATTCCTCCTCATATTCTCCCCCTCAGCTTTATATAATGCCATACACAATACGAAGGCATTACTAGTGGGGCCATTGGGTATGGGGGTTTAAATTACCTTAACAAGCATGCCACTAGATACAATTTTACCCATGATGTGTAGTAACACATGATCCAAACCTATGTTATCCCCATCACAATAGTCAACCAACTAAGACATATTGTAGTAATTTTCACGTAGGGATACCACATGATCTCTTCTTGTTTGATAGTCTACAACACTAGTATATAGAGCATTACTTGAACTACATGGTCCTACCTCCATTTAACCACTTGAGGTAACTTATTATTGACCACATGGGGTAACCCAATTGGTCGATACATAGGGAATCTCTCATATATCTAAGAACTCAACAAAATTAAATGCCCCATGGTCTTCTACCATCTAGACAAAATCCCTTTCATATCATGAATGAGATGGACCCAGATGATAAACCCAAAATTATAGATTACTCCCTAATCTAAAATGGACTAATATAAAACTATCATGTATAGTGGTACCTTGCCATCTGACTTGTGACACAACACTCATACTTTCACAAGTTTGATCATACCTTCTAAATGTCCATAATATCCATAATATATACATAAAATAGACTCACCCTCAATCTAGGGTATATCCTATCTAATCATGTCACCCATCAGGATTGTGATCACCTCTCCCCTAGATCATCTAGTGTCTGAGTGATCACTGGTGTCCTTCCTATTGATAGTCCCAATAATGTGTGGACATACTCTAGTGTGATTCCCACCTCAATGGTATCCCAATCTACCACCCATTGAAACATGTTGATCAATCATTCCCATGCTCTATGGAACATGACCACAAGATCAAAACTAAGCACAATGTGTGGTATCTCCATGATGCCTCCTAAGCCTATTGTGACCAATTTTGCTTTGTCCACATTAGTTAATTAATCCATTAGATTTGGTAACTATGATTTATCTATCAAGCACTAATACCTCTAATGTCTCTAAAAAATATCAAACAATATAGGTTGTATCATATCTCAATGTCATAAATAATCAAAATATATTATTATTATTTCACAAATTAGCCACTTAAATTAGTTGGTTTGATTTAGTTTCATAATTTCTTATAGAATTATCCCATTTAATACTAAATCAACCCCTTCTTTTTCCAACTAGATTGACCACATCAATACTAGATTAGCCATCTTCTTGCCTTACAATACTACATTAGCTCTGTTATACATAGTTAACCTCTTTTAGTGATACTACATTGGCCCTATCCAACAAACTATGTCATCCCTATTATATACAGTCAACTTTCTTACCCTTAATAACTAAGTTAGCCTACTGATACGTAGTCATCCACCTATTAGCATACTAAATTGACCCATTGTCATGCATTCAACCCTATCTTTTTAACTAGTCTTATAGACTAAGTCGACTTTGTTCTTCTGTAGTGGTGACTTTTGGGCCATTTACCATAAATTACATGGGCATTTATTATCTCAATTATTCCTACCCAATACCCCATTTACCCTTAGTTTACTTAAAAATTTCCTAGGGTTCATTCTGGTGTCTATATTTGACTTACCAGTTAATTTTCTATTTTTTTCTTATTCAAAATAAAAATATATTTAAAAAAAATTGAAATCCTTAGTTGCTTACATATGTTGGACTCATTATAGCTGCTATGTGTCCTCCCCATCTTAATTGTCATCTCCTCATGATGATGGATCTATGGTCTCACACTAGGTCTCTCAGATCTTTGTTTTCTTAGAATAGTAAACATAACAAATGAATAAATTTTCACCCTATTTATATTTACTATTCAAATCTATTTCCCTTTCAAATATTAACCACAAGATTTCATATTTTAGTCGTATCTTTATTTTTAATAGATTTTTTTCTAAACTGTAAAATGCTCTATAATCTTGACATTGTAGAGAATATTTTCACTTATTATATGTCTATGTTTCAAAAAAAATCACTCTTTTTCTGATAACTTCTATAGGTTCACCTAATGTTACCTTTATTGAACACCTCCACATTTATTTCATCTCCTTCTTTATATACAACACTAAGCTAAGTAAAGGTATGTGTTTTTCAATTATGTCCTTTTAAATATATTACTACTTAATTCAATTTATTTAGGTTCAACATTGTGTGTTTCTATGTTCTTTTCAACAGTACCATCCTATTTGCACCTAAGTGACACATGATGAGCTTCAATTGGAGCATTGTATACACATAATATTTTCAATCTTTATCAATTACTAATGCTTTATCTCTTGAAATAACCCATTGAGTATCAATATCTCTAAGTGCATGCCTTAAATGGTACACCGAGAAAGGGGTTGGTAGACCATTGCTTTGGAAGATTGTTGTCCCTTTACTACCATTTGATATCTACACAACCATCTCCTAGAAACATTCCCCTAAGCTTTGCCTCTTATCTTTCACCTTCCTTTAGTCATTTTTTGCTTTCATTATCCCTTCCCTATCCTAAAATCCTTTTCAATAGTTTACGATACAATGTCAGCCACATCAACCCTATACTCTAATTAGCAAAACGCATTTATCATCTAGGTTGGACCCCAGTCAACCTAAACCAATACCCAATTTACTTTTTTTAATAATGAAATAGATTTTATTGGCTGACCCTATCAACAAAACTTTTAGAAAGAACTAGGCTTAGATTCAACTATATAAAAACATTTATTTCATCATTTCTTAGTAAGAAAAGATAAGAAGAAGATATATATATTGTGAATATTCTTATCCACCACTCTATTTGAAGAGCATAACTTAAGGTTTTATATTTTATTTGGTGATATAGATCTTGTCTTATGTATAAGTATTTTGGATGCATAGATAGGTATTGTATCCTAGAGTTTATTTTTCATTGTCATCCTTACATACCACAATAATCTCTTGCAAAGCACCTTGACCAAGGGAGACATTGAGGCTTGGTGAGTTTGTCTTCAAAGGTAATTATTCCTAACTTTGTTCCTCTTTTGTAAGAGTATATAGATATGCATTTTACCTCTCTTCCATGCATTAGGATTTCATGTATATTGATGTGAGTATATGTCTTTTATGCATATCTAATTTTCATGTATATTAACCCCAATTTGTGTCAAAAGCTTTGGTGACCACTAGATTATAATTTTATTGTACTTGTCATTATACTTTGTGAATATGAAAACATAGGACCTAATTAGGGTTATTGCATTGTTTTTCTTGACTAGAGGCTTTAGAACCCTCCCTAGTGATATTATTGTGGTAAGAGATCCCTTGGATAGGTCTAATGGATCCATCTTGGTCATGACCCTGAATATCTAATATATCAATTATTAGAAGTGTAAGTAGGGTTTATCTTCTTTGAACTAAGATTGATTCATAGATCGGCTGAATTTCCATTTGCATATAGATCTTTTACATTATTTATATCATGATTTGATAATTTGAAAAGATACATAGGATGTTCCTCCTCATGTTTTATGTGTAATAGAATAAATAATGCTATCATTTGGAATATATATCAATTTTATTTCATGATAGAAGGAAATTCCTTATTGTGTCGTGATTTATAAAATATATTGTGAATCCTTTTAAGAAGACTCCACATTGTTCACATGATGAATTTATATTTTAACCTTGTAATGTTGACTCAATATTTTTATCCAAGAGGGATGTATGTAATAACAAGCATTTACATGTCTATCTACTATCCTTTTTCCCTAATTTGGATTCAATTTTATATCTTTTGAAAGTGGATTTATCTTATATGTATGGGGACCTATAGATTTAAATAGTTTATTTACAAGATGATCAAGTGGATCAAATTTTAATTTTCACATCTTGTCATCTATCATTTCATAAATGGTATCATCATCATCATCATCATCATCATCATCATCATCATCATAGTAATTTGAAACATGGACATCTTTCTAATTAGTATTGACCAATAAAGGAAGCTCAAACGGTGGGTGCTCTTATGGTTTTATTACATCCTTTAGTAATAGTTTTTTATCTTGATGTGAATTTATGTGTACCTCAATATTTAGTGTGTTATTGACATTTACAGATAAGGAGTCATTTTACTTGACTCACCTATTTCATACGTGTGTATGTGCTCAAGAGGAATGCATTATTTATGTGATACCACTATAGGATCATCTTTAATTTTATAATGTATCATTTTAAAAAAATTGAAAGGTTCATCATAAATAGTCATGGATGATAAGGTCCCATCATGTATTAATTTTACACATTGGTGTCGTGTGTATGTGATGACTTCCATTGAATGTATCCAAGGTCTACCAAAATTAAATTATAATGTAACTATTGAGACATGACCTAAATATTAGTTGAAACAGCTTTTGGTCCTAATGTCACATCCAATGCGTTTTGACCAACTAGAAGGTTATGTCAATTATCAAATCCTTTAATTTGCATAACTATGTTTTGAATAATATTAGTGGTAATACCTATGGTGGTTTAGAATTTTATGCTACAAATGTTTAAATCCAATTCATTATCAATGAACACACTTCTGATGCCTTTATTTTGCATGGTCACTTGTATGAACTATACCAAATTCTTATCATTAATATATTTGGATGGTAAATCTATTAGATCAAAGGTAATGAGTTTGGCATTCTTATTTAAATATTTTAGGATCTCCATAGAATAAGTAGGCTAAATATTAGTTGGAACTTGGGTCTCATGAAATGCCTCATTTACGATATCCTTATAAATATTAGATTGTTTTAGGAGCTCAAGGATTAAAATTTTAGAATGTGTATTTCTCAATTGGTTAATAATGTCATATTCCTTAGACCTTATTACAAGTTATGGTTTTGGAGGCACACGTATATTAAAAGGTGGTGGTAAAGGTTAACCAACCTTACCTCTTCAAGTAATAACAATATGGATCATAAAATCTAATATAAGTTGTGGGTGAATGATGGGTGTGGGATAGTAGCCATCATTCAAATAATATTTAGGTGGAAAAATGGTTGAGAACATGCATTTTGGTATCTAGATATTGTCTCTATAATATTTTAAAAAGGAATTTTGAAGAGAGATCAAGTGTTAATTTATATTTAAAACCCTTTCGTTATTGGCATAGATTGACTTAATCTATTTGACAAGGAAACTAATGTATCAAACTATATAAATTGACATATTAGAATCCAAAATGGGAGATAGATACATTGATGTTGTAAATATTGTATAACAACCAAGGATCATAAATAAAAAAATAGAAAACCATGATTTACCTAAAGTTGGATGTTTAAACATTGGGTTCACCAAATGTTTAACCCTAAAATGTAAATTATGGGGGATCTATGGTTAAAGGGGTATAGATAGTATAGGGCAAAAGGATGATAAAATATCTCTAAATTAGGCCAATTAGATGCTAAACTTAGATATAATAATATCCTAATTTCATTAAACTGATATATGATAAAAACAATAAGTACAACTATGCTAAATATGAAAATAACAAAGAAGTAGTGTAATTAAATTGTTCTAATTTTAATGAAATTATTGATATAAATAGGTAAGAAGAAGACTATAAGTTGATTCTATAATAGTCATCTAATTCTTTATTCAGTTCCTTTAGAGCTATGGACACTAACATCATCCTTGAAAAGTTGCATTGATACTAGTATCTGAACCTAATGTAGGTGTCTTATATAGAATAACTATTTGAGAAGGATTAGAAAACTTGTGGATAATAATTTCACTCTGGTACATTTATGTCTGGGTCATGGATTGTCACTTCTTATGAATTTGCAAAATCCTAGTTATTCATCTTTATATAAACCTTGGGGGAAAATGGGTTAGTGGGTACATGGTGTTGATCTAACCCCATAGAACCCTCTATTAATGAGAGCTACCTACATATCCAATACTTTTAACATGGCCTCAAAATTATTTAGTTCTTCTCTATGTTTTAGATTATGTGTGAATTATGCAATATGTGCAAATCAAGTACAATTGTGACTAGCTTGTAGCTTGGAAAATATAGCTTTTAAGTTTCTCCTTCAGTAATTTAGACATGCATATGTTTTTTCCATGTGATTGATATGAAAATAAGATAAAATAGGGAAGCTTTGCTTTATTGAGTTCTTGATTGAATGCTTTGATACATTGATTTAGGTCTTTTTTAAGTGTAGCTAGGTGAGAAATGAATGAAGGTTGATCTTGTATTCTTGTATATATATATATATATATATATATATATATATATATATATATATATATATATATATATATATATATATATATATATATATATATATATATATCCCTTTAGATAATTAACTCACATTAAATTACTTAGGTTGACCATTAGGATAAATTTCATTATCAAATTAGATTACTTTAGGGCATTGGATGCTTGCATTAGAGTAGGACACCTACATTGACATAAGTGTCTGTCCTGGATGCTAGTGTTAAGGAACATAAAAATAGTTATAGACTCAAAACTTTTAGAGTGGTAAGATAAGCAGGTTTTAAGCATTCTAGGAAATATAAAAGGTTCATGCCATCAACATAATATTATTCATACCAAGAGATATGACAAGGGGCACATGATATATTAGATGTGAGACTTCATAAAGTGAGAAAGGTCCATAACTGGGAGGAACAACCAAGGTATAATTTTTCCAAGTGTACAAGACTAAGGTGATATATAATCCATAAAATGGTGTCTACACATATTATAAAGTGATTTTTAATGAATGATGATAATATTAAAATACATATGTTCCAACACAAAAGGAAATTCACCAATAAGAACCCAATTTGAAACAATGATCAATATGTATGAAAACACAATAATAAAATTTCAATTATAAGGATTTTACCAAAATTGGGTCTATAAACATGTAAATCACATTATTTCAATGTATTTATTTTTTTAGATATGTGAGAAAATGTATAGATTAGAAGATGGAGTTTTATGATAAATTTGATAGGGAAAGATTAGGATTGAATTGTAGAGTTGATGCTAAGTCCCACAATTTTCATGGAGGCCTCAAGAAGGAGGGTTTCCTTGTTGTTTAACCCTAAATTAGATATGGATCCTATTAGGATTTATAGGGTTAAGAATATAGAAATTAATAAGCACAAGGGTGATAAATAAATTTATAGCAGGCTAATTAATTACAAAACTTAGATAAAACATATACTGAATTTATGATGTTGAGATATGAAAAAATTGGAAAGTATAGCTATGCTAGATATTATAATGATAATAAAAACAAGATACTTAGTTGGTTCTAATTATAATACAAATCTAGATCTATGATAGGCAGGAAGAAAATAAAAATCATGTTCTAGAACAATCACCAAATTTTAGATTAAGGGACTTTATAACCATGGACACTTGGACCAACATAGGATGGTTACATTGATGCTAGTGTCTATATTAAATACATGTGTCTAGTATGAAATAACTAATGAAATAGGATGTGACCACCTATATTCTTCTAGGTTCATCTTTACCTTTTCTTTGGTGCATTTAGATTTATATCATGGACTATCATTCCTTGTCAAATGATGAAAACCCTTGTTCTTCATATTCATAGTGGTTTTGGAGAAAATATATTTATGGGCACATAATGTCAACTGCCCTAAAGATTCATCTGGTAATGACTATTTCCTACATAGCTAATACTTTGAAGAGGGCCTCAAAATTATGTAGTTATGCCCTAAATGTTGCATTGTTTATGAATCATGCAATGTGTGATAAGAAAATAAAATAATGACCTAGCTTGTAACTTGGAAAATATAGCTCTTGGGATGCTCCTTCAGTACTTCAAACTTAAATATGTGATGCTCCTGTGATTGATACGTAAATATGAGAAAATAGGGAAGATTTTCTCAATTGAATTCTCTTTGGGATGAATATAGGTTTATGCTAGGTATTTTGTAGGTGAGGAATGAGTGATGGTTGATATTTTATTTATATCAATCCCTTTTTATAATATAACACATAATATACTTAGGCTAACCATATGAATGCATTTCATTTTTAAATTAGGTGATTTTGGGGCATTGGACACTTACTTCAGAATAAGACAGTTGTGGTGATATAGGTGTCTATATAAGATGGTAGTGTCCAAGGAGTAGGAAAATAATTACATGCTCAAAACTTGTAGAAGCATAAGATAAGTAAGTTTTAAGTATTATAATAAAACTATAAGGCCTAGGTCATCAACATAAGACAAGTCATACTAAGAGATAGACCAAGGGGCATAAGAGAGAGTAGATGCAAGAGTTATAGAAGTGGGAAAGGTCTAGAACTAAGAGCAACAACCAAGGTCTATGTTTTCCAAGTGTACAATAGTTAGGTATTGTATAATTAATAAATATCATATAAATTCCCCCCTTTAATATATTAATGAAATATATACTTTAAAGGAAAGGAATTATACATGGGAGTGTATAACACACTTTGCCTTTGTTTAAGACCAACTTGAGTGATTTGATGGTGACTAATTTACAAACCATAATATGTTATAATATATAATAAATGCATATGATATGAAATTGAAAGTATTGAAAAGGTTCAAATTTAAAGAGAGAAAGGTTTAGGAGTACACTTATGTATTGATGCAACTATCTTTCCTTTTGGAATTTTAATTTGAAAGATGTATATTTATGAATCAGTAAAATTGAGATTAGGAAAAATATAAATATGGAAAGTGCATATATATAAGGAGATATATAAAGAGATACATGATAGGAGGGTTCATTCCACCCTACTTGGAGAAAATGTGGATTGCCACCTAGCAATTTAGACTAGCTAAATCATGTAACCCAAACATATTTATAACCTAGTCAGTGTGAGTGAACCATGTCAAATCACACTATCAAACTAGTGAGGCTAGATGATACAATAAATTTTAGCCTAAAAAATTATTAATATTGAGTGATTTAATCACCTCAACCTACCAAAAAGTGAACTAAATATTACAATAGATTTGCTCAACAAAGTCTATAAAAGTCTAACTTGGTGGGTGGCAACAGTACCTGAAAGAGTTTGGAGTTTAAAACTAATTTGATTTTATAATATTATGTATGCATTACATATAATATGCACTTTATATGTGTCTCATGCTAAAATTATGTATAACAATGGTACCAAAGTATATAATTCTACCTTAAATGTTTATCAAAATCATATAATTGTGCAATTTAGACAATCTAAAACTATGTAAGTGTGAATGACATACTTCCAAAGAATGACCCCACTATAATATAAAACTTAAAGCTAATATAAGTTTCAATGTGAAGGACATATTTCCAAAACATTCCACCATTATAATCTGGATATATTGGATACTTAATAAATATGGAGAACATGTTTTTATAACATGCCTCCACTAAATTTGAGATTGTGAACATGTGGAAGCCATGCATCTAATGGCATACCCCCATTGATATTCCCCTATTTGAGGTAAGGGATGATATAAAATAGTAGTTAATATTGGCCAAAATTGGCCTATATAATAATCTTTTTCATAGATGGATTAGGCCACTCTCTTGGACCCTTCAGTAACCTTCTGCCCCCATGACTAGTCTTTTTGTGATATCAAATTGATGATGTAGTACAAAATTTTTGAAGGTCTTGGTGTGGTGTGAGAAACTGATTAGATTTCTTGTTAAGTGGGTGATTAAATGGTGGAATGATTATATAAAACCTCATGGCCATAACACATGTTACTTGCAATATTTTAAAACACTTTAAGTAATTTTAAGGTGATTTTGGTGATTTTGAGAAAAAGGCCTAGAAACAGGTCTAAAACTATAGGTGAAGGATACAGTAGGTTTCAATGGTGTTAGATCATTCAATATCATGAATTAAGTTTTTAAAAAACTCTCAAAGATTATAATGAGCCAAAAATGAGGCCTAGAGAAGCTATTATGCCCAAAAGTGCATTAGATGTCTTAAGGGTCCCAAAAAATAGAAATTTTAAGTGAAAAGGCAACTTTTTGAGGAATTAAAACTAGTTTTGACTTCATACCACCTCCTTATGGATTTTTTTAAATATTTTTAACATGTTCAAGGTCATTTGAAGCTATTCAGAGTGAAGGAGAGGAGTTTGGGAGCAAAAGGATGCATTTTAGAGCTTTGATAGAATAAGTTTTTAAATATTTTGCTTGATGTATGGGATTATATATTATATTTATGAATTCATGGTCTCCATAATACCCCCTTATAGGCTTCTAAAATTAGATTCTAGCATAATAACTAGCAGAGTTAAGGAAAGCCTATAAGTTGTTAAACTAGGCATGAAACAAGTTTTCTGCCATTAATGGAGGTCCAAGTAATTTCAAAAGGTTTGCAAAAGTAATGAAATTTCATTTACATCCTAAAATATATTTCTCAAGTGTTATATTGCATAGTCAGGATTCTAGTTCTTGATGCTAATGAAAAACCATTTTTGGTAGTTTGGGATGGTTTTAGGATAACCTCAAGTTTTCACTCAGTAGGGGTGACAGAGAGAGAGAGAGAGAGAGAGAGAGAGAGGAGAGAGAGAGAGAGAGAGAGAGAGAGAGAGAGAGAGAGAGAGAGAGAGAGAGAGAGAGAGAGAGAGAGAGAGAGAGAGAGAGAGAGAGAGAGAGAGAGAGAGAGAGAGAGAGAGAGAGATTTGGGATACAATATTTTGGTAATTGATATTTACCCTGATTTAATTCCAATTTGTGTCATTATTGGTTTGGTTCATCTCCCATATTTATGAATAATTACTAGTAGTTCACGGGTGTCTACATGGCATACTCATCCAAATAGGGTCTATGTCTTTCCTTATTTCTTTACATAAAATTTTAATGAAAATTAATTATTTTATTAGTTTTGTTTCAGGGTCAACTAAGACCTATTCCAATTTTTTTCATCATCTAACTCCTTTTGGGAAGCTACTTATGCCATAAAATTTAATTTTCTTCTTATCCGTATGAATGGCCTATTTAATGAGTTTTAGAGTAGAACCTAGGTTTGAGGGATAATGTACCTCATATTACCTATGCCACATCATCAAAATTTAATTTATATTTATCATCAATCTTTAGTGGTTCATCAATGGCTTGGTAGGCCAAATAGTCATTTCTTGCATATCCATACATAGTCAGTTGAGTGAGGTATGTGAGGTCCTAAAGAGTTTCATATAAATGTTATGAAGTGTTAAAATGGGGTTAAACCACATTCTTTTTGGTTATAAATCAAGTAAATATCCCTTTTAAATGATAAAATATGGATTGTGATAGTCATATACACCATATATACACAATCAGTCCATTAATGCACATCTACAAGTTCCATAAAGAAGAATTCCATGTTGGAAAAAGGATAATTTATCTTTTCTTAAGCCTTTCAATGTTTCTTATTCAAATTTTAAATGTGGAGGGAGTATAATATCTGGGTATCATCCTCTATGCATATAGTTCATGTCTTCTCTCACTGATCTACCTATAACTACATCAATACTTTCAAGAGACTAAGAACATTAATTTGGAAACATTGAAATGTGTTTTAAGATCTTCATGGTGGGAAACATAAATTTGAGTTCTTTGGAGATTAATTTAAGGTATAGTATAAGGTCACATTCTATGCATAGTCCATATGCCACCTTCATTGCCTTATATGTTGTTATGTGTGCCTCTCTATGCTACCAGAGAGACCTAAGCATGGTCATACGGGATTATAACATATTTTGAGATACCCATGAGGATTTTTAAGGTTATATATAAATTTTTAGTCATGATAAATTCATAGTACTAGTTAGAAGCCTTGAGAAACTAATCAGATGAAGGACTGAGCTTTAGGGACAAAATCCATAAAAGTCTCGAAATAGTTACCTATGCCCTTTTGTTGATGCCATATAATAATGTTTCATGGGTTTTTGATCATTTAAAATGAATTTATATTATATATCGATCATATGGGAAGATCCTTTAAAAATTAAAATGGTGTGTGAATAGAGGAGAGTATTGTTTGAGGGCCTCCAAGTTTTACTTTTGTTTAATATGATCATTCAATGCATTCTACTAGTTTTGAACCTCAAAATAACTTCACACCCCAAACAAGTTTTAAATGTATAAAATATGGCATGGGACATTGTTGATGCCTTAGAATTGCACTTGATTTTAATCAACAACAATGGGAAGTTTCAAACTGTGGGATGATGCAGCTTGAAACAACCTCCAGATTTTAGAGAAGCTGGTCTCTTCTTTTGTATCAGGTATTGGAGAAAAGGGATAGGAGATTAAACAGAAATGCAAATGCAGGAATTGAAACCTAACTATGGTGATGTGCCTGACTGTAATCCTAATCCTAACTTGAGCATAGAGAAACTATTATATGATTCAATTACATTTAAGAGCAAATAGGTGCATGATCAATGTAAATGATTGGAATAACAGAAATAGAGTCTCACAACAGGGGAGTCTTTTACTAAGATATAGGAATTGTCAACAAAGGCATAGTGATCAATCTTATTAATAAAACCCTTCAATCATATAAGAGGCACAAAAGTCACGCATAGTTATGTAGAACTTCAGATTCCAAAAAACTAGACAAAAGCAAGTAACATTTCCAATCACAACACTAGCAAATCTACATCATAGACTAATGTGTAAATGACATAGGTAACACCAACCAAGGCATGGAGCTTAAATCTCCTTAATTCATTTAGCCACATAAAGGGCACAGAAACATGCATGATTATATCAACTTTACAACTTCAGGAAATCAAGACAAGAGCAAATGATATTATTGGTCAAAATTGCAAGAAGTCTAAACTATAAGAAATCTTCCCCCTCTTTAATTTACAATTCTTCTTCTTTTATAGCCTCACATGTTTCCTTCCATCACTCCCCTTCCCATGCAATTCTCTTCTGTCTTTCGCTCATGGGGACAAAATAGATGGCACTTTCAATGCCTTGGATGTGTCTTGGTCTTATCAAGAACTGCCCTGACTGCGGCATGGCGATTCATGTCTAGTACCTCCCTTCATGCCTAAATTCCTCATTCCTTCACCTATTTGGCCGCTCAATTGTCTACTATGCTACTACTATTAGGGGACAAATGGATGGCATCTTTAATGCTTGTAAGCCCCAACAATCTACTCGGTGCACTGTTACATCTACTTGACTTAACTCCAGCCAATTTTCCCTCTATTTCACTTTTGGCAACAGATACACAAAACACTCTATTATTTTGAAATGGGAGAGGACACTTAGTCAGTTTCCTAAAAAATCCTCTTTTACTACTTAGAAGGCATAAAAAAATGACACTTGGCACTTTCTGCCTGATTCATTGAAGACACGCGACTCTCTCCACTTTTCTTTGGCTATGTTGTAGTATCACTCAGGACGCATATCAGGCTCTTATGAATGGTGACACTTGGTAGATTCTACAAGATTTTGAAGTAACATTTGAGGCCCACCATAATCTTTATTCAGCAATGAAACTTGAAGATGATCTCTCAGTCATCGACATGTGGAGGCTTCTGCGCCTTTAAGGAAGATACATGGCATCTTCAGCTACTTCAGTTAATAACATGTGGTGGCTTCCACTTTTCCTGGGGATGGAGTAGAGAGGGCTCAGAGAGCGACATTTGGTAGCATCCACTGCTTCTTCAAAAAGGTAGTTTAGGGCCTCCACAACTACCACCTGGCACTTTCCACTCTCTCTGCTACTTAGCTTGTTGAAAGTCTTTAACAAAAAGAAAATGTGGGTGCCCTTATGAGACGCAGATGCTGGCACGTGGTGTGTTCTACTTAACTACTACTAGATACATGGCACATTTTGTGGTTCTCCAAAAAGTTACAAAAAGGTGTTCAGAGGATGCCAGTTGTCCAGCTTCATCTCCCAGAGATTGACACTTAGTGACCTCCACTTGAATTCAAAACTTAGGACAAGAATGAAATGAAAGGAAAAAAAAGGGGAAAAGGACCCACACTAGAAGGGTGACACTTTGTAGCTTCCGCTGCACTTCGATACTTAGGCAAAATGAACCAGCCCTTTGCTTCAAAATTTTACTACTTTACCCAAGGTGTGTAGGAACCAAAATTACAGTGCTCGACCCAAAATTTAAATATGATGTAGAGTAAAAATTACTCTATAGCTACTAGTGACCACCAGGACTTTTGAGCCTACTAAAAAAGAACCTGACTCCCACTCTAGTTAACCATGATAAGGCATGATCCGCCTGGATCAAATTGAAAAATCTTGAACTTGCTTCTTTGGAGAGATGGTACAATTTGAAAAGTAGGTTGTTTCTCAATCATAACCTTAGATGAGACATTTGCCTTATCGACCAACTATATTAGCATCTTCCCTAATGGTTCATCAACATCAAACTAGTCATCAATAAAGATAAACTCACCAAGTATTTCCTGATTATTTTCAAATTGCTTGCCATCTATCACCATGTCAAGTGATACCCCATCTATGCATGCCTTTTAAGTGACCACATACCTCTTATTTACTATTGTAAGTTCAATCTGCTCTTCAAGGAGATTTGAACATGCAACCCAATCTGTACTAGGATCTTGAATGGGTGATTCTTGATCAAATTTCTCCTAATCATGCTCTTTAATAGCCACCACATGCATACAAAGCTCTTCAATCTCTGGTAGAGGATCAAGGTATATCTACCAATCATCCTTTTGTTCCTCACTTTGATTTATTTGAACTGAATCAACTATAATACTATTTGGATCCTTCTCAATAGGAGATCCTTGTAACTCATGTAGGACTTCAATTTGTACCAGTTCCTCTTGAAGTTCCAATATATTAAGATCAGTCTTCCCACTCTCGGCTATAACTAGATGCTCAAGAGAGGTATCAATGGGGAACTCCTCTTCAGGCACTTTTGAAGCATCCTCTATACATTCTTCAAGAACTTGTCCTATGCAACCTCTTTCTCAGTACTTCAGAGAATAGGGTCTTCTTGAGGAAGGGTGATGGCGAGAGGGTGATGAAATTTATTTGTTTGAGAGGGAAAAATGAAGAATGGGAGATTGATCATGACCAGATTTTAGAAACTTCAGGGAAAAAGAATTCTCTAGGGAGTTTTGGAGAGGAGGGAAAGAGAAATTCTTAAAGACATCTGTATTTTGCTCTTTCCACTCGGCCATTGCCTCATTAGAGTTTGGAACCTTCTTGTCCTCTTGGACAACCTAAACTTGAGAAATAATTGGTGAGGCAATGATGGGACTATAGGAAGGTCTAGTCTCATAAATAGCCACTTGAATAGGCTTTTGGATAGGCTTTTGATTCCAACTAGGAAGCTTCCTTGGCACACATTGGGCATGGTTAAGAGCTTCATAATAATAAGAAGTACCATAGCCTTTTGTAGATAATTCATTTAACTCGATTCTTTGTCCTTCCCAAGTCTCCACCTTTTCTAATGCAAGAATACATAGTCCATTTATCTCTTCTAGATCATTAGACAGATTTTTAAATAGACTATTTACTTCCTCATACTGAGAGTCAGAAAAAAACCTTTCTTGCATATGCCAGTATTCTGAGCTCTATTTCATTCATTTTTTCTTGAAGGCAATACTACTCATATGCAACATCATAACCATATGGGGAAGATGAAATTCAGTCCTGAGACTGATATGGCTCACAAGGAAGGTAAGAGTCATGCTCTTGATAATAAGGATCATGAGAAACTTGATAAGGCTCAACATAGTTTTGAAAGTAGCCTTGATAAGGCTGATTAGGCTCATAGATATCATGATCAGGCTGGTATGATCCCTCATTGGGCTGATAAGGAATATACCATAGGAATTCTCTCCATACATAGCCATCAAAATTTATTCACAATAATTCAATAAAAATAGACTTACTTGGAAGTTGTCCTAGATTTATAGAAGCAATTCCTTTGAAAGATTTATCCCACCGAGCATGCCAGAAACTGTGGATGCCTTAAAATTGCACTTGATTTTAATCAACAACAATGGGGAGTTTCAAGCTGTGGGATGATGCGGCTTGAAACAACCTCCATATTTTAGAGAAGCTAGTCTCTTCTTTTGTATCAGGTATTGGAGAAAAGGGATAGGAGATTAAATAGAAATGCAAATGCAGGAATTGAAATCTAACTATGGTGATGCAACTGAGTATAATCCTTATCCTAACCTGAGCACAGAGAAACTATTATATGATTCAATTACATTTAAGAGAAGACAGGTTCATGATTAATATAAATGATTGGAATAACAGAAATAGAGGCTCACAATAGGGGAGTCTTTTGCTGAGATACATGAATTGTCAACAAAGGCATAGTGTTCAATCTTCTTAATAGAACCCTTCAATCACATAAGAGACGTAGAAGTCACGCATAGTTATGTAGAACTTCAGATTCCAAAAAATGAGACAAAAGTAAATAACTTTCCAATCACAACACTAGCAAATCTACAACATAGACTACAATATAAATGACACAGGTAACACCAACCAAGGCATGGAGCTTAAATTTTGTTAAATCATTCAGCCACATAAAGGGCACAAAAACATGAAATCAAGATAAGAGCAAATGATAAGAGCAAATGATATTACTGGTCAAAATTACAAGAAGTCTAAACTCTCAAAAATCTTCCCCCCTCTTTAATTTACAATTCTTCTTCTTTTATAGCCTCAAATGTTTCCTTCCATCACTCCCCTTCCCATGCAAATCTCTTCCATCCTTCGCTCATGGGGACAAAATAGACGATGCATTCAATGCCTTAGATGCATCTTGGTCTTATCAAGAACTGCCCTGACTACAGCATCGAGATTCATGCCTAGTACCTCCCTTTGTGCCTAAATTCCTTGTTCCTTCACCTATTTGGCTGCTCAATTGTCTACTCTACTTCTATTGTTAGGGGACAAACGGATGGCATCTTTAATGCTTGTAAGCCCCAAAAAACTACCCGGTGCACTGTTACATCTAATCGACTTAACTCCAGCTAATTTTCCCTCCATTTTGCTTTTGGAAATAGATAAATGGAACACTCTATTATTTTGAAATGGGAGAGGACACTTAGTCATTTTCCTAAAAAATCCTCTTTTACTACTTAGAAGGCATCGAAAAATGACACTTGGCACTTTCTACTTGATTCATTGAAGACACACGACTCTCTCTACTTTTCTTTAGTTGTGTTGTAGTATCACTCATGACACATATCGGGCTCTTATGAATGGTGACACTTGGTAGTTTTTGTGGGATTTTGAAGTAACATCTAAGGCCCACCACAATCTTTATTCAGCAATGAAACTTGAAGAAGATCTCTCGATTGTCGACATGTGGAAGCTTTCAAGCCTTCAAAGAAGATACGTGGTGTCTTCTGCTACTTCAGTTAAGAGCATGTGGTGGCTTCCAATTTTATTGGGGATGGAGTAGAGAGGGCTTAGAGAGTGACATTTGGCAGCATCCACTGCTTCTTCAAAAAGGTAGTTCAGGGCCTTTGCAACTGCCACCTGGCACTTTTCACTCTCTCTACTACTTAGATTATTGAAAGTCTTTGTCAAAAATAAAACATGGGTGACCTTATGAGACGTAGATGTTGGCATGTGGTGAATTCCACTTAACTACTATTGGATATGTGGCATATTTCATAGTTCTCCAAAAAGTTACAAAAAGGTGTTCAGAGGACGCTAGGTGTCCAGCTTCATCTCCTAGAGATCAACACTTGGTGACCTCTGCTCGAATTCAAAACTTAGGCCAAGAATGAAATGAAAGGAAAAAAAGGGGAAAAGGACCCACACTTAGAGGGTGACACTTGGTAGCTTCCGCTACACTTTGATACTTAGGCAAAATGAACCGGCCCTCTACTTCAAAATTTTGCTGCTTTGCCCAAGGTGCGCATGAACCAAAATTGTGGTGCTCGACCCAAAATTTAAATATGATGTAGAGTAATAATTACTCTACAGACATCATGGTAACCTACCCAAGGTGAGCAAAACATGTCCCATTATTTTTCATACTTGCAAAGGACAAAAAATCTATTTTTTAGTTTCCTAGACCTAGAGAGCTAAGAGAGGCCTAGAGTGCCAAAAGAGAAGGGGGTCTTAACATAACTTTCCTTGAAAATTAAGACCTTAAATTTGGAGGATAGTTGGGGGAATTTTTTAGATACAAAAACCTCTATCAATTTCCCTATTTCATCCCTAAAACTCAAGAGCCATAATCAAATAAAAAATAGGGCAACAAGCTAACACTTTTTTGTTATTTCTTATTTGAGAGCTTATTGATGTTTTTATGATATTTTCCATATATACCAAGTATGACCCATTTATACCTATCCAATGTATCCAAAAATAGATATATGTGAGGCCTATAACTCATTTACCCCCCCCCCCCCCCCCCCCACCAAAAAATCTAAGATAAGGTCTCAGAAAGAGCATGAGAGAAGCCTTGAGCTAGGGTTTTGTTGATTCCAAGAATTTTAACCCTCCAAATTTTCAAATATTTTGTAATATGATGTATTTCAAGGTGCCTAAGCGA
>JARHVA010009047.1:65000-157500 GCA_037957365.1 Torreya grandis
TGGTTACATATATAACCCATTTTAAAACATCTAATTTTCCAAAGTAGATCCATTGATTTATTTTACTCAAATTGTTATTAAATAATTTGTTGGTATATTACCAAAATATACTATTGTTGATGTTATAGTATCTCACCAAGTTGCCAAAAATTGATATTTATATCTTTATACATGGAATGCCTAGATTCATTTCGAATACATGTCAATACTTATGTCGATGGTATAGAGTGAATAATGTTTAATGTCAAAAATTATATCGATACCAAATATTTTATCATCCACTTCCAAAATAGATGGTGCTATAGGTTTATTTATCAATATAAATAACTAGTTAAATACTCAGCTCAATTGGAAATAACAACACCAAATCATAAATTACTAACCAAGTAAATGTGGGTCTCCCTTACCCTTCCAATTAATTCATAATGATGTAAAATCAAATATGCACTGACTAACAATTCATGAAAGTCATGGCAGAATTGAAGAAAGTCACTTTCATGATACAATTATTAAACATAGAAAGAAGAAGTGAAGTGACTCACACTCCCAAAAAGAAACATGACCATAGTATGTGTATATATATATATATATATATATATATATATATATATATATATATATATATATATATATATATATATATATATCCTATCCAAATAAGGAGATAAACACATATTTTTAGTTATTAAAAGCATAAAGGGGCTTCCTGAGTTCATTGAAATCCTTGACTGAAATGGAATGTGTTTCTACTTGAGTTGAAATAGGTGATATAAATAGAATGGTGGTGGTGTTTCGCTTGGGTTGTGTTAAAGAAAAGAAAAGAACAAAACTTGATATGGAAACAATTTAATGCTATTGGATGAAAAGGTTGCTATGCCATCTATATAAGCGCTGGTTATATAATTAGAATTTATAAAAGTATGTAATCACTATATTTAATATTAAAAACAAATTACTACATGCAATTACATGGAATCACATTATGTTTTATTACTCACATATAGTTCATAGACTAAGAATATAAAATTGGAGCGATGCCAACACCAGGGTAAACGTTACATCCCTGATATAAATTATGGCTTATAATTCAAATGACCAGTACCGAAATTTATTCATACCCAGATTTAATTACAAAATTTATCTTGTTTAACAATTATAGTCATAGTAACTTAATCATAAGTTAAATCCTTATTTCAATGTATTCTTTGAACATATAAACTAGATATCTACTAAATTTCAAAGAAGTCAATTATGCCTATTAACAAGTGATTTATGTTTATAAGTAAGCTCTGATATATGGAAACTAGCATGAATAGAATCTAAATCTCACGACTTACTTTGCTACATCTTTTGTAGTCCTTTATTTTTCTACCTAGGATTATCTCCTTTCCTTCTATTTTATACTACCTTCTGCTTCCTATCTCCTTCTCCTCTCTTAAAATATAAGCACAACACTCTTTTAAATAGAGTTTTCCTTTTTTCTTTAATATTTTTATTTCGTTCTTTATATGTTTTTATTTTATTTATTTTTAAGAATTATTCCATTACTTTTTTTAAAGCATGATTTATTTCCTTTACTGTTTTATTTATTTATTTATTTTCCTTATCTTTATTTCTTAAATCATAGGATTTAATTAAAACTTTCCTAAAAATTTAAATCTTTCCTCTTTTCTATTTTATGGAAATTTCTAGATTTGTAAAATTTTATTTCCTTTTTCTCAAATTTACCATTATCAGTATATTTATTAATTATCATTCCAAATGTTCATTATAGATTAATTATTTGAATTGATCTAAAAAGGCAAATCTCAAACATTATTGGTCACATGCAAGACAATTTCACAAACCAAAGAAAGCAACACTCCAAAAAAATTAATAAACATACCATGAGCAAATAAATGCATTTCTACCCTAACTAATTATTGTGTGTGTGTGTATGGGGTTTCACTGGCTCTTTGTAGTCCTTCAACATCTCCATCTACAATATCCTCTCTAATGATGATCTCCCTCTTCTATGCTCAAAGGAATATTTCTTCTGTGTCCACCTCACAACACGTAATTCATTAGATCATTTCACATGATAAACATAAACAATAATATAAATGAAATAACACATTAATATGCTTAGAATGTAAATGTATACATAAACTGGTTCATAATAAAAAAAATCATGTATTTACATCTAACTAAGAAACATTATATTATCTCAAAGTTACATAAATATTAATCTTTAGTCAAAAATATATATCCAAATATGAATTTAGTAACGACAGATATCCATGGATAATCTAGCAAGTTTGTTTGGTGAGGAAGCAAGATGTAAGAATGTGGATTAAAGATTAGTGATCTCTATAGGTCATATCCAATGCAAAGATTTTATCGAGGGATGATGAGATAAACAAAACTTATGGAAGTTAAGGTGAAGAAATTCTATAATACACTGACACACTCATTTGATGACAATCATCAAAGATCAAGATGCTTAGTACAGTCATATGCTTGCAAGTGTGAAGTAAAGTTTTTATCAATTTAAGAAAGACATATGTAAACACATTAATCCATATTCAGATGAAACTGAAAAATATCTTCAGATTCTTAAGCAAACTAAATCAATGATTGAACATGAAGATATAGTATAGACCTTTGTACAGAGCTTGGCTATTTGAGGCCTAATTACCTTGCTACAAGGACTAAACATGTTAAAAGAAGGGTCAATAATGATTTAAATAATTTTGAGAGAAATATTTATATATTTTAAAGTGAAATTTATCTTTAAGGATTCATTTTCCCATGATATCATCACCATCAATCATGAAACAGGGTCATGAGAGGTCTTTTGAAAAGGTACAAGGTGACTTGGAAGGTTTAAGATAAGCCAATAAAGTGTGGAAACATGAAAGGAGAATATTAATTAAAATTTAAATGTATATTAAACTTTTTATATCTCAAACTAAGTCAAAGGGAAGAAAAACTCAGCTGTAAATTTTGACCAAATAGATACGTGTCACTAGCTTTTGCCGAAATAGGCCTATAGGGCAAAATATGTAGGATATAATCACAAAATTTGGTGGAAAGGATAAATATGAAATAATATAAAAATTAAAAATATTTTTGAGTATTTTTGGCAAAGTTAATTATTCACTATTTTGGTATAGTTAACCTTATTTCAAATCATGGTCAACATTGGAGCATACCTTAGAGGAATTGGCTAGTTTGGAGTATCACAAGTTGAGTTAAAGCATGAAATTTGGTATGAATTGTCTCCATAACCCAAAACATAATAAAATGAAATTATAAAGGTATTATTAGGAGTTAAATTACCCTATGTTTTAACACATTCCCCTCATAGTCAAGAAGGTAGACATTGGAGACCAAATGAAGTTTTATTTGTTCTAAGTGCTAAGAAGAAGTTTAGAACTTGGAGAGGTAATAAAAATGTATAATATGACGTTTTAAACCTATATTTTTATATTTAAGTAATGAATTTCAGGTTTTTCATGAAAAATTTTAAAGAAAGAAATTTTTTTTCATGGAGGAAGCATGTAGGCAGCTCAAGATAAATTTTGGTAAAAAAGGTCTACATGACAAAGTACACATTAAAAAAACTTAAAATTTTTTATGATTGTTAATAATGACCTAATATACCTATAAATACTAATTTTAATGTCATATGGAAAATGGAAGTGCTTGTTGTTTTGTCATAGTCCCCTTATGTCTCATAATGGTCACTATTCATGCAGGCATACTTTTTGGAGTTTTAAGGCATGTTTGAGTTTAAAAATATTAGTGGAGATTTTTAGAATCATGGTAAGATGTTATTAAGACTATTAAAACCTTTTAAAGAGTGTTTACACTCCAAACTTCATGCATCCTCACACATAGGCTCAATCCCTACAAATAGTCTCAAAGGCATAAAAAGCAAACTTGAGTTTTTATAATTTGGAAAGGTGTTATGATATGTTTCAGGTTCCATGAATATATTTTAAATGAAATAATATCATTGGAAATTTCAAATTGGTCTTTTGATGAAATTTGAGTTTTTAGGCTTAAGACACCTAGTTTTAGCCCATCTTCAAATGCTCATTTCTTTCATACCATGAAGATTTGGTCCAAGTGATTATAGAATTTATATATTACCCATATTTAATTGAAATTAATTATGGATTGATTTTGGTTAAGGTCTTGAGTTTTATGAACTATCATTAAGAGTTTAAGCATGTCCAAAATGGTTCCAAATCCTATAGACAATCATTTTTACATGTGTATATTTTCATATCATCCACATGGGAGTCCAATATTTTCATTTTTTTAAGGGGTATATTTAATATAAACCCATGGAAATAAGTTTTGGAATGGGTGTCTTCATTATATGAACCATCATCTTGAAGGTGAGCTTGTTTGATCTTGCAAATGAAGTTTTTGACCAATTTATTGTTTTTGACTCATAAGTCCATAAAATATCCTATAATTTCTTGTAAACAACTTAAAATGTGTATAGGACTCCATAAATATCATTACAAACCTATTGTATAGAAGAATCTGGCACATTCGGGTGCCTACAAGGCCCAAAATGGCTAAAAAATGCCTACTTTTCTAGGTTAACAAAGAAATAAATGGTCTAAAGCCATGAAATAGGTCTTATCATACTTAAAACATAATTATATGTCACTTTTAGGTCTTAACAAGGGTTTTATGGGTGTCTAGATGAGCTAAAGGGTCAAAAACCTAGTTTTTGACATTTTATGGATTATTGCAAGTTTAATGGTGATTTCCACCATTGTTGCAGGTCTTGAATGTTTTTAAAACTTAATTTTATTCCTAATATGAATGATAAATATGTTTATAGTTATTATACTAGTCCATACATGGTCTTCACAGTGTTAAATGGCCTTAGGAATAGATTTTAGGGTAGTTAGTTGAGGGTGACTTTAGCTTGTGACCTCCATCAATGGGGTCTATGAAAGTTGTAGGTATCATGGAGATTATTTCAAGTTCGAGGAGAAAATTAAAGTTGAAAATATAAATTATCCTCAAAAATAAAACATAAAGTTTAACCTCCATGGTTATTTAAGCATAAAATGCTAAGTCAACTGACTTTTACCCAAGCACCTTCTAGAAGTGCAAGTGGAAGGGGGAGTAGAAGTTTGAGGAAGATATATTTGGAGGTTGGAGAATAAAATTGGAACATTCAATGAATTTTAAAAGTCTTGGATACTTTTCCTTCTTAGGGGATCATGACATCATCATCCTCAAAAAAATTGTCTTCTATTGTATTTCTAAGCCAACAAGAAGGCTTGAAGACTATTTAGGATAATGAAGGTTAATTTATTGAAGGATAATTCGTTCTAATTAACCCAAATGTGGGTGGTAATCCATGGAGGGTGGTTGTGTCTCATTTATTAAATTTTATTTGCTTGCCTCTTCTCTCTCTCTTCCCCTTTTCTCTTATATCTCCTATTTCTTCCCAATTTGTGCAAAATATTTTCATTTGACATGGGGAAACCCTATAAAATTTATAATAAATAAATTTTGAACCATTATAGATAAATTTTTACCTATCTCTTGCCTCTGAATTATTCTTATCTGTCAGGCACCACGAACAACAAACATGCTCTGATACCACTTGTTGGGGAATATGAACCCAACTCCGGAAGCACACAATTGATTACTAATCCAAGCAACTTAATATGCGGAAATTAACCAGAATCAACAAGTAACTAGAATCCAAAAATAACACAAGATATGAGAGACAATACACAACTTGTATTAATACTCATACAAAAAAGAATACAATAAAGAAGATGTCACTTCTTCCCCACCACCTCTTCAGAGGTTTCCCACACCTCAAGTGAACAGTACTTCTTTCCTCAAAGCTCTCTCTACTAGGTCCCAACACCCAACTCAAACACAGAGTTGGTGTTCACCTTACACCTATGCTCCACGCACTCCACAAGTGCTCCACGCACTCCACAAGTACACACTTGTACTCCACAAGTACTCCACGTACTCTAAGTAGATCTCTCCTGATACTGCTCCATGTTGTCTTACTATCCTATCGATCTCCAAACTATAGATCAAGCTGGTTCTGCACCCCTGTGAACCTTGACCTTGCACACACATACACCTGCATATCAATGATCTTACTTACCATGTAGATCTCCTATAGAAGCCATGCACACCTGATGACTAAGATCATACACTCCTGAAGAACCCTGCTGATTCTCCAACCCAGCACCCACCTTGGTACTGTGGCACTAGGAGGAACACACCATTGCTCTACTTCACACACCGAAGGAGCTTATAATTATGCTCTCTTACTCCCTAGCTACAATTTTACAATACAACCATGAGTCTAATATATAGAACTCATCCAAAAAATAATTAGACACTCAGTACAATAATTAGATTCGTAGCTCTTAGTCTATAATTAGCACTAAGCATGCAAACACTTGGTTTGACAACCAACTACCTGTAATAAGCTTGCAGTTGAACTACACAGGTGACCGATGCCGGTCCCTATCTACCTGGGGGTCACCAACGCCGGCCAAACTCTGACCGACGTCGGTTGCTCTTCTTCCCTATCCTGTCGACGCCGGTTGACCTGACCGACGCCGGTGTCTCTGGCACTCCAGCAATGCTTCTGCACCCTCCTCCGTGTCTGCACCCTCCTCCGTGTCTACACTAGTGAAGCTTTTAGCTCCACAACTTAACAATCTCCCACTTGGAGGTAAACAACTGCACTGTACCTATACCTGTACCTTGTCTAATTTATTTCCTGGTTTGTATCACTCTTTAAGCTCAACCCTGAAGACCACCCACCACACAACCTGTGATGTACCTCCTATCATCAGAGTACCCTGCCGCATCCATTCCTACAATCCCATGTAGTGAAGTCTTGACCCCTAAATAGCATGAATCCCTGCTGCTGGTCTCTCTCAAATACTTGAGAATCCACCTCTCCGAATTGGCTCCTAACTCTCTGACAGCTCCCACTACTTGGGAAAACTCAGGTCTATGCTAGACCTCATGTGATTTCAGACACTAAACTGTCTAGCCCTTGGTGCACTCTGATTCTGCATCCTGCATCTCGCCAACACCTGATTCACATTAACTCCCACTAGAAACAAAATCACCCTGTGATCTCCCATGTCTCCCATGCCGAAGAATTTTGCTGCTCCAAATTCTCCATAGCAAACCACTGAAATAATCTTACCCTTAGCTCAGCAAAACCCTGTATGTACACCCCTGCTAGCTAGCATACTATCCACATACAGAAATAGAATGATGTCATGACTCATCATCCACCTGGTAAGGCAAACCACAGTGGTTACCTAACATCGATTGAAGTCATGCTTCATCTTCCACCTGTCAAACTCTGTACCACTGTCCTGCAGCTCCTCAAGACCATATACCTTGGCCTTTCATCTCACGTGTCCATTCTCTCTATTTTTCAACTAAGGAATCCATTCATCTTGCAGTGCTAACATACTGGCTGGCAACCCTACCAAATCTCCCATCTGGTTCTGTAATCTCTCCATGCCACGCTCCCAGGGTTTCCTGGATCCTTCCTGCTCTGCAGTCAGCAACAAGTATAAAGAAGAGGAACAATGAATTTGAGGCTTAATTACATCTTCAGTCCTCCATATGGGTGTTTGAGACTCCTTAATAGCTCACTGTCCACCCAAAATCCGTTACAGTGACCGACCTCGGCCACCCCATAGTCTGCATCCAATCGACCTCGATTCTTGTGCCTGTCCTGACTACCAACCTGTCGATGTCGGTGTCCTCCTTCTGCTGATGTCGGTCCTCGTGACTGACATCAGTCTTACATACTGCCAACATCAATTTTCCTATCAACGCCGGTACCTGTGTTTCCTGTGAGTGATGACTTTTTACCCGTGAGCTCTTTTGAATCAATCTCCATGTCCAAACTGCCCTGCTCAGAAGTATCCAGCCCCATCCACTGATCTATGTCCGCCATCTCCTCCAAGAACACCAAGGCTTTCCAGTTCTTAAGCCTATCAAATATATCTATCTTCCACTTAAGAACATGCATCTCCTTCCTGCTCATGTGACCAAGCCTACAAAGCCACGTCTCTGCAACAAAAGAAGAATCAGTAATATAAACAAGTAGATAAAGAGTACCTATTTTCTTACCACCAGCTAAATCAAGTGTATCCACTGTGAGAGTTCTCGTACACCTCCCATCACCCAACTCTTCTAAAGAAATTAGCCAACTCTCCAAACCTGGGACTTGCATGACCTCCTTCAACACCCATGTGTTGGCCGCCTGCAATTTCAGCTTCACTTCCCCTTTGCCAATTCTTTGGCAAGGCTCACCAGCTCCTCTACCTGGGGCTACATGGAAAGAGGCAAACAAACCTGTAAAATAAGATTCAACTTTATCCAAGAAACCTCCCAGAGCATCCTGTGCCACATCACCTGCAACATCTGCTTCTTCAGTTCCTCCTTGCTGATCTTCCACAAACCAACAATCTCCTTTTAACTACTCTTTCTTTCTATCAGACCATAAGTGACCATCTGTGCTTTTCAACTCCTCCATCCTTAGCTTACTGTGATCTGCCGTTGCTCTACTCCCACTCAATCAAAGAACCCCTGAGAGTGACCTGTAACCAAAACACAAAACCTGCTTCCTGCAACCTTAGCTTTGATACCACTTGTTAGGCACCACGAACAACAAACATGCTCTGATACCACTTGTTGGGGAATATGAACCCAACTCCGGAAGCACACAATTGATTACTAATCAAAGCAACTTAATATGCAGAAATTAACCAGAATCAACAAGTAACTAAAATCCAGCAATAACACAAGATATGAGAGACAATACACAACTTGTATTAATACTCATACAGAAAAGAATACAATAAAGAAGATGTCACTTCTTCCCCACCACCTCTTCAGAGGTTTCCCACACCTCAAGTGAACAGTACTTCTTTCCTCAAAGCTCTCTCTACTAGGTCCCAACACCCAACTCAAACACAGAGTTGGTGTTCACCTTACACCTGTGCTCCATGCACTCCACAAGTGCTCCATGCACTCCACAAGTACACACCTGTACTCCACAAGTACTCCACGTACTCTAAGTAGATCTCTCCTGATACTGCTCCATGTTGTGTTGCTATCCTATCGATCTCCAAACTATAGATCAAGTTGGTTCTGCACCCCTGTGAACCTTGACCTTACACACACATACACCTGCATATCAATGATCTTACTTACCATGTAGATCTCCTATAGAAGCCATGCACAACTGATGACTAAGATCATACACTCCTGAAGAACCCTGCTGATTCTCCAACCTAGCACCCACCTTGGTACTATGGCACTAGGAGGAACACACCATTGCTCTACTTCACACACCAAAGGAGCTTATAATTATGCTCTCTTACTCCCTAGCTACAATTTTACAATACAACCATGAGTCTAATATATAGAACTCATCCAAACAATAACTAGACACTCAGTACAATAATTAGATCCGCAGCTCTTAGTCTATAATTAACACTAAGCATGCAAACACTTGGTTCGACAACCAACTGCCCGTAATAAGCTCGCAGTTGAACTACACAGGTGACCGACGCCGGTCCCTGTCTGCCTGGGGGTCGCCGACACCGACCAAACTCTGACCGACATCGGTTGCTCTCCTGCCCTATCCTGTCGATGCCGATTGGCCTGACCGACACTGGTGTCTCTAGCACTCCAGCAACACTTCTGCACCCTCCTCTGTGTCTGCACCCTCCTCCGTGTCTGCACCTGTGAAGCTTTTAGCTCCACAACTTAACATTATCAAGCTTGTGGATGGTGGCCTTGTGAAGAAGTGTTCTTCCATGTATATTGTCTTTCTTTCTTGCCTATTTTGGGTGTTTTCAAGTTAGTTACAAGTCTAAAATTGAGCTCTTTCCACCATTAATTGATGCTTGGTGTGAATTTTTAAATTCATTTTTACTTCATATATTATTTGGTAAGCCTAGTTTATGAAACACTTATGTAAATTAGCTAGTTTGTGAGGTTGTGTGAACAAAAAAAAATTTATGTTGAATTAGTATTTATTTCATGTTTATGTTAGTGTCAATAAATTTGGTGTATCACCATTTTCATTTTTTTAGTCATCCTATACCCTCTCTCTATCCCTTTTCCAAGTCTTAGTAGTTTAGGTGATATACCAAGAAGAAGCTAGCCTTCTCTAGAGGTTCAACCTCACTATAGGATACCCACAACCTGAGGTCAGTCTAATATTATAGCTAAGAGTGAGAGAGCCTAAATAAATCTCTTGAAAGTGTGAAATTATACTCTACAATAGTTACCTCACCTCAAAAGGATAATATAGCCATATACTATGAATGAACCATATAACATATAGAAGAACATGTCTAAGTAAATATATCATTAAAGTGCATAAAATGTGATCACAGTGAGGTCTAATATGAATGAAAAATATAATGAAAACATCTATATACTAATAATAAAATATTAATAATCAATCAAGTACACATGCAAGGGAACTTAAAAGAAAGTCAAAAGCTAATGGTCCAAGGAGACCAAAAATAAAGGGCATGTTCACATGTTGCATAATCAAATGGACATGACCTAGTCAAATGTCAATAAATCAAGAAATGACTTATTCAAATGTCAAAAAACAATAAACAATGACATATGCAAATTTCAAATAATTAAACAAAAGCACGGGTGTCACAAATAATAGAACGTATTCAAATTCTCAATAAACAAGACAATAACAAAGAAACATGTTCAAGGAAGTATATACATGAAAATATAAGCAACCAATATAAACATATCATAGTATCATATGGATCAAATGTGCTATAAAAAATGTTAATTACATAGCATATATACATTATGAAATATGTAAGAATGGATAAAGGCGTGCATATGTTAATATTAGCTCAAAAATGATAATTTAAAGTGACCATATGATGATATAACCTAGATGTATCATGATATATATGTGGATGCATCCAACATCCTAGTGATGTGAGTAGAGGTAAAACCCAACATCCAACAATGTATAAGTCATGTATCGGTGTATTCCTATATCAAACTCAAATGGAAGCATGAAACACATGTATATGTAGAAGTATTTGATATTTTATCCATCAACATGGAACTGAAACATAGATACCAAGGACCCAATATAATATGTAGATACCAAAAATATTTTTGGATTTTTTAATGTTTTTAATTTTTTGGTATTTTTGAAATATGTGAACATATTATTAAGTGTGAAGTCACTATTCACAAATATTATTCATAGAAAACTATTCATAGGTCACTATTCATGGATGAGGTGGCAATGGTGATTGGGAATGCGAGGTGCCTCTTAGTGATATGGCATGGCCCATAGGGTATCTTTAATTTTTTAAAAGGTAGGATAGAGATGTGGGGCACATTTAATCACTAGCCATAAGTGTTGTCTTTTGCTTTTTCATGTGGGAAGGGTGTATCTCTTGAGTGGAATAAGTAAGTGGGTGTGTGAGGTGAAACTATGGATGAACCACTATCTTTGTGCTTATATAATGAGAAGATATGAGTTATCATATTTAGTCTTTAGTGGGTGAGTGGCACACCCGGTTTATTGCATATGAAAGTGGATGATAAAATATAGATTGTCACATGGAGGTGATGATGCTTTTGTATAAAAAAAATCCACTTTATTTTGGACTATGCACAAAGTGGTATACATTGCTTGGTAGCCACTTATGCATCCACTTTGAGTGTGGCACCATATTTCCCCTATCCCCATATTCCCTCTCTCTATCTTTCCTATTTTTAATTTTATGTATGTAAAGGATGCATTCCTTTGTAATTGTTATATAGGAAAGATTAGTTAAGTCTTTGTGATCTTGGTTTAATCTTGGCTAAGCATTTGTTTGCTTTGGTTGATGCTTAGGTAAAATATTGTGATCTTTGTAAGCATTGTATGAATTTAAGGAAGGTAAGGAGAGTGTGAGAGTTTGGAGAGGTGTGTAAATTATAGGTTTTTGTCATAGGTGTATTCTCTAGGTGCTACTAAAATTAATAGCTAATCAATTCTTTGTATACATAACTAAATTGGTGAACCATGTACATATTGTCTTATGGTTTTCATTGTTGTTATTTTATTTGTTTCAAGTTTATTTTCTATAATTCATATTTCCTCTCATTGGTATTCAGGAGGATATTTCCACACTGTCTATTATATCCTAACAAGTGGTATCAGAGCAAGGTTGTTTGTTATTTAAGATTAAGTTGTAGGAAGCTAAGGATTATAGCTTGAGTGGGAGTTTATGTAGATGAAAAATCAAAGTTGGAAAAATTTAAGGAACATAATTTTTTTTTTGAAAGATACAAATGAAGGACTACCTATTTTAGAAGGACCTCTACTTATCATTGGGAGGTTTAGCCAACAAGCCAACTTCAATGTCACACGAGAGTTTGGAGTTCTTAGATATAAAAGCACTCAAAACCATCTATCTGTGCATTGTATCTATAGTTTATTTCAACATATCTGAAGAGAAGTCTAAAAAATGTTTGATGAAAGCATTAGGGAAGTTGTATGAAAAACCCTCTGCCTTTAAAAAAAAATTCTTAATGAAAAAATTATTCAATATGAGAATGGATGAAAATGGTTTAGTAGCAAACCATTTAATTGAAGTTAGGGAAATTTTAATTTTGTGTTCTTTGCATAAGATCTAGAATAGCTTGATGATGGTGGTGAGCAACTTAGTCTAAAATATTGTCAAACTCAAGTTTGAAGATGTGGTGGGTGTTATCCTAAGCAAAAAAAAATGTAAAGGAGAAGCAATGGTAAAACCTCCACATTATGAAATGTATTATCCATGAAGACCAAATGAAGATTGAATAATAGAGGAAGAAGAAATTATGGGAAATTAGGGAAAGTTTCTAGATCAAAATCAAGAGGAAAGTTGGATCACACAAAGAAAGAATGTTGGGATCTTCGTAGAAAATTAGACAAGGACCAACATGAAGGTAACAAGGATGCAAATGTAGTAGGTGATGTTTTACAAGATGCCTTGATTATTTATTTAGATGATATTAATGAATCTTTAAGGCAAATTAGGACATGTGTATCTTGGTGATGATGAACCTTGAAGTATTATTAGAAAAGGCAGTGTGAGTGTGAAATTATAGAATGTGAACACTTGGGTGCTTATGGATGTTAGGCACATTCTGAGTTTGAAGAGGAATCTAATTTATTTAGGAAAGTTAGGAACTGATAATTGTGTGGTCACTTTTACAAGTAACTAATGGAAGGTTACCGAGGGTGATCGAGTGGTGGAAAGAATTGACAAGGTGGGTTATTTATATTTATCCACTATTAATACTAATTTATCTTATTATTTAGCTACTTCAAGTGGAGATGTATCTATGTGGCATTATATTGACTTGGAATTTTGTGAGCATTGTGTGGATGGGAAATAGAAATGTCTGTGGTTTATGTAAGTTCAACCAATCAAGAAGACAAGAAAGTTAGATCTTGTGCATATAGATGTATGGGGACCCACTCAAGTATATTCCCTTAGTGGATCAAGGTATTATGCCACATTTATTGATTATTAAACTAGAAAAGTTTGGGTTTATTTCATTAAACTAAAATCTAATGTATTTGACACATTTAAGAGATGTAAAACTTTAGTTGAGAATGAAATAGGTTTAAATCTCAAGTGCCTTATTTCGGATAATGGTGGAGAATACTACAAGGAATTTGATAACTACTATTCACTTAATGGAACCCATAGGTAGAAGAAAGTTCTAGGAACACCACAATAGAATGATGTGTAAGAGAAGATGAACAAAACTACCATGGAATGTTCTAGGAGCATGAGGTTGTATGTAAGGTTACCATTATAGTTTTGGGTAGATGTAATTGATACATCTATGTACCTGATAAACAAAAGACCTTCAACTTCCTTATATGGTGGCATACCAGAGGAGACATGAAGTGTTAAAAAGGTTGAATATTCTTGTCTAAAAGTTTTTGGTTGTGAATATTTTTCACTTATTGACAAAAATAATATGTCCAAGTTAGAGGCTAAATATCAAAAATGTACTTTCATTAGATATGGTACTAATGAATTTGGATTCTGGTTGTGGAATAAGGAAGATAAGAAAATCATCATGAGTAAAGATGTTATTTTCAATGAGAAAGTCATGTACAGGGATCAATTTCAAGAAAATAAGAAAGACAAATCCAAGAAAGAATACACAGTGTTGAAGGACATCAAAAATTAAAGTGTCCCAAAGGTACTAATACACAATGTATAGCAGTAATAAGAACTCCAAAATATTATTGTGAGGAAATATACTAATGTAATTAGACCACCTAAAAGGTTTTCCCCTTGTTTTAATTATTTGTTACTTACTAATGGTGGTGATCAAGAGAGATTTGAAGTAGTACAAGTTGATACCAAGGATAAGTGGGAGTAGCCTATGGATGAGGAGTATTACTCTCTCATGATGAACCAAACATGGGATTTGGTGAATCTTCCAAAGGATAAGAAGGAATTTCAAAACAAGTGGGTAATAAAATGAAGGAGGATGATGGAGGTAAAAAGAAATATAATGGTAGATTGGTGTTAAAAGGATTTGCACAATAAAAAGGTATATATTTTGATGAAATATTTTCCCCTGTGGTTAAAATGACTTATATTAGAACTATTTTGAGATTAGTTGTAGTGTAAGAATTGCATCTATAATATATGGATGTGAAGACTTCTTTCTTTCATGGGGATTTGGAGGAGGAGATATACATAGAGTGGCCATAAGGTTTTGAAGTCAAGGTTATGGAGAAATTTATGTAAAAATTGATGAAGAGATTGTATGGCCTTAAGCAAGTTCCAAGGCAATGGTATATTAAATTTGACAATTTTATATTAGATCAAGGCTATTCTATATGTCATTCTGACATTTGCATATATTTCAAGAAATTTGATAATGGAAACTATATTATCATGATTTTATATGTAGATGACATATTAGTGGTAGGTTCTAACATGCAAGATGTAAATTTACTCAAGAGATAGTTGGGAGATTATTTTTCTATGAATGATCTAGGTGTTGCTAAATAGATCCTTGGGATGAGAATAACTAAAGATAGAAAGAATCAGAGTTTGACACTATCATAGGGAGTGTGCATCAAGAAATTTTTAGAGAGGTTTGGTATGCAAAATTCTGAACCAATCAAGACTCCTTTGGTAGGCCACTTTAAGTTAACAAAGGAGAAATATCCCAAGTTAGAAGAAGAAATGAGTCACATGTTTAATATACCTCACTCATCAATAGTTATTAGATTAATGTATGAAATAGTGTGTATGAGACCATATACCTCCCATTCAGTGGGAATGGTGAGTATATTTAAGAGTGATCTAGGAAAGGAACACTAATAGGTAGTGAAGTAGATTCTTCATTACCTCAGAGGGACTTTAGATACAGTGTTGTGTTATGGTGGATCAAATGTTACTTTACATGAATATGTTCAATTAGATATTTCACATGATTTGGATGGTAGGAGGAATAATACCAACTATGTTTTCATTATGGGTGGTTACATTTAGTGAGTTGGATCTCATGTCTACAGAAAGTGGTCACAATTTCTACCACAAAGGATGAGTATGTTGTTTCTATATAAGAAAGTAAGGAAATGATATGGATATAAAGTATAATGGAGGAGTTGGGATATCAACAATAAAAAGGGATACTTTTCATTGACATTCAAAGTTACATTCACTTAGCAAAGAACTCAACATTTCACTTTAAGAATAAACAAATTAAATTGAGGTATCACTTAATTTAGATAGTATTGGAGGAGGATCAACTAAGGCTAGGAGAAGATACATATGGATGAAAACCCTATGGATATGATAACCAAGATGATCATAAGAGGTGAAGGTTAAAAATTATGTTCAATTTTTAGGTTGGACTTTGTGGGATGAATAAGATTGAGATGAGATTTTGGTTTAGTGGATGCAACAATAAGAACTTGTGTTTGTTAACTTCTAGTGGGAGAATTGTTAAGTATGAATTCACTATTCACAAAACACTATTCATGGGTCATTATTTATAGATGAGGTGGGGAAATGGTAATTGGGCAATGGGACCACATGGTATCTTTCATTGTTGGAAATGTAGGATAGAGATGTGGGATGCATTTTTTCCACTAGGAATAAGTGTTGCCCTTTTTTTATTTCTTGTGGGCACCATGTGGGGTGTATCTCTTGAGTGGGAATAAAGGTAAGTGGGGTGTGTGGGGGGCAACAATTCTATGGAGGATACACTATATTAGTCCTTGGTTTAGGATAAGAGATGAGATATAATATTTTGGTCTTTGGTGGGTGAATGGAGCACGAGGTTTGTTTAATATGAAAGTGGAGCACAAAAGACAAATTGTCACATGGAGGTGATAATTCTTTTGTATAAAAAAATTCCCACTTTGGTTTTGGACTATGCACAAAATGATAGACATTTCTTAGTGACCATTTATGCATCCACTTAGAATTTGGCACCATATTTCCTCTCTCTCTCTCTCTCTTCTCTCTCTCTCTCTCTCTCTCTCTCTCTCTCTCTCTCTACTCTCTCTCTCTCTTCTCTCTCTCTCTCTACTCTCTCTCTCTCTCTCTCCTCTTCCTCTCTCCTCTCTCTCTCTCTCTCTCTCTCTCTCTCTCTTCTTATTTTTGATTATATATATGTAAAGGATGCATTCCTTTGTAATAGGTGTAGAGAAAAATACTAGTTAAGTCTTTATGAGCTTGGTTAAGCATTTGTATGCTTTGGTTGATGATTGGGTAAAATATTGAGAGATTTGTAAGAATTGTATGCATTGAAAGAAGCCCTAGAGAGTGTGAGTGTTTGGAGAGGTGTGTAAGTGATAGGTTTTGTCATTAGAGTATTCTCTAGTTGATACTAAAAATTAATAGTTGGTCAATTCTTTGTGGATGTAGCCAAATTAGTGAACCACATACATCTTGTCTTATGGTTGGAATTGTTGTTATTTGATTTTTTTTCAAGTTTATTTTTTTGTAATTCATAGTTCCTCTCATTTCCAACTTAGGAGGATATTTTTGTATTGCCTATTATATCCTAACACATACTACCCTATGATCACATTTAAATGATGTTCATAGATATATCACCACTATCAACCTAGTGTATTAAATTTGTGACACTATCCAAGGAGCATGTATAGGTGCAATATCTATCCACTATAGTATATGGGATGCTCTATATATGTATAATGGGATTCTATGGTAGTGATGACACAATAAGATTCATAGGATTAGGGGTTCATAAAAACCCATCATTGAGTGTTTTGTGGGTTATTAGGAAAAATAGTAATAAGAACATATGTAGGTGCTCTAGATATCTAAATGTGGTGTGTAGTAGATGACGATTCTATGGAACCTATTATGGATCCATGATGTAATGGTCCTCTTAAGTATTAGATGCCTAGTAAAGGGGATTGCATGTTTTGTGATGGATTAGCCTTAGTAAGCTTGATATAATTTTATCTTTTTCAAGAGGATTGTCATATGGAACTCTAGAAACTATAAATACCCAATTGGAATGAATGTATTTAACACACCCATGTATTGTATAAGGTACCCGACTCAAAGTGTATGTATCTAATGTCATCCAAATGATGTATCAAATACAATCATAAGAAGGTATAAATAAAAATGTAATAACCATATGTGTGATACCCACCTATAAAGGTGAGTCAATCTCACCAATAATCTATTATGAGGTCCCATTGGAATGCTCTAACTAATCTAGTAGAAAGGTGTAGATCATTATGAGTATAAACCTAAGTGCATAAGTAGTGTCATACTGAAAATATTCTCACTTGCATCATTATCAATCATGATATTCATATAGGTTGTTTATCAAGGTAATGCTCAAATGAAGAAATAATGAATATCTGAGTCATCATCCTTAATCTCACCAATATCAAATGAAATATAAGGTCCCCTAAACCATAAAAGGTGTATTTAGTGTATAGATACTTTTGTCACATTGAAGTGGAATCTATTAGGTCCTAGGACCTAGTTCAATAGACATAATGGAAACACTCCTAGGTTGTAAGTGACCTATAATAGGAGTGAATCTATGGAGAAAACTAGATCCTTTTGAAACTATAGTTCTCCTAATTTAGGATTGGCATACAACCCTAAAACCTATACTAACAAATCCTAATCTAAGATACAACTATGATTTTGTCAATTAAAAGTGAGAAGAAAGAAGTTTAAAACCTAAAAATAAGGTGATGCACCCAAGTTTGAGTATCTCCTCCACTCTATCTAAAATCACAAGAACAACCTTTAAAGGACTAATTTTAGTTGTGCATCTAAAATACATGTTATAGTATATGTATAATCAAGGAACCAACTTTCATGAGGGTTGTATTGTCTATGATTTCCCCTTATAAATGAGACAAAAGAGACTAATAAACATCTACAATTGACCTCAAACTAAGCAAAAGAGACTAAGAACAACAAAATTTAAGTGAATTCTAAAATACATAGTGAGACAACAATGAAAGAGAGGTAAATTCAGTATTCGTTGATAGTTTAAGGCCTAAGCCAACATTATAGGTCTCTAAATGAGAAGATTCTTATCATACCCAAGGGGAGGGATTCAAAATAAGGCATTTATAGCCCTTTTTATAAGGAAAAGAAGAAAAGAGAGGATAAGAAACACTAATAAGATGCATAAATGTAACTATTACATGATAAATTGAGCTTATTCAATAGAAAAAAATTGTAAATAGTAGTATTAAGTAATATTTATAGTTTAAACTTTACAAATTAAACACTCATATAAAAATTCATGATAAAATATAATACACACAAATATAATACAGTCAGATATTTTAATCAAGATTCATACAATAGAGAGTGAAAATATTTATAGCTCAATGAGATCCTTAAAATAAAGAGTCAAGGCAAATATTCTCCTCCACAAATCTCTCTCTCTCTCTCTCTCTCTCTCTCTCTCTCTCCTCTCTCTCATCTCTCCTCCTCCTCTCTCTCTCTCTCTCTCTCTCTCCTCTCTCTCTCTCTCTCTCTCTCTCTCTCTCTTTTCTATCTTATTCCTTAATAAAGTCTCACACACCTATCTACGTGAGTTGTATAATGACTCACACATATCTATCTTAATATCAAAATATATTATTAATGAGTTGTATGACAACTAATAATAATATTACAAATATACCACCTAAAAAACTAATAATGTGAGCAATAACTAAAATGCTCCTAATATTCCCACCCTTAGTGAAAACATGAGGAAGACATTATCCTATAATAAAACTCTCGAATGATGGTTTTTCACTCGGCTAAGAACCAACCTATAAACACCAAATGGATTTACACTCAGTGTACTAGTAACCTAAAAATAAAGGATGGTTATAAACTCAATTTACTAACAAAATAAAAATAATGGATGGTTTTACACTCAGCTTACCACCAACCTACAAACAAAAAAGATGGTTTTACATATGGTTCACCAACAACCAAAACATTCAAAAGGTTTTACAAGATAACCAACAAACTAACATAATGCCAAATATTTATTTTAGTTCTCATCACTATCTCACCTCAAGGGATTTCATAGTAAATCTTGATCATTTATTACAATTCCTGAATAGTCATGTTCTTCTATTTTTATTTGCACACACATAATAGAAAAATATGAAAAAACACCACACAAAAGATGTCACCAAATCATTTGGGTCTCGTCATTGGTGACTAAAGAGAGGATATATTTATCCTCTAGCCTCTTGTGTCCTCCATCCTCTTGTATCTTCTACTTAGTTAGCCTATGTGTTGATGAAGCTCATATGTATTAGGTTTTTGAGGAGAAATAATCCTAATAATTTGGACATCATGTACAAGCAATAATTCATCCATGAGACAATTCTTTTTATTTTTACATTTTTTGGTAGTAATGATTGAACTATAAAATATCTCTTCATGACTTTTAACTCTCAATTCATTTTTTATTTTGACAATAGACCTAAAAATTGACACTTAAGGATTTTTTATAATTTGGTAATTTTAACAAAATAACTAACATCACAATTAGACTTAGACCTAAATTACATAAATAAATATATTAAGATTTATTTGAAACACATTGGACTTGTATTATAAAACGATTCTAATGACATATGATATGAATTTAAAATAAACTAGAGACTAAATAGTAAAATATAGACTCACTTATTAAAATAACCAAAAAGAGTCATAAAAATAAATTTACACGACTCATTAAAACCTAAACATTAAATACCTTAAACTTAATAACTTATACTTAAATACCATAGACTTGGTATAGTGCTATGCATGACCCAAAGTAGGCATAGTTTGAAACACATGGATGAGAGATAATTCAATTGTGATTTTCCACCCTCTAACACATTGTGTTGATATAGGCATCAATAATAAAAAATAAGTTAGGTATTTTATCTACTACACGACTGAGTGATTCTAAATACTCAAGCATGTAGGTTGTATGAAGATAACATGCCTAAAATAATAATCAGATTTTATTATTGTAGGTTCATGAGGAGGTGTGACACATTGTGACTAAAAAATATCTAGAATTATATAAATGTCTCCCTCAATTAAAAAATCACACAAAATAGTGATAAACATATTAGTCAAAATATCCTTTAGTGTTGATCAATATCTATGGATGAAGTTTAAAATATCTAACATTGCATGTCACTATGTGCCTTATGCACTAAAAAATTCTAATAGAAAATGCTTGAATGATGGCTATGTGGAATTTTAGTGGTTCAAAGGCATCAATAAATCATGATAATGTAATGTAGTCCTACAAAGGTCTATAATAAATAATATAATAGATACAAAAATGAGGAGTTATAGAATCCACAATCTTGTTCCATTATCAAATCCATCAATCAGTGCCAAACTCAATTCAGGTATGATCTGAGCACAAGGATGAGTTGTATAACTTGACTATCAATGAAGCTTATAAATAAAAGTCACTATAATATAAACAAAGATATGAGTATGAAAAAATATCAATTAACTAATATTGAATAAAACACTATTAGAGATGTCATAACTAAGAAAATTATAGTAGCTCTAACACCAAAATGCCACAAATATTATGAACTCCCCCCCCCCCCGCAACCTTTTTTGATCTTCAAATTTATTTAACATGATTCACATGGGTCCATCACTCACATTACCATATGAATCTCATGACTATTGGAGAATAGTTGTTCCATTAAAACTCCACTCTGATACAAGATAATATTTCTATTTTAAACATTTAAAAATTAAAAACTCATAAAATTACACAATAAAATATAATACACACAAATATAATTCATTTTGATATTCTATTCAAGATTCATATAATAGAGAGTGATACACATTTATAGCTCAATGAAATCCTTAAACTAAGGAGTCACGGCTAATATTCTCCTCCAAAAATCTCACTATTGTTTCTATATTATCCTCTAATAAACACTCACACACCTATGTACGTGAGTTGTATAACAACTCACATACACACTTCTATCCTAATATCACAATATATTATTAATGAGTTGATTGAAAACTCATAATAATATTAAAAATGTAATACCTAAACAACTAATAATATGAACATTAACTAAAATGTTCCTAACATTAATATCTCTTCAATGCCTTTATACCTACCACTTTAATGTCTCTCATGGAATATGGGTGTCGAATTGGAGGAAAGGGCATCATTGCTTATATTTTGTCATCAGGAGTGCTTGAGAATTCATGATTTAGTCAAATGGTTGATCCACTCTTGGAAAACATGACTCTCCTTGCATTAAAGGCCTTCACTCACCCATTTCCACCTCTTGTGAATAATGAATGTTTGACTTCTGAAGAAATCTCATATCCCATTGGAGCATTGAAGGTTAATTTATCATGATGGGCACTTCATGGAGGAGTTACATAGCTTTAGGATCAATTTTCCAATGCCCTAGATTTCCATTATGGCCTTAACAAACCTTGATATCTATTATAGTCATGTTTGACACATTGAAGAAGTATGAAACTAAGGATTTCATCTTGGATTATTGACATTCCTATTCATAAGAGATCTTAAAGGGATAAGAAACATGTATTTTCATGCTAGACAATCCCATTTTGTTCTCTCATCTTTTTAATCTCTTAGTAGACCTTGAGATCAAGATGTTGGCAATCCCTGAAGAAGCTCTTAGTCATGCCTATGACTTGTAATTATCACAAAATTATCTGTAACTTACCTCTATACCTATAAATTTCACCATCACTATGCATATTCCTAATGCATGGTCATGAAACCTATAGGATAGGCTTGTAGGATTAAATTGATTTATATAAGTTTGTCTAATCTACCTACAATTTTTAATTAGCATTGGAAATATTGTGAACTAATCTTGTTGGTGTTTATCATCATCAAGCATGCCTTGTAGGCTTATAGATGTGCTTATTAAGTTCAATAATGTATCTCCCTTTTTAGATACCATGGAGGTATCTCTCAAGACCTGAAACATACTTATTTGATTGTTTGAATTATCACTATGACTTCTAGTAGATCTGTAGTTGAAATTCTTGGAAATGAAATTATGGATAAACTTTAGATTCTCCCAATAAGACCTCTCAGAAGTTGATTCATTAAATAAAATGTCAATCTGGCATTGGGGAGTTTGTTTATTTTATTTAATGGAGGTCTTGAGATTTAAAAAATTTGTGAAACCTACTAGTAGACCTACAAGTTCTTGATAATCCATAAACATATCTTCACCTTGTTATCTTACTTAACAAGATCACTAATCCTAACCAAGATACCTATAATCTTCTCTTAGATATCCTTGAATGAACTCATCTTCCATGGTTAATCTATTGGGAATGGTTACATGCCTAAAATTCATGTAGAATATTTTGAGGCCACTCTCCTACAACATTAGAACTCTATTTGGAATCTTGTTTTATGTATTTCTAATCCTATAAATGATCTCAAGCCTATACTTTTCATGTTCCAAAACCTCTTGGTCTTTCTTCACTTAATAATCCATTACTTTATTAAAGGGGAAAGCACATCAATAATTTTCCATGCCATGTTATAGGCTATAACACCTTAGATATATATTATTGGACTTCACAATAATGCATAGGCATATAAGTATTTTTAATTCTATCTATAAGGCTTCTAAAAATTATGTAATCTCTTGACTAGTCTACAAGCCTAGGTGACATAACCATGTTGAATATTCATGGAGACCATTATTTTTATAATCCTAAAACTCTCTTGGAAAGTTACTTTGGTATGAGGAAAGGTCATTTGGATTGCTTAAATCCCATTCATTAGGAGAAAAACTTTGAAGCACATTGAAGATATTTTTTCTTGTACATAGACTTATGTGAGTCACCCTCAAGCTCAAAACTTTCATTGGAACCCTGTAACTCTATTATAGGCCTAAAAATGATAAATTTGAATAATATGTTTGAATTTGTAGGTGATGCCTCTATACTTGTAACCTTCTCTTGGCCACCTAATATGACTCATGTAACCTAGTTGTAGGTCTGTAGGGTGCCTTATTAGGTTTTCAAACCTTGTGTAATCTTAACAACCACCATTGATTATTTCAAGAACCCTGATTACTTAAACCATGATTTTAAGACTTAATTTTAGGCCTTAAATTAAAGGTTCACATTTCCTTCTCAAGCACCATGAATTTTATGATCAGTATGTACTTCCATATAAGACCTTGGTATCAATTAAGACTTCACAACCTATGACCCATTCCTCTTTGTTCAAGATTTTAACTTTATGCAAGGGTCCTGGGATCATGATAACTATCCACCTCCTTTATTGTGATATATAGGTTTATTGAGGTGTTAAGAAACATGTATTTATTTTTATCATTAATAAATCCATCCATGGAACATGAGGAACTTGAAGAGGTTTTTATTTTCTTCTTAGCAATATGAGAATTAATTTTTCAGGTTTGTAAGCTTGGAAACCTTGTTATCCATGTCTTAACTTGATCATGATAAAGTATTCAGGTTTGAGGAAATGGAACCTTCATGTGTTTCCCACAATATCTAAGACATTTTTATAAGCTAGAAAGGCCATGGAGGATTTTGAGAAACCGTATCATTTTAAAAAGTAACAAACTAGTATCTTTATTCTTGTCCAAGCCTACAAATGAGCCTTATTTAAAGCTCTCCTAGGTCAACCTACATGTTTTATCTTTGAGACATTTTTATCATCCTTAATTTGGTGGAGGATTTCTTTAGTCTATTACCATGGCCTAATAGCTTTAAAAATCCTATGATTTACAACTTTGAGCTCCTAGGGTTTAAGGGAGGTTTTAAGTTCATTTACAATATTTTATTTAAAGAGGTGATTATAAGTTACTCTTATGATCCTCATTAATTATGGATTCCTAGGGTCCCTCTCAAATAATTTCAAAATTTTATTTGATCCATTCATTTTTGGAAGGTAGATAGAACATGACTATTTTCAAGAAAACCTCACAATTTTTATGATGTAGGCTTGCAAGTGAGATCCACGTGGGTCATTAATTATTAATACATATTAGTAAAATATAAAACTATAATAGGACCATCATGGGTCCTTCCCAATCTTTCATGAACCCATTCATCTACACAATAGAGGATCACTTGATGAGGAAGCTATGTTTTGTAAGAAAAAAAGTTGGTTTCAAGTTAGTTTAGACAATTGTGCAGCATAATGATTTCATGCTTTTAATATCCATCTTCAATATTTTTTAATTATTCCCTCTCTACCTAAAACTAAACTTACAAATATTGTTCATGCTCCAATTGAATTATTAAAATCAAGACTCAGGTTTGTATATCTCCTTCATGCTTGAGACGTACCATTAGTCAATATTCACCTAGAAGACCTATAAAATCTCCCTTTGAGAAGTATTTCAATGTTATAAAAAACTATTGACTTGAAGATCATGTTGAAACATTCATTTTTGGACAAGATAGTGGTCTCATTGATTATATGGGGTATGTTGAGTGGAGTCACAAGGGATGAGGATTGAACTAAGTCAACATTTACATATTAAACATAGTTGTTGAGGCATAATAAAGGAACAATTAAACCTTAGTGACTCTAATTGTCTTTTTAATGCATTGACCTCACCCTCAAGACATAGACAATGACCCTTAGACCCTTTTGTTCTTATTATAATTTTTTTCAATAATAGAAGTATTGATTAGACCATAATGAGGGATTATGAAGACTTTTTAACCACTTCAACACTCCTGTCATGGATTTAAAGCTTATTATAAGACCCTTTTCTGGAAACATCTCTCATTGAAACACCTTTAAAATACTTTAACATATCCATAAAACTACGTAGAATTTTGACTAACATCTTACATTGATAGATATCCATGCAGGCCCTACTTGAGGCAACTTGAAATTCACTGGTTATGAAATGGATTCTTGACAAGGTGGAAATGACATCACATAATAATTTTGGTACACTTTTTCATGAAATACCATGCCAACCTAAGATATCAAACATGTGTAAGGTTTTAATGAATAACAATCTACTTAGGAAATATGAATAATCTTAGGCATACGTGATTCTATGACATAATAGACATCAATAAGGTGCTTGTAAGGGGCTCATACTCAAATGGTTTTTTTTTGAAATGATACTCCTCTCCAAGTATTCAAGCATCCTAGGGACTAATGGTGGCTAGGGTAGAAAGAATTCTAATGACCTACAATGGGTGTTTAACTATATAAACACTCAAACCAATTGCCTTATCAAATCCATTAAGCATGGAGTCAAGAAAGAACTCAATATGAAAGAGACACTCTATTAGACTAGATTTTAGAAGACTAAAAGGACCTCTAAAATAGAAAACAAATAATCAATAATAATAAAAACATATGAAACGACACTTAGGGTAAGAATAAGAACAACTAGGCTACTCTAATGTGTGTGTGTGTGTGTGTGTGTGTGTGTGTGTGTGTGTGTGTGTGTGTGTGTGTGTGTGTGTGTGTGTGTGTGTGTGTGTGTGTGTGTGTGTGTGTGTGTGTGTGTGTGTGTGTGTGTGTGTGTGTGTGTGTGTGTGTGTGTGTGTGTGTGTGTGTGTGTGTGTGTGTGTGTGTGTGTGTGTGTGTGTGTGTGTGTGTGTGTGTGTGTAAAGTAAAGCTTCCACTCCACTTGGGTCAAAGAAGAAACCTTTGAGATCTTTGTGACTCCCCATTAACATATACCCATGTGACTAGCAAGGGTAGGCTAAAACTTGTTGATATTTTTGACAACTTACAAAATTTCAGGGGAATGTCCTTGGTGATGAACTCCACCTCATAGTCCATTTCTTTGTCAATTGAATCCATCTAACTACCTTGTATCATATCATGACTCTCCATGATGAACTATGGTAACTTGAATTGATCCTCACTTACTATTGTAACTCCCTTAGTGTCTTTGTTTTAGCTCTCAAACTTTACTAGATTATTTAGAGTTTCAAACTCATCAATAAGGTCGAAGCATTGACACTATATATCCTTATGTTTGTCTTTTGGCTCCATGACATTCGACATGCCAAATTTATCTTCTTTCAATGGGGCTATTAGATATCTAAGACCATCAAACTCCTTAAGGAAGTCAAAGAACTGATACCATGCATCATTATCTTCTTTAGGATTTGTAAAATTATCTTGAACAACATCCTCCTTATGCAAATAATAGATGGGTGAAACAAATTATTATATACAACCACATGAGCCAAATTAATATCACCCTTTTGCCTGATCATCAAATGAATAACTTGAATCTTCCTTCATAAGATCAACATCCTCATGGGTAGCAATAGTCTCCTTTATGACTTGTGATCCCATATTGGGTATGGTAGAGTATTATTCCTTGTGAAATAATAAAGTTTACAAGGTTACCTCTTCATTAAGTATCATGCCTCCAAAGTCATTTTCTTCCAAATTCAAGAGAAGGGGATCAAAGTATGTTTATTTATAAAAAATTTCCTTTTGTGGATCTAATCTAACTTATTTTTGCTAATGTTTTGATGCATGTTGAACCATGAGAGATTCTTCAAGTACTCAATTTTAACAAATATTATAATTATAAGGATAATATGAGTTGTTAAAGGTCTACAAGGTTATATTTATTTAAGCCTACTTCTTAAATGCCACTAGTTAATTACCCAAACCTTGTATGAGACATTTGACTTCCTGCAATTCACTAGGAGTGATTGAAAATGGGGATACTTTACTATCCCTTATAGGAATAGAGGATAAAGTGGACTAATTGGATAGAGGCTCATGTAGTAAGGGCATTAGTGATCTAGGTATAATTTTTCCATCTTGGACTAAGTAATTTTATTCCCTTATAGTGAGTTCATATGCATCTGGAAGATTGTTTACACCCATGGATTGAACCATGATTGTAAGTTCATTATCTAGATCCCTTAATAAATATATGAAGGAAAAATGGGCTAGGGGTTTGACTAGAGGTGAGATTCTATCCTAGATCCTCTAAAATCTAAGATTAGAATCAATCACTAACTCATGAGGACCCCATTTAATGTTTTTGAGATGCTTTATGAGGAATAAATAGTCACTCTTGTCTTCAAAATTTATTACAAAGTAACTCCCCAAAGATCCCAGCTATGAATAGAATTTGTCCTTAAACATTTGAACCATTATAGTGCTTTTCCATTTAATGAGGATAGAAGGAGTCTAACATCTATGTTGTCTTATACAACATAATGGATTGCACACAGATTATCTATATCTTGGATGTGCTCAACATGAGTAGTGGCATCTTCACTAGTGAAATATAGTATACCATTGAGGGTAATAATTGGAATATCACTATACTAAGTAAGGGATAAAGGGTTGCTTCTATTGAAGGGAAAAAAATATGATTTCTTTGGATAACCATTAAAAAGGGCAAGGATTATATCTTATTTTTTAATAAAACATACATGACAAATTTGAAAATAGGAAGATTAGAGTTACCAGGTTATCATGAAGTGTATTCAAAAGCTACAATGACTAAAAATAACACCAATTTCTTAGCTGATGTCTTGGATATGTATCATTAGGTGTGTTAAAAACTATTGTCTACTTGAAATTCACCCTACCAGGTCCTAAGACATGCTTCAATAGACACAATGGAAACACTCCTAAGATGTGAGTGACCTATAGAAGGAGTGAATCTCTTAATAAGGAAAACTCCTTTTCAAACTAAAATTCTCCTAATTTAAGAATATGATACATCCCTAAAACTTATACTAACAAATCATAATCTTATCTACAACTATACTTTTGTCATGAAAAGAGAGAAGAAATAATCTAAAAATTAAAAATAAGGTAATTCACCAAGTTTGGATATCTCCTTCACTCACTCTAACAACACAAGAATGACCTTTAAAACATTGATTTCAGTTGCATATTCTAAAAAACATGTTATAACAAAGGTATAATGAAGGAACCAACTTATATGAGGCTTGTATTATTTATAATTTCCTTATAAATGAGATAATAGAGACTAATGAATATATACAATTGACCTTAAACTAAACAAAAGAGAATAAGAACCATAAAATGCAAGTGAACTTATGAAACTACATAATGAGACAAATTAAACATTTAATTGATAGTTCAATGCCTAATCTAATACTATAGATCTCCAAATGAGTAGAGTCTTGTCATACCCAAGGAGAGGGATTAAAAATAAGACATTTCCATCCCTTTTTATTAGGAAAAAAAGACAAAAAAGGAGAAGAAGCACTATTGTAACACATAAATGTAGTTGTTACATGATAACTTCATCTTATTTAAGAGAAAAACAAGTGTAAATAGGAGTATTAAGCTCTCTTTAATGCCTTCATACATGCCACTTTGATGTCTCTCATGGAATATGGGTGTAGAAATGGAGTAGAGGGATTAATTGTTACTATTTTTATCATCTATAGTGATTAAACATGAATGATTTGGTAAATTGGCTAATACACTCTTGGAAAACATTACTCTCCTTATGCTAAAGGACATAACTCACCCATTTACACCTCTTATGTATACTGAATGTTTGAATTGTGAAGGAATATCCTACATAATTTTGAGTATTGAAGGTTGACTTATCAAGGATGGGCATTTCATGGAGGAGTTATATAACTTTAGGATGACTTTTACAACACCCTAAATCTCCATTATGGCTTTAATAGCCCTTTATCTCTATTTTGGTCATGCTTGACACATTGAAGAAGTATGAAACTAGGGTCTTCATCTTGGATTATTGAAATTACTATTCATAGGATGTCTTGAAAGGATAAGAAACATGTACTTTGATGATATACAATCCCATTATGTCCTCTCATCCTCTTATTCTCTTGGTAAACCTTGAGATCATGATGTTTCTATTCCCTAAAGAAGCTCTTGGTCATGCTTATGGCTTATAATTATCATAAACCTATCTGCAACTTGCCTCTATACCTATAACTTTCTCCATCACTATGGATCTTACCAATGTGCAATCATGAAACCTATAAGATAGGATTGTAGGTTTGAATTCATTTTTCAAAGTTTGTCTAATCTACTTGTAGCTTGTAATTAGCCTTGGAAATATTATGAGCTTATCCTGTGGGTGTTTTTTATCCTTAAGCATGCCTTGCAGGTTTATGGATGTGCTTATTAAGCTCAAGCATTAATTTCTATTTATGGATATCATGGAGGTATGTCTTAGGACTTATAACATACTTTTTTAATTTTTTGAATTCTCACTATGACCTTTAGTATATCTTTAAGTGAAATTATTGGAAATGAAATTGTGGATCAACTTTATATTCCCCCAAGAAGACCTATCATAAGCTCATACATCAAAGAAAACATAAATATGACCTTGGGGACTATTTTTATTCACTTCAATGGAGGCCTTGAGACAAAAAAAACCTTGTGAAACACACTAGTAGACCTAAAAATTCTTGATAATCCACATACATATCTTCACCTTTTTATCTCATTTGAAAAGATCACTAAGCTTAACCATGTTTCTTACAATCTTCTCACAAATATCTTTAAAGAAACTCATCTCTCCATGCTTGAGCTATTGGGAATGGTTGTAGGCCTAAAATTAATTTATAATGTCTTGAGGCCACTCTCCTATAACAATATAACTTTGTATGGAATCTTGCTTCATGTCTTTCTAAGCTTGTAAATGATCTCAAGCCTACACTTTTCATGTTCTAAAACCTCTTCATCTTTATTGGCTTGATACTCCATTACTCTATTAAAGGGGGAATCACATCAAGAAGTTTCCAATCCATGTTATAGGCTCATAACCCATTAGATATATACTCTTGGACTTCATAATAATGCATAGACATGTAGGTCTTTTTAATATTATTTAAAAGTCTTCTAACAAGTCTACAATGTCTTGACTCATCTGCAAGCCTAGGTGACATAACCATGTTGAATATTTATGGAGAGAATTATTTTCATAGTCTTACAACTCTCTTGGTATGGTGATTGGTTATAAAGAAGGGTCATTTGGCTTGATTGAATCCTGTTCATTAGGAAAGAAACATCTTAAGCACATTGGAAATATATTCTCCTATAAGTAGACTTATGGGAGTTTCCCTCAAGCTCAAAAATCTCAATAGAACCCTGCCACTCAGCTATAAGCATATAAATGATAAATTTGAAGCATTTATTTGAATATTTTAGGTGATGCATCTTTACTTTTAACCTTCTCTTATCCACTTGAGATGACTCTTGTAACCTGGTTTTAGGTCTTTAAGGTGATTTATAAGGGTTTAAAACCTTCTGAATCTTGACAACCACCTTTGATTGTTTCAAGAACCTTGCTTACATAAAATCATGATTTGAATACTTTATGTTAGGCATAAGTTTTGGAATAAAAACTAATAAGAGGAGGGGTGAATTAGTGTACAAACTTCTCACTCAATTCCATACATCATTCATTACCCATTCAAATTAATATAGAGATATAACAAAGTATAGAGAAGTAATCACATAGACAAGAAAAAAGATATCAACATATGAACAACATAGATATGTAGGAAACCCTCATGGAGGATAAAAAACACTATCACACCACTTGGAACACTATCATATAAGCAATTAAATAACATTTAGTGAGGCACAAATCCTGTAAGGAGATCTAACCCCTACCTAGTCAAGCACCCACTCAATTACTCTTTAGCAAGCTCGAACTTACAAGTACAATCCAACCCCCTAAGTGAATTTTCACCAACATAGTCCCTTAAAAGACACTTATGCAAACTCCAAACTATAAGATATATCCAACTCCCTTATTGACTAAGCACCAACCATCTAATACAAGCTTGATCACCTCAAGACACCTTGTTGCTCAACCAATTGATGGTGACCTCTTATTTAGCTCTTATATCTTCTCTATATAAAATACACTCTCTATAATACAATTTAAACACACATTTTATGTTGCTTTATGGCCTCTCAATAGTAATCAAATCACTTCAACCTTCTACCCCTCTCAAATAACCTTCTAGGCTCTCTTGCTCAACATGCTTCTTCTAGGCTCATTAGGTGAATTGACCTTGTCATTCACCTATATAAGATATGTTAGATAATAATTATGGTTTAAATCTTCTTATAATGGTCCTCAATGACCTGATTCTGCTCCTCCAAGATCTCTTTCTTTTGCTTATGTCCACATTCATCTAACTAGCTCAAATACACCAATTAGGCCTTATTTTTATAATCAACACTTGATCTTACCCATATTTCTTGGCCAAGGACCTTACCACACTTGTATTTAAATATGTACTCATACATTTTCCACACAAGAAAAAATAACTCCATAAGTAATTCATCACTCAAAGGGACCAAAACCCTATTAGGCCTAATAGAAACCTAATGGAATTAGGCCTTCTCTAAGGCACACATTACACTCTAACCACTATGGCCATCTTAAGTATTTACCAATTATTTAAAAAACTCATATATGCCTCAAATAGACCCCTTATATAATTATCATATCTCCATTCCACTTGTTAGCCCAACACATCACTTGAACCATGCTAATAGGCTTACTCACCATTATCCATTCATACACAAAAATAATTTGCCTTACAAAAACTGAAGCATATAGTCAACTTTTCCAAGTAAAAATATGAAAAATAACATAAATAACTCTTTCATGACCTAAAAAACATCACCATGTCCATTGGACATCACTAAATAGATCAAAAGGCCTCGAACCAACTCTTGCAACATGATCACTCAAAATGGTCAAACACTGGCAAAGTAATGTCAACAACATTTGATCACCAACAACAACATATGTACTTCCCATGAATAAAAACATGTTAATGTTGAAATTAGATACTTTTATAAAATCTTAATAAGAAATATATCCTTCAAATCTTGTCAAAATGCATCAAACTCACCTTTGCAATATGACTACACAAAATTGTCATTCTACTCCAAAACATAGTCATGTAGAAGTTCATCTTTAGTACTTAAAAGGACACTCTCATGAATTATAATCCATATTGATATATCCTTGATTTAACAATTTTTGAAATATTGGGATATTATTCTTAATTTAGTTAAAGGGTTTTAGTAGTAAAATTAGTAAATAAATATGCAATAATTAATCTACTAATTTGTGTAAATTAGATTGTAATTTTAACCTTTCTAAAAATAGTAATAAGAGATGGAAAAAAATACCTAGCTAGAAACTGATTAATTCAACTGAGTTAGAGGCTATAATCTACTATGAAATACTAGGACACTATCATAAACTTAGATCTAAACTTTGTTTGGTGAATGGATAGGAGTATCAGAACTAGATATGAGTGGCACCGACGTTGTAGTCCACCTCTGACACTATTATCTTGATGATCTAAGACTTTTAGGTTTTATTCACCAGGTCTGTTGATCTTTTCCATGAATTTTTAGTAATTATATAGCCATAGTGATCCTTGTAGAGAATGTTTTCTCTTCAAACCCTGTGTTCCATTATTATTTGATCAATTTTGAGAAAGAGGGAGGATTAGTGTGTGTAAGATTCACTAAATGTGGATCCACATCCCTTGTGTGGGAATGTTGCCTACATACCAATACTCTGAAGAGGGATCAAGCCATAAATATTTCTCCCACTTTATGTGCTTTGTGAAATTATGTGTATGAAGATGCATAATGCTAAATTGGATGTGATTGAAGTGGCTAGGGATTAGTGTAAGGATTTGAATAAGCTTGTAAGTGTGTTGACTGGATGTATGTAGAGAATAGGGAATATTTCTTGAGTAAAATTTCTTTTATTCTTGATTACTTAGTGATAATTACCAACCCCTTTCCAAATGATCTTTGAATGGGTTTTTTTAAGGATCTATTAGTCATGGGTTGAATGTGCTCACATTAGGCTCATAAGGAAAAGGATGGGGAGCCATAATGAATTGACTATTGGGGCTAGAAATAGACTTGAATGATAGTGACAAAAGTAGATAGGGGTGGTATCAATGTTATAGTCCTAGTGTGGCACTATTGTCCTAAGTATTATGGACCTAGGGGGGTGGATATATCATGTAAAGAGGGGTCTGGCTCAACTAGGATCAAGTTTGGAAGACTACAGATGATTGGGAATAAGTGAAAATATGTCTATGATGGTCATGAGAGTAAGCAAGAGGGACATATGGGTTAGGTGTCATTAGCCACATTCAAGCTACCAATTTTTATATTCTATATGACTACATTTCCCCCACCTTTATTCTAGTGATGTAGTAAAGTGAAATACTAGGATAAAGGAAAAATAGAAAGTGTACCTAAAATTACTTGCAAGGGTGAAGCTCATGAAGCTTTGTGATGTTGGGTATGCATAGAGAGAGCACATTGTGAAGTATGAATCTGAATGAAAAATAAAGAGTAGATTAGTTCTTACTAGATACACTATATCTAAAATAATAATTTACAAAGTTGGGTAAGAGAGATAATAAGAAAAAGGAATGAATACACCTCACCGAGTACATAAACCAATACAAAACCTATTTTGATGTTGAGTGATGCTAAGTAATGTTGGATGATGATGTACTAAGAATACTATCATGAATGGAGTTAAGTGCTCAATTCCTTAGAAATGGCTCAAAAATGTAAAGGCTAGCCCTTTAGATCCATCTTCACCCACTAAGTGAAGCTAGGTGGTCATGCATGTGCTAATAAATGTTTAGACTATGTGTCTGATCCATTTGAATAGGTGGATCAAGAATACAAAGGCTAGCTAGTCCTTTAGATCCATCTTTGCTCCATGAAGTGAAGCTATGAACTAGTACCGATATGAAGTGTGTGTCGTATGAGATGGTTCTTGAATCCCATGAATACACTATGATCTAAAAATGTTGGCATGAATATCAAAATATATGATAGAAACTAAGCCACTTTTAACCACTCCAAAAGATGGAGATTAGGCTTGTATGAAAGCCACTCATAAACTAGTGCACTAAGCTTATAAAAAAGCCACATAAGAACTCAAGAACTCAAAAACGTGGAAGTTATGTTTGTATGAAATAAATTTATAAATGATGCCAACCACCTATAGATGGAATAAGGCACATAACTATTTAGAATGCCTAGGTAATACTAAACTCAAAAAGAAAATAAAACAAATGTGTCACACACATTACCCCCAATCACTAGTGTTTAGAACATGGATTCTGATCTAGAAGTTATACCAACTATCATATCTAAAATTGGAAGTGAGATCCATCATTCCATGTATGATTCCCCCTATATCTCGATTCTTTGAGTGAAAGTGTACTAAAAACTATTGATTCTAAACTGATCTAAAAGTTTAAAACTATAGTTAAAACTACTTTTCAAAAATTTAGTTTTTTTACAATTTAGATAGCATCACCAAAGTGGACACTAGTGGTACTAGCACTGTAGTCCAAGTTGGGAGCGGTTTTCTTGGGCCAAATTTGGTAATTATTCTGATATTCTCACTGTCTACCTAGTCTATTCTAATTATTTTGATGTCTAGTTATTATTCTAGGTGTTCTAAAAGCTAATTTTTTTTATCATTTAGGAGCTATGATCTCTATCAAAAAATTATTTATTTCCCCCTCTTATGAGGGTAGGAATGAAGACCCTACAATTATTTCCCTTAGAAGAAAGATCCCTACAAGTCTGTTATGCTATAAAGATATATGATACAATAATGATAATTGACAAGATATCTCAAGATATATCATGATTTGTATTGAGAGATTATTAGATCAACATGGGTATACCTAGATATAATAATATAATAACATGTGAAAATTACTAAACTATAACTAAAAGTTTGGTTAGTTGTTATTTGTCATAGAGGGATGGAGTATGATGTCCATCATGGCATCTAAGAAAGCAAGATAATTCATGATGTGGATCATGGAATTGCAAACAATGGAGAAGAAAAAAGTAATCAAGGATACAAATAAATAAGTAAGAAGCATATAAGGTTGGCCAAGGTGCCAAAGAAACAAGGGATATGGTCACCTATCACTCATAATATAAAGTAAACATACAAGGCATGTTCAAATGCCACACACACATATAATTAAAACAAGCAAGGTTGGTGTGGAAGCCAAAATCACATAGAAGAGTAGAGGCAAAGGACATTGGTAAATGTTTTAAGGTACACACATGAATAAAAAAAAGGACATTGGAAAATATCCTAAGGCACATATAGGATAAAATCAAAAAATAAGAAATGTAATCACATATAGCTATGCAAAGCAAGAAAGTAAAGCATGTAAAAACTAGAAATACAATCTTATCTAACTAATCAATGCAAGAAGTGAAGGTATGTAATACATGTGGTACAAGACTAGTTATATGCTAATAAATACACAAGTTCTATATACTAGTGAAATATTGATAGACTAATACAATCTCATCTAACTAATCAAAGCAAGAAGTGAAGGTATGCAAGACATGTAGTACGAGACTAGGTATATGCTAAGAAATACACAAGTGCTATATACTAGTTGAATGTTGATAGAGTAATCTATATAAGTGATTAAATAATGTACATCAAAATAATAACTAGAGTGTGTGGTGTTGGAATGACATAACCTAGATGGTGTAGTCATCTAGAAGATTCCCCTGGTGGGTATGCATATCTATGTGTGTCTCAAATGTAGAAGTAAGATGCCACCTCAATGGGTAGAGTGAAGCAATCAAGGATCTAGAAGTATCTGCACACACTCAAAGAAGATAAAGTTAAGCATGGTAATGTAAATAAATTGACAAATAATAACATAGAACAATTAATGTAAGTCTAGAATAGTAGTAGAAATGTAAAACATAGATAATGCATACAATCAAAATGTTTTTGTTTTTCAATATATTTGAATGTTTTTGAAATATTTGAATGTTTTTATAGTTTTTAAATATTTAATTTTTTTTATTATTTTTGATATAAACTATGTATAATCAGTCATTAAGAGACTATGTACAAGAAAAATTGATAAATTATGTACAAGCAAAAATAAACTTTGTACAAGTGAGGTTGAGGAGAAACGATACTAATTGATGAGTCTCAAGGGAGACTCCCTATCATGGTATCCTATATCAAATAGAGTAATCATGCATGATTTTTAATCACGATAAAATCACTATGAATATGATTCTAAATATTTAGATTCATTGTTGGTATCTTGGAAATCATAATAACCTGTATTGTTTCACTCATCATTATCTTCTTGATTTTGAACCAATAGAATTCTAGTGTTGAATTTTATTGTATCTAGATATTTTCCTTTGATAAATTATGTATGTGAATGATTTGACTTAGGATTTTCATAAATACCAAAACATAGTGACAAACATTATCAATTTCTAGAATAGAAGTAGTGATGCCTTGATCCTGCTTTCCCAACCTTTGACCTTGATAATCAAACTGTTGTAGATATTTTTGACCAAACTCCTACTACTTTGAATTTTGAGACTCATTTTGGAGAGGTATATTTTCATATTTTTCATTCTTTCCCTATGCTTGTGGTATTTTTTGTTGCTCTGATTTTGTTTTTTGATCCTTTTGTTGTTATGAGTTATGCTTTGGTAATCAATTTTATACTATTTATAAATTTGACCCTTTGTGAATGTGTTCCTATGTCACTATGGAATTCTTGATTTATTTACCTTTTATAGGGTTCTCATTATCAATTATATATTGTATATGTTTATTTAATGCCACACATGAATCTATGTGATGCCCATGCATTTTATGATATGCACAATAATATATGGATCTTTTCACTAGATGTAGAGGAGGTAGTTTGATAAAATTATATTTAATCATTTCTCTTAGTACCTCACTTGAACTCTTATTTAATATTTTAATTCTTTTTGAATCACTAGTTGTAGAGCTATTTTTATACAATTTTTTGTTTTGATATGTAACATTGCTTGCAACCAATTGACTAGGTGAAGGGGAATATGCATGATTGACACTACGGTACCTTTGAGGCTTTTGTATTATAATTTGATTTTCAAATTTTTTCTTGTCATGAAATAACTTATTTTGTGTTTTTAAATCTGAAATTAACTTGTGCATAATGGTGATTTGATCCCTTAGAGTCTTATAAGTGCAAACCCTAGTTTCTTTCGATTGAACATGTAAGCACATATATTGAAGAGGATTAGAGTAAGTGATATGTTTAATGTATGAATTAGTAATAAAGTAAAGGTTTCCTCATATTCTAGAGGGGAAAAATCATGTATCTGGTTAGAGGGAGAGTAGCTATCACCCTCTTGGGGGAGAGGAGGAGAAGGAAAATACTCAAAAATAGCCAAAGAGTTATATGCATCTAAGTAGAAAACATTGATATGGGATGAAATGCATGAGATGTGAGTGATGAGTTGTAAAATAGTATATTTATAACAAGAATTACATAGAATAGATGTCAATCAAGGGATAGGGAGCATGAATTTGTGCATAAATGTATAAAGAAATTTGACATGTACTATGACATTTCTAATGTGTTTAGCATGATAAACTATAAATTTTTAACATATGAGAGATAGAAAGGAAAGGATAGATAACATGAAATTTTGCATGAATGTATATAAAATTTTTACATGTATCATATCATTAGTAACATATTTTTAAAAATGGATTTACAAATTATTCTACATGAGTGAGAGAGAATACGCAAAAGGAATATTGAAATCTTGTGCATTTTTTGCAGTAAATGTTGTAATATCATCCTTTATTATGAAAAATAAGCATGGAATGCAAAGAAATAATCTTTGTAATAACATATGATAAAATTAATCATTCATATACATGATAGGACTAATGATGGTCTCATTATTATTTGCAAGAAATGTAAGAAAAATTTATAAATAAGTGAGATCCATTTTTGAAATCCGATTTTAGAATGTAAGGTGATATCTCAAAACCAGTTGGACCTAGTTTATGAAACTAGGGTTTAAAAAATGATATTTTTAAAAAATATTATGGAATTATATAAATGAAAGTGGATTTATGATTTAAATATGCAACTAAAAAATTTAGAAAATTATTGGGAAAATACTAGGACCTAGTATGGGAAACTAGGGTTGGAAAGAAAAAATATTTTAAAATTAATATGAAATTTTAAAATTTAATTTTAATGTATAATTTTATTATGAAGGTAAAAAGTTATAAAAATATATGATAAATTAGTAGGAAAATTACCTTAAGGTTTTTAGGGTTTTTATATGTAAATGAAGTAAGTGGGGTTCACCAAATGATTTAACAATTTTGGGAATATTGGGGTATTATTTTTAACTTAGTTAAAGGGTATAAGTATTAAAATTAGTAAATAAATATGAAATAATTAATATAATAATATTTTTAAATTATAATACAATTTAAACCTTTCTAAAAATAGTAATAAGAGATGGAAAAGAAGACTTAGCTAGAAACTGATTGATCTAACAAAGATAGAGGCTAGAATTCATTGTGCAGGATTAGGAAACTATTGTAAATTGAGATATAAACTTAATTTGGTGATTATATAGTAGTTTCAAAACTAGATAGGAGTGGCAAATATGTTTGAGTCCACCTCTAACATTATCTTCTTGAGGATCTGAGCTTTTTGGGTTTTGTTTGCAAGGTCTATGTTACCCTGTCCATGAATTTTTAGTAGTTGTAAGTCTATAGAGATCCATGTAGAGAATATTTTATCTTAAAACCATATTTTACATTGTGAATTGATCAATTTTGAGAAATATGGGGGGTTAGTGTGTGTAATATTCACTAAAAGTGGATCCACACCCATTGTGTGGGTACACTTCCTACATACCAATACTTCTAAGAGGGATCAAACCATATGTAGTTCTCCCACTTCATGTGATTTTTAAAATTTTTTGTATTAAGATATAGAATGCTAAAATATATGTTCTTGATGTGGATATTGACTAGTGTGTAAGGATTTTAATAAGCTTGTAAGTGTGTTGGCTAGCTATATACAGGGAATAGTGAAAATTGATTGAGTAGTCTTACTTGTATTCTTGCTTGCTTAGTGATAATTTCCAACCCATTTACAAATTATATTTGAATAGGATCTTATAGGCATATATTAGTCATGGGTTGAATGTGCTCACATTAGGATGACAAGGAGAAGGATGGGGAATTGTAATAAATTGACCATTGGGGCCAAAAATGGGCTTGGATAATAGCACTAAAAGCAAACAAGAGTGGTACTAATGCTATAGTTATAGTGTGGTGCTATTGTCTTGAGTATACATGACCTAAGGGGATGGGTCCTCTATGGAAAGATGGGTTTGACTTAGATGGGATCAAGTTTTTAAGGCTATGGATGATTAGGAATTAGTGAAAAGATGCCTATGAGGGTCATGAGAGAAATCAAGAGGGACCTATGGGTTAGGTGTCATTAGCCACACTCAGGTTACCAATTTTCACGTTTTATATGACTAAAATCCTATATGACTTATATTTAAACCTAAAATGGATACATCAGATGGTTCTATGTCATCTATTGGTCTTTTAGACTAATTTTCTAGCTCTCTTACACAATGCTCACATAGAGTCTCAAACTATTCACTTCACCTAACACACCTAAAACAATCATTCTGCCTTAAGATACAGTCATGGTGGACATGACTTAAAATATCTATAAGATCACTTTATTGAAATTTAAATGAATTTTTATTATACTTATAAATACTAATATTAACTTAAAACATGAATTTATATATATTTAATGGTACATAAGGAACATATATATCATTCTTTGAAACATACACTTTCACTATCTCAACTCAGTTAGATAGGTCATCTTGAGAGCACTTTCTTGCCTAAATGTGATCATATTAAAAATTTATAAACCAATGTAAAACTATTTATAGGTATTAAAAAAAGACCCCAAAAATTTGGATTCATCCCTAATCATCTGAAACTAGTCCATAATCTCTTTTTCACTTTGACTATTTTTTCTCACTATTTTCACTCTTTGCCATTTTAGTAATAGGTAAACTTAGGTGAGTAAATTATTTGAAATAGAAGATATAAATTATAAAAAATACACCATGGAAATAAATAATTATTCTTGACCTTAAACCTCCATCTAGTTGCATGCATAGAATTGGTCAACCCTACTTGTAGTATCAAATTCCTTAGAAACAACCATTTTTATGTAGCTTTTACTCATTGTACTAACCAAAAACTCAAACATAGAGATACATAATGGATTTATATACAAAATGAAATCATAAAAAATGACTTAAAAAACCATTTTGGGTCATTATCAATAATATTTTAACCATTAGTTCAATATGAGGGGTTTGAGAGGGTTTTAGACTAGTTTCCATTCTTAACAAATGTTCATACAACTTTGTCCTTGAAACCACCTAATAATGATTATAAATAAATATAAGGACACTTTTAAACCTCTCCAAAAAGTATAAGTAAACCATTAAACGTTTACACATGCCAATGATCATCTAAACTTCCTTCTCAGGCTCTCATCTCTTCATTTTGCATGCATAAGAGACCTTAAAACATGTTTTTATTGATTTATCCTTCAACTCAAGACCTTAAAATTGGTCAAAAAACTTTAAAAAACCTATTAAACCTCAATAAATTCTCAAATGTTCTATATTACCTTTAAAACTCATCTTCACCCTTCATTAGGCCACACTAGGTCTCTATGCATGTTAGGTCTCAGAACTACCAGTTATGCTTGGTTTTTGAAAACACTTGAAAACCTATTGTATTGATATAAAAACCTCATAAACATGTATTATGAAATCATACCATGGTATTAGTTTTCCAACCTTTTTCACACAAGTATTATACTATTTACCTCATCAAGCTACCAAGCTTGTGCCTTATTACTAGGTCTCTTAATGCAAGAACTATGGCTCAAAACTGACCTCCATGTCAATGTATATGGAATTTACACCCTATTAACATGTTAAAACACATTTTTATATGATATAACACTAATATAAATCCTTGATAGGTTTTATTAACATCTAATGACCCCCAATTAGATTAGACAGAGTCTAAGACTAGCTTATTTCCATATTAGACCTGTAGGTCTTACCTCTATAATCATATTATGAGACATACTTGGGTGATTCAATGCCTCAAAATCATGTTCAAATTTCCTCATACATCCTCTTATGTGTTTATGAATTCATCTCCTATAACCACCATGCTCTTTCTTATACCAAACAAAATATCCCATGCTCAAGCCTTCTCATCACTTCATGTCATCATCCTTCATCAAGGACCTATAATAATTCATTTCATAATTTCTCATTTATGCATCATAATACATTTAAATGGGTCACCATACCTCATTATTATTTTGACATTAATGATCATACACAAAAATATGACATTAATGACAAATTACAACAGTAATCAAATCCAATGTTCACATTTCCTTCTCAAGAACCATGAAGGTTTTGATTAGTCTATAATTCCACATAATACCTTAGTATAAATTAGTACTTTATAACCTATGACCCATTCTCTTTTTTAATATCTACAACTTCATGCAAGGGTCTTGGGATTTACATGTTGATTGAGTTTTTAAGGACCATGTCTTTATTTTTATATTGTATAATCCCATCTATATAACATCAGGAACTTGAAGATGTTTATATCTTATTATTATCATTATGAGAATTAATTTTCCATATCTATAGGCTCTGAAACCTTGGTATCCCAATTTTAGTTTTACCATGATCAAGTCTTTAGGTTTGAGGCCGTGGACACTTTACATGTTTCTCACAATATCTAATACAATTTTATAAGATTTAAAATCCATGGAGGATTTTTAGGAACCCTACCATTTCAAAAATTAAAAACTAGTATCTCTCTTCTTGCCCATGCTTGAAAATGAGCCTTTTTTGAAGCTCTACTAGGTCAGCCAACATGTTTTGTCTTAATGTTTTTTTATCAACCTTAAGGGACACAATGAGTGTTTAAAACTCTTAGCATGGCCTAATAGCTTCAAAAATCCTTTGATTTACATCTTCAAGATCACAAGGTTCAAGGGAGGTTTTAAGCCTATTTACAATATTTTATTTTAAGTGACATGATTCAAAGCTCCTCCTATGTTATGCTCATAAATAATGTAGGCACAGGGGACCTATCAAATCATTTCAAACATTAACTTTATCCATGCATTTGTATAAGGTAGATAGAATGTGGCTATTTAGTAGAAACACTCATAATTTTTTTGCATATATGTTTATAGGCTAGATACATGTGGTTCATTCATTCTTAATTCATATTAAGACCATATGAAACTATCATATAACCTTGATGATTCCCTTCAGACATTTCATGGACCCATGCATTTATACGATAGAGAAATCATTTGATAAAGAAGTTGGGTTTTGTAAGAATAAGTCTGTAGTTTGGTTGTAGGTTGGTTGAGACAATTATGTAGTTCATTCTCCTTCTTAAAATACTATGAGGGATTAATAAATGGTGTATTGTCCCTTGATCACCCATCCCATATTAGGAGAGTATAAATACACCATCAAGATTTAGTTTTGTACCTCAAAAACCTATAATTTTATCTTTCAGAACTACATTCTCTAACTTGTCTCATGGGAAACATTCATGATGGGACCTATTTTATGCCTATAGGTTTTCACAAATATTTCATTTTTTCAATATCCATATTTTATCTTTTTTACTTATTCCCTAACTACTTAAAAATTGGGCCTACAAACATTGATCATGCTTAATTAGACTTATTAAACTCAAGACTTTGGTTTGTATATCTCCTTCATGTTTGAGACTTGACATTAGTCAATATTCACCTATAAAACCTATAAAATATCCATTTGATAAGTATTTAGATGTTATAAAAAAATGTTGACTTGAAAATCATGATGAAACATTAATCTGTGGATGAGGTAATGGTCTCATTAAATGCATGGGGTATGTTTAGTGGAGTCACAAGGGATGAATATTGAACCATATCAACATTTGTGTACTAAACATTGTCATTGTGGTGTAATAGAGGAACAATTAAACCTTAATGAATCTATTTGGATTTTTAATGCATTCAACTCACCCTCAATACATGGAAAATTCCCCTTAGACCCTCTTTTTTTTCTTATAGCCTTGATTTACAATAGGAATTGGTGATTAGACCATAATGAGGGATTATGAAGACTTTTTTAGTGATTAAACATTAATTTAATGACTTGAAAACTTGTTACAAGCCCCCTTTTTAGACACATATATCATTTAAGCACCTTTAAAAGACTCTAACTCAAACATAAACCTATAAAAGATTTTTGACTTACCTCTTGCATTGTTAGACATCCATGTAGGTCATAATAGAGGTAACTTGGAATCCATTGGTTATGAAATGGAGTCTTGACAATGTGTAAATGACCTCACATAATAATTTTGGTACACTTCTTCATGAAATACCATGCCAACCTAAAATATCGAAAATGCCTAAGGTTCTAATGAATAACTATCTACTCTGGAAACATGAATAATATAGGAAATAGTTGATTTCAGGACATAATAAACATTAGTAAGATGATTTCAAGGACCTCATAACCAATTTTTTTTTGTTTTTTTTTTTTAAATTCCCCTCCAAGTATATAAGTGTCTTAGGGACCAAGGGTGGCTTGGATAGATAATAAGTACCAATAATCCCATCTAGTGAGTGCTCATAGTGTGATAGAGGAAGATGTACATTATATTCCATTTCCACTTTTGCATCCTTTTAATAATGTTTTTGTAAAGTGTTGTTAAATATTTTCTATTTTTTTTATCACTAGGTTGTGAACTTGATTTCTTTAGAGGATCATCAAATGTAATCTTTTGGGCATCGATGACGTTTTGGATCTTATAATTCAAGGTAAAACATTTATTCATAGAATTACCAAGGCCTTGGTGATAGTGAAAATAATAATTCACATCATATCATTTGGGTAGAGGATAACTCATATCAACCTCTATACGATGAGGGAGAGATATAATATGTCATTCTACTATCTATGGGAATAATGAAGGAGGAGACTTAGGTAAGTTTGTAAATTATCTCCTTGGTGCATTATATAAAACAAGTTGGTTAGACTAATATTAAACTAAATTAACTATGGTGGTTATTTCCTTTTTAGGCTTAGGAAGTTTTACCTTATAACTTGTTTTGATTCTAAACTTGGTATTATATGTAGATGTAGTCAATGTGTTTTCTTATTACTTAAATTTTTTGAATGAGGTAAGTTTCATTTAATAGTCTGCAAAAATATGGCACAAGTCATCAGAGGATTTATTTTCTTTGAAAATGATGGACACATGTAAAGGAGAAAGTAAAATTTGTTTGAGTATGTCTTAAAGTTATTTATCTACCTTATAATTGTTTATTTTAACCAACATTGTCTTGTACCCCAAGACATATGCATTGATAGGTTCATTGGTTCCCTATTTGGTTTTTGTAATTTGGGTATAAGAAACCTTTTTAATAATTTTAATAGAGAAGTTTTTCAAAAACTCATAGGAAAGAGGTTTGAATGATTTCATATAATGGAGAGGTAAATCATATAACCACATCAAAACATAGTCTTTTAGGCTTTTTGAAAATAATTTGGTTAAAAGCCTATCAATGGAGGAATAATCAAGACATGCCACATAGAAAGATCAAAGATGTTTCTCATTACCACCCTTTCCATAATAAAATGGTAAATTAGGTGAAAAAAACAAATTGAAAAAGGGTGCAAAGATATATCAAGTTCAAGTGGGTTATGCAACACATCTTGGGAATCAATAGTATGAGGATACTTTAAATCCTTTTGTTCAATGTTTGTAACCTTGTCCTCCATAGTATTTATAACTTGAAAGATATTTTAAACTATAGATCCATTTGGATGTAAATTAAAAATTTAAGTAGTCACTAATGGAGATGTACACATGGTTTGAGTAGTAATAAGCATTGAAATTGGTATTTGAGTTGAAGCATTTGTTAGCCCCATGGTGGATGTAGCAATAGAAGTTTCATGAAAAAAAGGTTGGAAGACATAATATATACATCCACTAGATGTAGGAAGATTTATTAGTATGGAATTAGTTGTATTACCTTCTAATGACTCACTATCAATGGGTTAATAAGCCTTAGTTATATCATGTTTACTTATTTAATCTCTTATAACATAAAAAAATGCATCCATTAAGCTCTTGTTATTATTGAGATGAGTGATCAATGATTAATTATCTTCCATTTGAAATTAGGTTTTTGGATTAAAATTTTCCATTAATTTTAAAAATGAAAATTTCAAAATTTGTAACAAATTACAACTATCATTAAAATAAGAAATACAAAATGATAAACCACCTAGGATTTTGAACTCAAATATCAAGTTCACCAAATGTCTAACCCTAAGTTGGATATGGATCCTATTAAGATAGATAGGGTTAAAAATATAGAAATTAATAATCACAAGGGTGATAAATGGATCTATAGTAGGTTTATTAATTGAAAAACTTATAACATATAATAAATTTATTATGTTGAGATATATAAAAAATAAAAAGTACAGTTATGCTAGATATTGATGATAACGAAAAAAAGATTATTATCTAGTTCTAATGCTAATATAGATCTAAATCTAAGACATGCAGGAAGTAGACTAAAATAATTTTATAGAACAGTTGCCAAATTATGGATTAAGCCTCTATAGATATAGATACTTACATTAGCCTAGGATGGTTGTGTCAATGATAGTGTTTGGATTAGACATATATCATGAGTATGAAATAAATATTAAAACATGACTCAACCACCTACATGCTTTTGGGTTTATATTTAGCTTCACTCTAGTGCATTCATATATGCATGATAGATGGTCACTCCTTGTTAAATGATTAAAATTGAAGATCTTCATATTTATAATGGCTATGGGAAAATGGGTTAGTGATCACATGGTGTTGAGATACCCCAAAGACCCCTATATTAATGATCACTACCTACATAGCCAATAATCTTAAGAGGGAATTAAACTTATGTAGTTTTCCCCTATATGTTGGCTTGTGTATGAATCATGTAATGTGTGATAAGCAAGTACAATTGTGACATATATTTTAACTTGGAAAATTTAAGGTTACTCCTTCAGTAATTTAAATCTATATATGTGTTATCACTATGACTGATATGTAAATAAGATAAAATAGGGAAGCTTTTCTGAATTGAATGTTATTTGAATGCTCTTTGGTATGAATCTAGGTATGTGCTAGATATTTTGTATGTGAGGAATGAATGATGATAGATCTTATATTTATATTAGTACTTTTAGATAATATCTCTCATAATATCACTTAGATAAACATAGGAATACATTTCATTTGTAAATTATATGAATTTAGGGCATATGAGACTTGTGTTATAATATGACACCTACATTGATGTAGGTATCTACCTTGGATTCAAGTGACTATGGAGTAAAAAAATTAGTATAGGCTAAAAATTTATAAAGGAATAATATAAGTAGGTTTTAAGAATTCTAAGCAAGATAAAAGGCATGGGTCACCAACATAAGACTAGTTATACTGAGAGATAGGCCAAAGGTCACAAAAGAGAGAAGATGCAAGAGTTTTTAAAGTGGGAGAGATCTAAAATTGATAAGAACAAGCAAGGTCTGAGTTTTCCAAGTGTACAAGAGTAAGGAGCTGTATAATTCATAAGTATCATCTACACTTGTAAATCTTGCATGGAGATAGTGGCATGAGGAGGTTCATTCCTAATCTTATATAGTTTTACACATTGGGTTTATCCATAACAATCTTGTGTTATCTCTAGTTTTCTTTCATATTTTAGTTCTTTATAACTTTTATGTAACTACCTAATTTTTTTATCTTAACCATCACAATTCTAAGGCAATTTATTATTTTCTTAAGAAAATTTCCTATAAGATAACAATAATAATTCACTAAAATAATTAAATACATGTTAAGATTTGTCTTAAAAACCACTTATGTAATATCCATGCTAGTTACAATTCAATGGAAATTTTACTTATCTATCTTATTCTATATAATCACTATTAATTATTATGATTACATGTCTACGATTATACGAATAGGAAAGAATATGATATGAACTTTTGTACTTGAAATAAAGTCCATAATTAAATATCATTTTGTTGAAATTTTGGCTCTTATTCTCCAACTAAACCCAAATAAGGTTGAGATTTATCAAGGTTGTTATGATGTCATAGTGGGCCACAATCAAGGATTAGTATAGATATGATCAAATTCATGAAGCCAAAACTATATGGAGTAGTGAAATTTAAAGAACAACTCAAAATAAAAGAAGCTTGTCTTCACAAAAAAAAGTTACATTAACATTAATTAGCCAAAATGTACATAGGAAGGTACATTATATAGTGAGAATTAGGTCACCAAAAAATATAATTAACTTAACTCACAATTAGAAAATGAATTAAATTGCATTTCCCCTAATGACCTATTATTAATACAAGTAAACTAATTACATGTGTAGGTAAAACCCATAGTGGGAAAAGCCTACACTAACAACCCCATTAAGTCTAGATTAGGTGGGAATAAGAACTGGGTCTCAGTATAAAAGCCTAATGAGGTACTTAATTACATAAGAAAGCCCCCCAAAAGAGGATGTTAGAGCTACCCAAACCCAAATAAGAAATCACAAGTGATGATACTTTATCTCAGTGAAGGGTTTGGTAAATATATCAAAAAATTTATTCATTATTTGGATGTAGTTAAGATCAATGACTTCATCATGGATGAGATATAAAATTAAATGTATGTGAATTTTGATATGTTTTATCCGTTGATGGAAGACCAGATTCTTATAGATCTAGATTATGATTTTTTTTTTATCATAGAGGGATTTTTGGTCATCAAAACTAGATGGTAGACTTAGTGAGAATCCCCTAAAGACAAATAGCTTCAGTGTAAAAATTAATATCTCCTATGTATTGTAGCCTTGGAGAAGATAAAGAAATAACATTATGGTTTTTGATCGACCAACTAATGGTACCTAAACCATGATAAAATTAGTAGCTTAAAGTAAACTTCTAATTATGAATATTTCTAGCCTAATCTGAATTTGTATAACCAATCAAGTTAACATTTATATGCCTTCTCCATAGTGAATCCTAAAACTACGAGTACACTGAATGTAGAGGATTTAGCTACTTTTTAGTGAAAATCATATGATTCATACATAAATATAGAGACCATGTCCACTACATATGAAATATTAGGTATAATGTGTGTAGGGTAGATGATACTACTAAAAAATTCTCAATATGAGGTATCATCAAGTAAAGGAGATGGAAAATTAGCCTCAATCATCACACCAAATAGAAAAGAAGTTGGAGATAGCCTATAGTTAGCCATGTTAAACCATGTAAGAAAAGAAAGATCATACTTGGATTGTGCAGTAGTGATCACAGACTTATATTGATAAATTTCAATCCTAAATAAGTAAAGTAATAATCCCAAGTTAGTCATTGGAAACCTATCAGACAAATTAGTTTTCAATGTTGTGATGGTGTATGAATATCTCCATGTGATCAATAGGTTATCAACATAGAGAAATAGAATCAATAGTGAATAATCTTGATATAAAATGTATACATTCAAATAATAATGGCATATGTGAACCTAAAAAAAGAATAAATGAGTCCATCTTGACATACTAAGCTTGAGGAGCTTGTTTAAGGCCATGGATAGATTTATGAAGTTTAAAAGCTGAGTAATCTTCCATAAATGATTTGGTTTCTCCATGTATGTTTCCTATTTGAGGTCACCATCAATAAATTCACTCTTAATATACATCTAATTAACATCCCAGCAATTTTATATGGTAATGGTCATAGTGAGTCAGATTGAGTTAATTTTAGAAACTAGGTTGAATGTCTTGGTATAGTCAAAGCCATAGACCTTAGAAAAACCCTTTTCTACCAAATGTGCTTTGAATTTTCTATAAAACCATTTGATGAATTCTTTTGGGTATATCTACCTACAATAGACAAGTTTTCATCCCTTAGGAAGAGGGACTAAATCCCAAGTGTTGTTTCTTATCAAGGAATCATACTCCTCTTTTATAGCAATATCCCACTCAAGAGTGCCTAAGGCCTCATAAAATGTCCTTGGATCAGAATTAAATGAAATGAATGCATGTAGGGCATTATAGAATTATGAATGTGATCACTTGGTTTCTAATGGACCCCAACCTAATGGCTAACACTTTTAAGTGTATGTATATCCTAGAAAATATTAGACATCAAAGAGTCAATAAGAGATTCCTCATCTTCTAAAGATATTTTGGAGGAGGAGGTTAGTATTCATCACTAATATCATCATCAAAACTAGAATAAGATTCTATATCATCAAGAGTTTTCTTAAGTAGATCTGAATCATTATAACTATCAACAAATCTTAGTGCATTCAAGGAATAGGAAGGAGTGTCATGTGCATAGTTTGGATAACCCTATTGAAAGTGTACACTCTAAATGAACAAATCATGAGTGGCAGGATGGAGAATCTTATATCCCTTAACATGCTCAAGATATCCAATAAAGATGTAAGGTTGATTGTAAGGTTCTAATGCCTTATGTTTCTTCTTTAGAATGTGAGGCATAATAAGTGATCCAAAAACTCAAAATTAATTCAATATGGGTTTTTTACTGCTCCAATCTTCAAAAAGAGTGACTCTCTTTGATGTTTTATGAGGAACTTAATTTTGGATATAATAATAATAATACTTGATGGCTTTGGCCCAATATTGGGGTGAAAGAGACTTGGAGTGTAGCATAAAGTTGGCCATTTCATTCAAGGATATGTTATTACACTCTGAAACACCATTTTACTTAGGACTATATGGAACTGTACGCTATAATTTAATCCCCATTTTAGTGTAGAGTTATTTAAAATAATTACTAACATACTCACCACCATTATCAAGGTATAAAATCTTGATGGATTTACATGACTATATTTATACAAGTGCCTCAATGTCCTAAAAAATATCAAAGACCTCATATTTATGCTTAATAAAGTACACCTAAGTATATATTGAAAATTAATCAATGAGAGTAAGCATGTATTTATCCCTATTGAATGAAATATCTATAAATGGTCCAATAATGTCAATGTCAGCTAGTTCTAATATTTGTGTAGCTCTCCAAAATTTACCTTTTTCATACTTATCCTCAAGATGATTATCAAGTATGATAACTTGGAAAACATCATCATAAAAATGAACATGTGACAACCCTAAAACCTTGTCATGATGATTGAGTTTATCTATGTAGTGATAGTTGAGATGGCCAAATCACTCATGCTATATTTTAATCAAGATCAAAATGTGAGAAGATAAGTAGATAATTAATCAAGAGCAAACTATGAGAAAGTATACAATTGTGATTAGTTATTTGATTTCTAAAATACAAAAATGGAGTCACTTTGTACTTCCTTAATAACCACTAAATTTGGTGTAAATTTAACTCTCTTACTTGAATCCATGTGAGTGATATGATAAATAGATAGGAGATCAGTGGATAAAGAGGGAACACATAGATCATATTGAAATGTCTCATCATTAAATTCAATATAACATTTCCATCCAAATTATATATAAGTATTATCACCCAACAATATGGAAGAAATATAAAAAGAATCTAAGGATGAGAAAAATTTCATGTGATGAACCCATGTGGTCAGATGCACCATAATTAATTACCCATGTAGAAGGTTGGGATGTAACTAAAATAAGTGATTTTACATTTATATGATATTTGGCATAAGAAGAATCCTTTTTTGATGAAATATGATTGGTTGAATCAGTGACATTTATATTATGCTTCTTGAGCATATTTGTCAGTTGGTTAATTTGATTCATCATGCATTTAGTTTCATCATGCCCATATTTATTACAATAGGCATATATGAGTTTCTCTTTAATGGGTTTACCATTTGAAGAGGAAGAATTTTTTTATGATTTGAACTTAGCATCAAATTTTTGACACTTTCTTTGCTTTGTGTCCTTTTTTATTTATTCTCCTTACTGCTAAAATCCTTTTGTTTCTCATGACTCATAATTAAGACATGCAATTTAGATGACTTCAATGTATTGATTTGAATAAAATTATCTTACTTCAAATTCAAGTTAACAACAAAGTGATCCAAGGATGACATGATACATGTAGCTCTAAATTCAAGTTTGGTGGCATGGAAGGTAGAGATGAAGATAGAATAGTCAGATCCTAATTTGTCAAGTATGAAAAGAATCAATTGATCATCTTTTTTGTTAATGCCACATAATTTCAACTACAACCTGAGTGATTTTAAATTTGTCAATATGCCTTGTATTGTATCAAAATTTATTGGACTCAAATTGATGAGCTCATTCTCCAACTCATAACCTCTCACTATTTCCTGCTTCCCAAAGATTTTTTCCAATGTGGTCCAAACTTTATTAGGATTGCATTAAGATTCACTATGAAAGAGTAGGTCAGGAGACATAAAAAATAATAATAAACTATAGGCTATGTAATTTATATTAAACCACTTCACCATATCTACATCAAGATTCATCTCTTGTTTTATACCCATGGTGATTCAGTGTAAACCTTTGCTCCTCAGGAAGATTTGATCTTGGTTTTTCCACTCATGATAGTTGAACAATGTAAGATGTGGAACATGACTCTGATCCATAGTACATAAAAGAAGTATGTGATAAAGTGAGTAGTGTAATTGAGACTAATATGTGAAACCCCCTTGAAAATATATGGATTCAATTTTACAAGGTAAAAAACTATTTCTAATACATAAAGATAAAAAAATCACACTTTCAAAAAAAATGGCACCTAAAAATACAATTCTCCACTTTGCATAAATTTTAGGGTGTGAAAATTTTGGGCCCAACTTTGTGAGGAATATTTAAGCCCCCTTGGGTTGGTTGTGACCAAGGGGTTAAATTTTCATGTGTCTAGGTGTTAAGGGATAGGATGAGTATTCACCCTCCTCATGATTGATTTGATTTAGGTGGGAGGGATGTTACCTTACAAATGCCTCCACTTTTCAAATGAGTGGTGTCACCTTTCATTGTGTTAAATTTGATGTCCTCCTTACCATCACTAGGTGTAGATTGGGTGAGTGGAGCTTGAAGTGTGCTAATATAGGGGTCAAAGCATGCTTGAGTTAATTATTATGTTTATGGAATCTACTAGGTATGTAGGTAAGTGTGTCAAGTTTCAATGGTAGTGCAAACAAGGGTGTCAAGTTATGATAGGCATGCAAGAAAGGGTGTCAAAACTTGATAGGTGTGTAGTAGGGGTCAAAAAACATAATGTGCATGAAAGAAGGGGTGGCATAACATAATAGGCATGAAAATAAGGTGTATCAAGCCTACTATTACATAAAATCAAGGGGTTAGAGTCTAGCTATGGTGCAAGCATAGGTTCAGAATTGGGTAGGTGTGTAACTAGGGGAAAAAGTCCATCAAAGGGTATAAACTCACCAAAGTACCTTGATGGGGTAGAAACTCTAACAAAGTTAAAAAAACCTCATATCTACATATTTCATATAGATTCACAAAAAATATTAAGGACCAACCTATATTTTTGAAAAACCACAAAAAACCTAGAAATAGGTTTTTCTCAAAGTTAGTGGATGTATATATTTTTTTAGAATTTAAAAAAGGGCCTTCAAACCGTCTAAAAATGGTAAAAAATTGACTGCCACAAAATTAGGCCATGTTTATATCTGAGTCTAAGGTTTTGACACCTTATAAATTCAACAGTACTATCTCTTTTTCATTTTGAGATTCTATAGGTACTAATTTATATAGATTTTCTAGAAACCCCAACAAACCCTTAAAAACTAAAATTAATGAAAGCGATAGAATGCTATATCTCACAATAGAGGCTATGGTATTCATATATCATAAAAAAATCTAACAAACTGTTGGATTGGGCCATAATCAAGGATCAGTTTGGATATGATCAAATGCATGGAGCTAAAACTATAAAGAGTAGTGAAATCTAAATAACATCTCAAAATGCAAGAATCTTGCATTCAGAATAATATTCATTAGCCAAAAAGTACATATAAGGCACATTATATAGGGAAGAATTAGGTCACCTAAAAATGTAATAACTAGAAAATGACTTAAAGTGTATTTATCCTAATGACCTATTATTAACCTAAACAAGCTATTAGATCATTTAAGTAAAACCACAAAGTGGGAACAAGCCTACATTAACATATTATACCTCATATAGTATATTTAAATATACTTCTACTTAATACCAATTGGATAAATGGTTGCCTAGGTAATTTTTTTGGATACCTATATACAATTTGGAGAATCAAATTGAAATCAAAGTATAAATGGAGGTTCGTTAAAATTTTAAAGAAGTTAGAGTGGTGGAATCTTAAATCCATGCTTGTGGCTAGTAAGTTTCAAATTGTAAAAGTGTGCTCTTAGATGAAAAAATTTAGTTATATTTTTTGTCAATTATCTCCTCCTTTGGTTAGATTAAGATCCCTATTATGGGATTTTCCTATTGTAAAAGGAAGATGAATTCCAAAGTATGCCTCAATTCTCATAGGATAATTTTGCACATGTCATAAATGTAAAAGGGGTTTGATACTTCTTGATAATTATAATCAAGGAAAAAATCTAGTTATTGGTTCAACATAATACCCTTACAATGTATTGAATTAAGATTGGATTCTCATTTTTGAGGAGTATATAAAATAGTATAAAACTTCACAAAGTCCATAGTATCAAATATAATGAAATATTAAACCTTAGTGGCTAAAAATAGGCCTAAATATTTTATTCCCAAATCATAAATGTTTTTATAATTGATTTAAAAATGTAGGTTAATTTTCCTTCCTTGATATAACTCATTTAACAATCCTTGACATATTCATGAACAATTTTTTTGTGACCTTTTGGATTGTATTTGAGCCAAGAAAGCATGAAACAAAGAATTAGAACAAGTTTGAATAATTCAAAATGCATGTTATGTGTAAAGTTAGACCTATTTAGAGATAAAAAGTCTTTTTTATATTTTTGATTTTCAATTCATACACATTTCCATGTTAGACTATTTTATAAAAAAATATGTAAATGAAGCTTTAGAATTTCAAAAACACTATACAAGATCAAGCATAAATTATTTTTTATGCCTAAATAGATTTGGTATTAATTTAGTAATCAAACTTTATGACTCAACATATTTAGGTCATTGATAGAAAATACACCAACCTAATGATTGTTATTTTTTCCATGGACTAAGGGTGTTTATAAACTCAATGATTTGATACCTTCCCTCTCTAAATAAATACTAAAACAAAGATAATTCTAACTATCAAATGAACCATACATTAAACTAAATAGGTTACACATGGATCAATAAAAAAATAAAACATATGTATCCACCTACTATAGGTCCCTTAAAATATTGAAATTTATTATATAGAACATGCACATGTTTTGGAATTATTATCCTAATCTAAAGTTAAGCATTAATATATAATTATGTAACTAGGTATGCTCTTTTGATATATATATCACATCAATAATCGTTATTTACAAAATGCCCAAATATACGTAATCAAATGTCTAAGGCCCATTATAAGGTCATGTTATAAATTAATGAAGTCTATAAATGTTGTTAAGATTTCGAGTTTTATGTGGGTTCATGCTATTAACCCAAAATAAAATTCACCTTAACAATCAATCCCATTTTAATGAGAAATAAACGACTGAATCACACTAGATGTCATAACATCATTTATAGATTAAACAGGTTTATGGCATTCCCCCTCCCTTCGAAAGACACCATCATGATGAATATAATTTTTATAATAATATTTAATTTAGAATAAAACAACTAAATTTTAAGTATAGTCCTCAATTTGAATGTGGCATTCTCAAAAAAATTTAGTTATGTCTAACACATAACTTAGTAACATCCACTATAAAATGTTGGACATTAAGTAACCATATTGCTACATGGAGTTTTCAAATACTCTTGATTATGATTCACACACAATTATTTTTAATTTATCACATAATTTAACCATATATGATTTATGGAAACCAAAATTTCATTATTAATAGGTTAGTGCATCATTCCACACCAACCACACTGAAGATTAGAGAATCTATTATAGGCATTCACATGTAACACCCAAACCTTTTATCATGTTCTCCATTAATTTTTGAGATCACAATAGTATTAGGAAACCAATCCCACCATCATATAAGGGCATTTACCCAAATTTTAATCTTAAAATGGGTATTTAAGATTTTTATACTACTTAATTAAGGTTTTCTATTGCTCTTTTTGAGCATAGTAGTGATATAACATTAATATCATTATTTTTAAATAATATAAAGTATTAACTATATAATAATATACTCTAAGTGTAAAAAAAATATTTTCTTAATTAAAATACTATTATACTTACCATAAAACACATACCAATGTTTTAGTTTATAAAACCTCCCTAATCTTACCTCTAAGTCTAAGATATTGGACCTAGAAGTGATTCCAAAGCACCCATCCCATTTTAACTTTAGAATTCAACATGGTGGTTAATAGTCACCAAGTTACACATACAACCAAATACATAATAATACTAAATACAATAGTAATCAACTATTAATTTTTATAAGATCTTAGCTTTCTACCATCCTAGGCAAGTCAACTTTGTAAAATAGCATGCATCTTAATTTTTCAGAATTTGTCTTCACATAATAAAATAAAACTGAATTAAGAGCATTACATCCACTCATAATTCACCACACTAGGTATTATGACACATTTAAACTAAAATATAACATTAAGGGATGAAGTTCTATAGTAAGATCCAATAATCAAATATGAGATCACAATTCAAGACTAGGCAAGGATAAGTTATTTTCTTAAATATCTCTCATTTAAGGATTGTACATACCAAGCTAACCATATAATAACTAGTCACATAATTATAAAAATCAATTACCCTCACAAGGGAAAAATTATAGTTCCATCACTTACATTTGAACCTAATCTCTTGCCACTACAAGTATAATTTCATAGTTAAAGGTTAATATTTTAGTACAACTGTAGAGCATGACAATGAATATTTAAGGGTTGAGTGGTGCACTGAAGATACACTTTTTATGCTCTTTTATTAAAAAGGTAATATAGACATCATTTTAACAACATGCTAATATATCAATCCCATGACATGTATTTAATATTAATATATGCAAAGAATGCTCAGCACAATTTGTATCACAACCTCTCATGAAGAAAATCTTAAAAGCTCAGCTACCAAAGTACATTATATATAGAATAAATAAGACATACTACAAGTATTTTCAACTTCACATAATGAGAGGTAGATAAGTTATTAAAAACTAAAATTGTAACCCAACTAAGGTAATAATCCTTCCATATTCATGGGTAAGTATCTTGGAGACCAAAAATGTTAAATATGCATGGGGGAAAGAAATTTGTTAACAATTTACAGTCACTAAATTCCATACTACAAAAAGAAACAATTCATTTAACAACATGATCTTTTTTCCCATTAAGGTAGGATACAACCAAACTAATCCTTCTAATATTTAAGAAATTAGTTCTATCCAACACTTAACCCTATACAAAATTTCACTTAATGAAACCTTTCATAAGATATAATCAACAAGTTTTCCAAAGATGAAGACTAAATGTTAAAATGATTATGAATGACTATATATTCCCCACCAAGATATTTTATAAATATATTTTTAAGATTAAGGACAATAAAATTAAAAAATTCTTCAGGTTAGGAAGTCAATTAAGGCTTTTAAATTAGTAATCAATAATATGATATTTTATTTCCTTGCAACTACAATGTCAATTCAAAATTTATTCCAAATAATCACCCATCAGAGTTCACACACACACACACACACACACACACACACACACACACACACACACACACACACACACACACACACACACACACAATCACCCATCAGAGTTCATATATATATATATATATATATATATATATATATATATATATATATTGACAATACAATAATTAGTGTCTCTTCTATCACATACTGAGAAATAAATAATCCTTTAAAAATAATTTTAGGACAAATATCAATTACATAAATTATTTTGAATCATAATCTAAAAGCCTTCAATCATATTCAATAAAGTTAATCAAGCTAACAAAGTGACCAACATCTATAAAAGAGACCTCTACACTATTACTCAAGTTACTCTTTTCTTGCATTGAAAATTTGTCACAAGGTAGGTAAACACATGGCTAGAAAGTCACTTCCTTCCTTCTAAATAGTTTAGCACAAGAATTTAAATAACAATATGTTAATTCTTGTTTTTATAACACTAAAACATAAAGGTAGGCTTATAATTAACCAAACTCATAATTAAACAACTCAACCATATAACAAGATGTAACCTCATGTTAATGCAAGGATAATGAATAAATTTTTCATAGCCTTATTAGTTTATGAATCTAATCATACATGGTTAATTTATAAGGAAAATAATATTTGAATACCATTGATTTGATAACCTCATGAACCACTCACTCTCTCAATAAGATATAGTTGTTAGTGGAACACTTCTTCTGAAAAATAATCTTCTTACCCAAGTTAGAGTAGAAATTACTTATTGAGTAAGGACCACATAATTGTTTCATCTAGAATTAAAGTCCACAACCATAACCCATATGAATTAATCACATACAATAATATAGTTCGTCTCACACATATGATCAACTAACATACTATATGTAATTGAGTCATGAAATTTATTTTTACCTTCAATCATATTATAATACCACATGAATCACTCAAGAATAATATGTACACTAATAATCCACTCTAACCAAAGTTTCCCATTTAAACTAAGACAATTACACATGATAATCTATCCTCAAAGAATCAACAGTAACATAGTTGTATTACATTTAATATCCCTAGAGAAATCTTAGCATTGTAACTCATCAATTTTATACAAAGCAATAATTATCATTAACTAGTGAAATAAAACTTACCATAAGTATAAAAATATCCATTACCACTTTATTAATAGATAACACAAGTAGTTATATAATAACCAAAATTTATTCCATCCAATGAATGTCCCAAAAATAGTTATAGAAGTTAGTATACGAGAAAAATAATGCAGTCCATACATCTTAAAATATCCACATAGAGCCAACACTACCCTTTCAAGACATTATACCATAACCTGATCAAGAAAGAAACAACTTGAATTGCATTGCCCCAAATACCCAATCAACTAATCCCCATAAAAAATAATCCTTACATAAATAGATAAAAAATTATGAGTTAAAATCATGAATAAAAATAAGGGTCTTATGGCCAAAATATTGTACCCCAAAAGAGAGGTCACCTATACACAATTAGGTCTAATTAAAACAAATCCCAAGTTTAGAATTAGATTGGAAAACCATCCAATTTGAGTTTCACCAATACTCAGGTCTAAGGTTGGAAATTGAAAATCATTTATTCAATTACTAAGAAAAATAAAATAATTTGATGCATCCTATATTGTTAGGGCATACAAAATAAACATTTTTACTAAAACCCTATTCACATTTTTCCTATAATATAACAACATTTTAGCTTGTAATAAGACCCATGGAATCTAATTCTAGACAACAATGAAAAGAAAATCAAAAGGTACATTAGGGATAAGTATTTTAAAACAAACCCCACTCATCACTATAAGGTAAGGAATAGTTAATTTAAATTACAACCCCAAAATACTCCACTCATTTGAGTTAGAAGCTCATATATGCATGTTCATACATGCATATATGGGCTTATATACTAAGAGAGCAACAAATATTTACCATATTATGATTTAAATTAGAATGATAAAAAAATTAATAAAGGAAATGTTATTTACCTAGAATCATGCCCCTAGATGCTAAAACAAACTCTCTCTCCCATCTTGTTTTTATGGCATCAATAGACCATTATAATTATTCCTTTACAAAGATTAACCTTAGAGATATCATTCATAGATTTATTAAATTTAACATACACTTACAACCCCAAAAAAATTTACATGAAGCTCTCAACATGCAACCACCATGCCAAAATTGCACACAATAATCCAACTAGAGGAGAAAGTTTCAAAATAAAATGTTATAGAAGTTCACCCATTTATTTTGTGTTTTTATAAGTCAATGTATACATTAGAGTTTATAAAATGATTACTTAATTATTTAAAACAAAAAATCTCCCAAAACCTTTGAGATTATTTTCTTGATGCCTAAGGTAAGTCTAAAGGCCCAAAATATCCCCAAATATCATGACCTTATAACATTCTTGACTGAATCAAACATTAACATTTTTACCCAGCCAATAATAAAATTCCATTAAACAATGATTTTATCATAATGCACCCATGGTTTATTGACCCATCACTACCTTAGGTTAATGAAACAAGGAAAACACAATAAATCACTGTGTTATAATTTAGTAATATAACTTAGTGACTCAACATATTTAGGTCCTTAAAAAAATGCACTAAGTTAATTCTTATTCTTCTTTCCATGGACCGAGATTGTTTATAAACTTGACATTTTGATACCTTGCCTCACTAAATAAATCCTACAGGAAGGCTAATTCCAACCAAGTAAGGAACCATAATTAAACCAAAAATGTGACACATGAATTAGTAATAAAAAAACACATGTATCGACCTACTATAGGTCCCTTCAAAAATTGAAAGTTATTTATCAAACTTGCACATGATGTAGCATTATTTTCATGATCTAAAGTTAAGTACTAAGATATAATTACAACTAGGTATGTTCTTTAGATCTGTAAATCACATCAATGATAATTATTCATAAAATTCTCAAATATACATAATTAAATCTCCAATGACAAAGATACAATTATAGTACTAAAATCATAAGGCCATGTTAGGAATTAATGAAGTCTGTGAACTTATTGAAGACTTATAGTTTCATGTGGCTTCATGTCAGAAACCCAAAATAAAAGTCAAAATTGATAATATATCAATGACTAAATTAACAATCAATCCCATTTTAATGAGAAAAAAATGACTAAATCACACTAGATGTCATAACATCATTTTTTGATTGAACAAGGATAAGACAAAAACTAAAAATTAAAAATATCTAGATTAAACTATATCAACTAGCTCAATCTAGTTGACTATGAGTAAAAATTTAGAAAAAAGTAAAATAATAATAGATCAACCAACTCAATTTACTTTTATGAAATGAAAACTTTAAAATAAAGGTTAAAATAGGATCGGCCAACATGATCTAGTATAATATGGAGTCTAAATCTATAGATAGAGGTGAAGACTAGACCGACCAACTTGATCTAGTTATCTAAAAAGGAAACTTGTATTGATAAAATGAAACTTGATTTATTATGTCCATATAGTTGAATGTGACTGAAAAATTAAGAATAGAAGGGTTATATTCACATCAGGTTCACCAGAATATATGCAATGAACTAGGAAGAATTCACAACTTTTCATACTTAGTGGTTTTTGATCTCAGAGGAGGTAATCTTACTAAACAATTCATTGCATAGATATTTATATCAGTACATGACCATTTTAAATATACTAAACCTAACTAATGTATATATTGCCACAATACACCAAATGAGAGGGTTCTAAAGCCTCTAGGAAAATGACATTATGAAATATCCCTAACTAGGCCTATAATATATAAAATAAATCTAATCTAATGCTCACTAAAGCTTGTGACACAAAGGGGGATAATTAATAAATAAAATAAAACATGAAAAGATAAATTTACTCAATTCAATGTAGAGATAAACTAAGCAAGGAGTAAAACATTCATCCTATTACTCTATGCAATACCTAAATTACCAAATGAAAGAGTAAAGTTTAGGAATACTTACCTTGAATTGAACTTGTCATGCCTTAATCTCTCTCTTGGATAATCATGCTTTGTAAAAGTTTTTTTTCAGTTTTGTAAACACCACACTATATAAAACAACACTAGGTTAAAAGACTCCTACTTTGCATCAAGACTTTCCCATAAGATAAGCTTATTTCCCTCCAAGGTAAAACCCTATGGAATGACTCCTCCATTGTAGAAATAGAAAAATTATGCGATTAACAATTCAAAAATGAATGTTCCTCTATTTATAAATGACGTGAAGTGGGTATTTATATCCAAGAGCTAACCCTAGACCCTCTTAAGAATTTATTTGACAAGGTCAACCAAGTTGATCTTTTTTGGTGAGAAAGATAACCGATAGGACTTGAACTAGATCTACTAGGCCAATGGAGGTATATAACATGTGATCAATTCATAACAATATCAACTAGGATGGCATAGTATAAAAATGAATAAAATGGGTTTATGGTTAGTTAGGGGCTATTTTTTAAGGTGGATTGTGTAGAGGAGTGTATAAGAATACTTTAATTGCTTAGGGATTTGGATAAAATTAATTTTTATTTATTTTAGGTAATTGTATAGGGAACAACAATATTCTAAATAACCAAAAGTATACCCACCCATTTCTCAATGCACCCTTTCAGGCATGCACTTAGAGAGATTAAAACTCGATAGGTTTTTGCAAGAGAAAAATCATTACAAAGTGATAAATATTAAAAATATTTTAGGTATACACCACCTATAAACCTAAGTAAACTCAAATATGATTCCAAACTCATTTATAAGTCATTATTAGTTCAACAAGACCTGTTAAAGTAGTCAGTGAGTAGCCCACCTCCAACCTCCATTTGATTCTCTTTGAGTGGGCCCTTCATAATTGGTTCTAATTATTTTAAGAGTGGTGAATATTTTATTATAATTATGTTAAAATCATTTCAATCAATGATGGATAAAAGTGGGATTTTTCACTACTAAGATATGAGTATCATTTTTATTATAGACAAATTATTTTGTAATATTCTATTAGGGTCGATCCCATTGTAAATGAACACTTTTAGATTAATGAAAATTTGGTTTTTCATTTAAATGTGTATGGTTTTCATAGATCTCTTCCAATTTATTTATAATTTAAAATGGATTAACAAAAATACTAGAAGACTATAATTTCTGGATTTTTAAAGAGTTCATGCATTAATTAGGATCATATTTCACTATTCTAGTTATGTCCTTATATTCTTTTCACTTTATTTGTAGTTTGTGAGGAAATATGTGTAGTTATTTATAGACATGTTTTCAGTTTAATTGTTAAAGGAATTTTAGAATTAAAAATTTCCCTCTTTTCCTTAGACTCTCTCCCTATGTGACTAGAGCTCGATCCATCATGAAACTTAACATATAGTGGTACAATGTTTTTTGAGCATGTTATGGTTCCTTAAAGCATCTATTTGGAGAAGTTACTTTCTTCCCTACTTCATCTCTCCCTTTTGTGTTTTTTTTTCATTAAGTGACCCTTCCCCCTTTTAATTTATAAATAGTGAAGTGAAATAAAGTAGGGTTCAACTAATAAAATCAATTACAATTAATCTAGTTAGTGGTAAAGAAGTTTTGTGTCACTAATAAAATAGTAATTGGATCTCTAATGGTATCACTACATCTCTTATATATCTATTCTAATAAATATATTTAATGTAACCCAATACTTTTAACTTGTGCCATGAATTATCTCAACAATAATCTTGAAATGAGAAGACATAAGTATCGAAATTATTCCCTGAGCTCGCTTAGTACATTTAGCCCAATTGATGCATTTAGGAGAATGAGATCTTAGAATTAACAACACCTAACCTCTCCACTTTGTTGGGAGTTATTTCTTAAATTAGAATATAATAGGGTTTTATTCTTGTTTTTATTTTACTTTCCCTTTATATTAGTTTATTTTATCAAATAAGGTCATCATCACCATTCATCTGCTTCAAATTATTTATCACAATTGACATTTTCTCATGCTTATGGATATCCATGATTTTCTCACAAGGTATTTTAAACTTATAATCAAGGTATGTGTAATTATTGAACTTAGATTTTTTTGAATGGAATGTGATTATTAGATTGTTGAATTATTTTTCGATATTTTCATGTAATTTTAGAAAGACATCACATTTTAAAATATCAAATACACATTTACATGTTTAATACTTGTTTGATAAATAGTAAACATTGATAAAGACATAGAAATGAGTAAAATATTTGATATATAATGAAGTTGATCCCCATTTACCTAGTCAATAGTGATCTTGAACCCCTCTTAAAAAAGAGAGAAATAAATAAAAACACTCATAGATGGAGGAATTATAATTCAATTAATTTATATCGGGGATATGAACACTTGAATGATAATAAAGTAATTATTATAGTGGAATAAAATGTATTTATACCAGTAATTTGAATGACTAGCTAGTAAAAGAGCAATGCCTGACCTCTTATAATATTGTGCCTAAAAGTGATTATAATAAAAATAATGATAAAGAGAACTCAAATTTAATTTTGATATTTTTCAAAACACTCGTAACAATGGAAATAATATTTATATAAAGACACATTATATTAAAAAATATAAGGGCTATTTAATTACATGATGATGGTTAAGCCTCTTTTGGTTTTCTATTTTTGTCATCTTTTCTTATAAAGCTTATTTTTTTATGAAAATTAAACTCAAAATTCTTGTTTCTAAAATACACTTTATTATTTACCCAGCAAGTCACCATTTATTTTCTCCTAACACACCCAATTTTAAAAAAAAATTTAGAACCATAATATCCTAGATAAAAATGCTTTCACATTTTAATCAAATGTACTTTACCAGATTTTCTAAAATGAATTTTACATATGATTTAACTTAAACTTAAATATAATTATACTACATTTATTTATTTTTTAAGGTCCAAATGAATGTTCAATATAGAAAGGAATTTTTAGTGTACAACAAAGGGATAGATCTTAATTGGTGAAAAAAATGGTACATGTAGAGTATATTTCCATAAAAATGTTTGGTTAACACTATTTAAGTAAATATTAGAGAGATCATGTCAAAGTTGATTAAGATAAAAAATAATAATGAAAGAATACAAATGCAATGGAATTAAATGGGTTTAATATTTCTATTAAAAATTAATATTAAGGAAAATATATGGAAGCATGAAATCTTTATATTAAACAAATTTGACAGGTTTCATACTTCACCATTTTTATACCATTTTACTAGTTTTCTAAACTACTAGTCGACGTTATTTCATGAAGACATTACCACCATAAAATAATGTTTTATAAGTATAATTTTTCATGAGATAAAAAAATGGAAACACATTTTGTATGCAATAAAAAATGCATCATGTATATAAATCAATCCTAACTCAGAGAAGATAGATCATACTTACACTTTCGATTGGGGATACATTAGATAATCAAGAACATGACCAATATGGGGATATGTTAGACCCAATTAGGGAATATTTTATCAAAATAAAAAATAATAAGGATGGTTATAAAGCCTTTAATCAATAATAATCACACAATAACCCTAACTAAGCCCTATGTTTTCATATTCACTAACCTAATAGAAAGTAAAGTCTAGTCTAATCTAGTGCTCACCAAAGCTTGTGGCACAAAATGGGGGTAATAAAAAACAAAAGTAAACATGAATAAGAGCCACATAGTCTCATTAATGTATGTATAATCCTAATGTATGTAAGATAAGTAAAAATTTATATCTATATACTCTTACGAAGGAGGAACAAAGTTAGGAATACTTACCTTTGATGACAAACCTATCAACCCTCAATCTCTCCCTTGGACAAGGTGCTTCATAAGAGGTTGTTATAATATGTAAAGATGATAAGGATAAATAAAATCTATGATACACAACCTATCAATGCATCTAAAAAACTTCTCCATATGATAAGATCCACATCTCCAAAGAAATTATGAAACCCTAAGCTTGTTCTTCAAGTAGAATGGTGGATAAGTAGATGCAAAATAGCTCTTACTTCTTGTCTTCTATAAATAATGGAAAAATGATCCTATATATATGAGGATAAACTCTTCTAAAAAAATTGGCCAATAGGGTCAATCCAATCAGCCACATAAAGTTATGGACAAAAATTCAGTAGGTCATGGCAAGGTTAACTAAGACCTAACCTAGACCCTAAATGAATTTCACCCATAAGTGTATAGGGTCGACCCAATTGACCTAGAACTATAAATATTTAAATTAGGCTTAAGTTTAGGAAAAGGGTGGAAAATGTGGGAAATTATTGATGAGTATACAAAAAATAATAAAATGGTTAGGGATATGGTTTTCAATAGATAAGTGTGTAGATAACAAGTGGCAAAAAGGATAAGAATCTTGAAAAGCACCAATGGTCTACCCACCCCTTTCTTGGTGCACCCATTAAGGCATACACTCTGAGAGATTAATACTAAATGGGTTCCTTCAAGAAAAGAGAATCAGTAAGTGATTAAATTTTGAAAATATTATGTGTATACATATTCCCAACTCGAAATTCATCACATGTCATGTGAGTTCAACATAGGATGGTGCTTTGGGAATAGAAATGATAACACATAATGCCAATGATAATTAAAGTGAATTAAGGAAAAAATAAGATAAATAAAAGGACATAATTCAAAAACAAATGCATTTACTTACCTTACTACTGTAGATAAAGAATGATAGTATAAGAGAAGTGAAGCCATCCAATGTGAGGAACCTTAGGTAAACCTATAGAGATTAGTGCAAAAAAGAGTGAAAAATCATTTTTTTTGGAATATACACATATAGTAGTAGAAAAAATTCTCTATTACATCATGATTCCAAAAAAATTTATGTTTCTAAAAATGAGTGAGTAAAAGCAAAGATATTATCAAAATAAGGAATTTGATGGTAAATATTGGAAAGGTAAAGAATTGTGAATAGTAAGTTTAAAAAGGGTGAAAAGAAAGTCATTTGTTATTGTTTGAATTATTTGGAAAGATTAAATAAAAGGCAATAGAAATAATATGGTGAGGAGAAGTAACCAAGATGAGAGGGATGCCTGGTAGCCACAGGGGGTGCAATATAGGTAGACAACTAAAAATTTCAAAATTGTTTTGAATATTTTAATGGAAATTAAGTGTTTTATAGAAATTTATAAATTAGGCCAATTCTAGAAACCAAAATGAACCCCAAGAATTTTTTAAGGGTACTAGAGGCTGAAAGGGGAAATAAGTTGAAAGGAGTCAGAGTAATAAACATTGAAGGCATTTATTACAAGCAAGGGAAAGAGTCAATAATCTGAACCAACTGGGTCGACCCAATCGATCTAGTAGGCTAAAAATCTTGATTCCATGCTATCAACTTAGGTGTGTGTTAGATTAGTTTATTGAGGTAAGCTACCAACTTAATACCTCACTTTCAACTTAGTACTAAGGGGGAAAAAATGAAAGGGTCAACTTAATTTGTTAAGTCAACATGGTCAACTAAGGACTATTTAGTTAACTTAGTGTTTGATTAAGTGGCTAGAATAGTACAAAAATGTGGGAAATAGGCCAAAATAGGACATGAAAGTCCCATAATGCTTGACTGAGTACTAAAATGGCCATGTAGGCTAAAAATATGTCAAAAATGGATAGATTAAGGCAAATTGAGTTTTTTTTAATTTATTTTTTAAATGTATTTAATTATAAGTGACATGGAGGTCTAATACATCTTTTATTTTTTATGTTTGTAGTGGAATATGAGATAATGGTGATTAGTGGATGTATCATGGATCCCAAACCTTTTAGATTGATTAATAGTATAGGACTAAACTAGGTTGATCACACTAAGTCTAGGAGGTATAGTCGAGATGTGTTAAGTACCTTTTAGTGCAGATATTATAGTCATGTTCCTAAGATACTGAGAATGATTGACTAATAATTTTTATATGGGTTGTGTATAGGGATACCACCAAGGTGGGTATCACCGTAGAAGATGTACATGTTATTATTTGACTTCTAATAGGAGGTACACCAGTGATCATGGGGGTATCAAATAGATATAAAGAGAGGTGGTACTTAGCCTTGTGGATGATGGGATTAGATAGGATATATCCTAGGCTAAGAGTGAGCCTATTTGATGTGTATACAACTTAAATTATAGATATTTAGGATGTAGTGGTAGGACTTGTGATAGAATAGGTGTTGTGTCACAAGTCAAATGGCAAGGTAATACTATATATGATAGCCTTATCCCAGTCTATTTTAAAGCATGGGGCACTATATGATATAGGATTTTTCATTGTGTCTAGCTCATGCATGATATGTATGAGATGATGTCTAGAGGACATAATACCATGAATTAAATGATTTTATTTAGTGTTTGGATATATGAGAGGTTTTTAATACATCTACCAACTGGGTTACCCCATGTGGTTGATAATTAGTTTCCTTAAGTATAGAGATGGAACTAGCATCAGGTGGCATAGGACATGACCCATGTGTCAATGCTAGAGATAGTAATTTGAATAGATATCATGTGGTATCCATATGGGTATATCATGATATTATGGTTGCATTAGAGGATAGTGGAGCAAACATTGGTATGAGCATAAATTATAGGCCATTATACCTAGCAGATAGAAATACATCTAGTGGCATGCATACTAGGATAGTTGGGACTCCCTCACCTAGTAGCTCTAATATGTTTTCCCACATTTTAGGTTAGACATGCAAGATAGCAAAGGGGTAGAGGATTGGGAACACTAATTACTATGCCAGATATTATACCATAACATGAGAGACCATGGATAGGTCAAACATAATGGTCAATAGATAGAGAGGAGATGGATGTAGATTCAAAAAGACTGATAAAGTTATCATATCCAATACCATAAAAATATAAGTGGTGATCACCTTGATTGTACCATTGATGGAGATGCCATTACAGAGAGAGCATAGAGGGTGGTCATCTTGGATGACCCATCAGGTAGCCCATAATAGATCTAGTCTATAGAGGCACCATGTAGGTGAGGCTTGAGATAGGCATGGGTAGTGACCCTGGGATTTGGATTGATTGGGTAACATCCCATGGATGAGGTACTTAGAGGATGAGTTGATGGAAAAACTATTCTTTATATTTGTACAAATAGGGATATGATGATAGGCGATATTGAAATAAGTAATAAATGGTCAAAATTTACTTAAGATTTTTTTAAATAGATTATAGATAGATATATTTTGAGATACATCTATGATATAATATCTATCTAGGTTGAATTTTGCATATCTTGTAGAGAAGGAGACTAGATGGGGATCCCTGGCTAGGGGAGCATTCCATAAGATCTTGGACAAAGTGATGACACCATATAACCGTATTATAGTAGATGATTCTAAGGTACTATCTAGCCCACCTCAAGTGAGCTAGTTTAGACTAGAAAGGGAGGCCATGAGGCATTTATAAGAGCATGAGGGTAAACAAAAACCACCAATAGGGGTTAGAGTAGGAGAGGCACATGTATGATAATATTTGGCTTAGGAAAGAGCTACGCATATGGCTACCATGACTCATCTATCATAGGTACAATTTTAGGTGACTAACATACAAGGATAGGTGATAGATTTGAGATCATGAATAGCCTTTTTATATTGTATTATTTAGAGAGGATTATCTAAGGAATATATGGGTATCATGTCTAGACCATGACATATACATGATAGATCCCATCCTTAGAGATAGAATGATGTATATTTTTATACTTTTTATCAAAAACACATGATATAGATATAAATATCTCATTTTGGTAGTTGGATGTTGATCTTATGTGTTTGTATTAAGGTTATGGTTTTGGATACATGAATATGTTTGTATATCACATGCATTTATCTTTTATTGTATATGCTATAGGAAATATATGTGTTGTTGTTTATTTTCTAGCATTAAAAAAAAACTTGACTTAGTATAATCAATCAAGAATAAATATACTACACACAATTTCATGTTGGGAAATGTGTAATAAAAAGAAATGACTAAGTATAGGAAACCAAAGAGTGGTAAACAAGAGGGCACAAAGTTTGTTTTTAAACCATGAAAAAGATTGGCACCAAATTAAAATAATTAAAATCACACTAAGTCATGTTGGGAAGTATTAAAATAATGTAATAAAATGAAAAGCACTTTGAAATAACAAATGGAATAAAAACAAATCAATTAAGTCAATCAATCACACTAAATCACATTGGGAACAAGACAAGTTAGGTATAGGTATATAAAATCTAAGAACCAAGGAAGACTCAATTTATACTCTTGAAACTCAAATAGATATAGTATAAATTTACCCCAGATAACATAAAAAGGGGAGACGTGTTCAGTCAAAAAGAGTGGAAATTACTAATAAAGTAGAAATATTATATGTAGAAGATACCAATGCCAATGCATAGATGATAGGAATAAATAAAAGGAAGAATCAAGTCACATGAAGTTCTTTGGGAAAAAATAGGAAAACTTTAAAAGCTACATTCAGACTCAAAACAAATTCTGGGTTCTAGAAAAAGATATAGACGTCAAGGATTGGAATGATCAAGAATCAAACCCAAAATATATTTTTATGGATGAAAATAAAATAGAGGATAGAGGTATTGAGGTTTTAGAATAAGAAACGAGGATAAGGAATACTCCTATGAGCAACTCACATTTGAAGGCTACATATTTGAGAGTGACCAAGAGTAATGCCAAAGGAATAGATATTGAAACCCCATCAAAAGTAGGAAGACCCTCCAAAAAGAATATGCTAAAAAACCACACTTAAGTGGATATAGTAGAAAAACTTCAAAATACCCTCCTATTTAAGGGAGACACCCCTTCTAAAAAAGTTTTTTAACGTTGATTTTATCTTGGAATATTAGAGGGATGCATAGTATCAGTAAGTAGAAGGTTTTCAGATATTTTAGAAAAAATAATAAGCCAACTATTTTGACCATTCAGGAATCTAAGATTGATGAGAATTATTTTTTTTATCATAAGAAATAATAATAGAAGGAAGCAAAATTAGCTTGCATAAGTGCTTCAGGGGCTTCAAGAGGCTTGATCACTTTTTAGGATCCAAAATTTTTGATTGGTGAACCCATTCTCAAATCATAACATTGTTTGGTAGTGATTTTCACTGATAACATAAATAACAAGAAATGGATTTTATCAAATTTTTAGGCTGAAAATACTAGGACAACATGTATAAAATTATTGGAATACATCAAATATTTTATGGTAGATGTACTCATATCCTATGGATGTTGGTAGGGGACTTCAACTCTCCCCTACATCCCAAGGAAAAAAAAGGGTAAACATCATATGTATGGATAGTTTGGAGTATTTATCCTCTCTAATTATTTATATAGGTGTTCTTGACCTTAATCTCAGAGATCCCAAGTTCACTTGGACTAATAGGAGACTCAGAGAAAAGATCATTCAGTGTAGACTTGACAGAATTTTTATCTCTTCTAATTGGCTCCATCATAAAGACTTCATTCTCAAAGCATTACCCAAAATTGGCTTAGATCATTCACCTTTGGAATTAAACATTTATAATCAGCAAGTAAAGGATTTCAAACATCCTTTATATATGGAGCACATGTGGCTCACCTACCCAAATATTCATGACAAAATGATAGAGTGGTGGATTAAGGGCAATAATGGATCAACCATGTTTAACCTTGTAGAAAATTTTAAGAGGATAAAATTTAGTTTTAAATAATGGGAAAAACATATCTTTGGAAATGTATTTGAGTAGAAAAAATCCTTGAAAGTTGATATAGTTAATCTTGAGGAAGAAGTGGAGGCTGAGGGATACATTTTAGACACCCAAATAAGAGAAAAATAGATTTTGTGTGAGTACCATAACATGGTAGCTAGAGAAGTATCTCTTTCAAGGAAAAAATCAAAAAATATCTGGTTAAAAGGAGATAGAAATATAAAAATTTCCACTTATCTACTCTAAAAGATTTTAAGAATAATGCCATTAGGGAGATTATTAATAGTGAGGGACAACTGACTGAAAATCAAGATGATATTAATCAAGCTTGTGTATCTTTCTACAAGAACTTGTATAAAAATGATTTCAATAAAAATATTGGTTTTAAATGAGAATTTATCAATGTCATCCTGAAGCTTATTAGCTAAGAAGACAATAATATGTTAACATCTTTAACCTCCAAAGAATAACTTGAATTTGTTATCTCCAAAATAAATATGGATAAGAGACCAAGTCCTGAGGGTTTACCAATTATGTTTTTCAAGGATTTTTAAAATATTATTGGTGAAGATGTTGTTGAAGTTGTAAATGTTTTTTTGTATATAGGTTAGTTTCTCAAGAAATTTAACCATAATTTTATAGTAATAATTCCTAAGAAGGAAAGGCTTGTGAATTATTCTAATTTTTATCCCATTAGCCTAAGCAATTCCTTATATAAAATTATTACCAAAATCATAGCTTTAAAGATTTAAATCATCATGGAAAAAGTTATTCAAACTCAGTAAAGAGGTTTCATCCTTGGAAGGTAGATTCAAGATGGAGTTATAGTGGAACATGAAGTCATCTATTCTATGTAATTTACTAAAAAATTGGATATGATTCTTAAACTTGACATGGCCAAGGTTTATGATAGACTAGACTAGAGTTTCCTTGATAGAGTGATGAATCAATTTGGTTTCAATGAAAATTTTATAAAAATTATCAGAACATACATATCCACTTATATGTTCTTGGTTTTAGTCAATGGTGTGGTTTAAGGCTTCTTTAAAAGTTCCAAAGGGGTGAAACAAGGAGATACATTATTGACATATTTTTTCATCATTATGGTAGAATATTTAAGCAAGTTCATATCCATGGTGTGGCCGAATGGTCATTTAAGAGGCTTCAAACTAGCTAAGCAAGATGAGCCTATCACACATAAGTAGTTCATTGATGAAATTATCTTGTTGGTAGAAGATTCCATGTAGTAAGCAAGGAACACAAAAATAATTTAGGTCATCTATGAAAGGTCTTAAACTAGAAGATTAATTTTGATAAGAGCTCAATTTTTTTCTTTGATAATCTAGAAGTGAGACAAATGAGGATAGCAAAACTTTTGGGGTGTTAAATTAGAGACCTTTCATCTACTTACCTTGGTATGCCTCTCATCATTAACAATCTTTACATATCATCTTGGAACCCCTTAATTGAAATATTTCAAAAGAGACTAGTAGGTTGGAAAGGTAAACTCCTATCTTAGGTTGGGAAGGTTGTGCTGATCAAAAGTGTCTTACAAAGTCTTCCTATTTATTTTATTTCTCTTTTCAAACTACCCAAAGGAGTAGAATAAAATCTTAATAAGATTCAAATAAATTTCCTTTGGTTTGGTACTGAGGAAAAAGGTAAACTCCACTTAGTTGCTTGGAACAAAGTCTATAGAAGTAAAATATATGAAGGCCTAGGAATCAAAAATCTCCCATAGGTAAACAAATCTCTTATATCTAAATTCATCTAGAGATTCATTATTTATAATTATTCCTAGGGAAGTAATTTCTTTAAAATATCTCTAAGGAATAAATCCTATTGATATGTTAGCTGAAGAGTAGCTTGTTAGAGGATCCCATATCTAAAATTTTCTCATTGAAAACAAAGATGTTATCTAGGAAGGATCCATGTGGTAGTTAGGGGATAAAAAAATTATTAAGTTTTGGAAAGACAATTACAACATGGATTGATGCCATTTCAAAGAGATATTAGTCTACACACACAAGAAATTTTGAACCAAAAGTATGGGGAATATGTTGTGGATCAATGGCATATAAGAGAGGGCATTAAACACTAGAAAGTTTTAATTATGGATGGTGCCAAACAAAATGAACATACTAACTTAAATGAGTTAAATAATTCTCTACAAACAATTCATATCCTTAGAATCATCAAAGAGGACAATTTGGTGTTGAGAGACTCCTTTGATGGCCAATACAATGTCAAAGTTAGATATGTTTGTATCTCTCAAGAATAGGGTATCGAGTTCATCTAGAAAGGGGTTTGGAATAAATTCCATATCCAAAAAGTTTATTGTTTTATCTGGAATATGATCCAAAATAATATTTTAACTATGGATAACTTGAGGAAAAGAGGCTACATAATAGCTAATAGGTGTGTCTTATACAAAGAAGACAATGAAATTGTTTTTCATCTCCTTGTAAACTACACATTTACACAAGAGGTGTGGAGATATTTTTTGGAGAAATTTAATATTACTTGGGTGCATCCTAGCTCTCTCAAGGAAGCCTATTTGGCTTGGAAATGTCCTTTCAAAAACCCTCAGCTAAGTTAGTTATGGAACCTTACACTGCCCCACATTTTGTGGGGAATTTGGGGAATAAGAAATAACAAAATATTTAGAGATAAAAAGTATAATAGCAAAGTGTTGTCCAAAATAATCTATATGATCACCAGGGATAGTTTTAACTCTATCTAAATTAAAAAGGTAAGGAGCTCTACCCTTTTTAATAGATCCCTACTAAAAATGGAAAGTTGACTCTTTTTGATTTGGAAAACCTAACCCAAAGGATGAGATTAGAAAGAGAACAAAGTGGAAAGTTCCACCCCAGGGATGGATGAAAATAAACATTGACAATTTATTAAATGGAAATATGAGATTGGCTAGGGGTGGTGGCTTAATCAAGGACCTAAGAGGTAAATTAATTGAACTTATGTAGGTGACATGGGTATTAAGACTAACCATTAGGTAGAGGCTTTAGCAGCCTTATGGGGTATCAAATTATCTAAATAAATGAATGTTCAAAATTTTATAGTGGAGGGAGACTCCCTTAACATTATAGATTGTCTTAATGGGATAAACCTCATAAGTTGGTCAATTAAACATGTTATTAATAAGGAAAGAGACATTTTGAACTCTTTCAAATATGCAAAAATCCAACATACGTATAGAGAAGGTTATGGGATAGCCAACTATTTTGATAATAGGGGAGTTAACAATATTGGCTTTATAACTTGGTTTGGCCTCTAAGACCTCCCTAGGAATTTGATTACTAAAGTTAACCATGAAAGGAAAACCATTTCTAATAATAATTATATTCTTTTTGATTTATTTTTGGAGTAGGGGGGAGGATAAGTTCAAACTTAATTATTATGTTCAAAGGATGTTAGAACTCAGTAGTGCTAGGGAGAAGATTCTAGAAAGGAATAAGTTAATTTAAAAAGTTCATAATTTATCTCATGAGCATAACATTCATGACAAGGTATGGGTGAATCAAGTCTACAGAAAAGGTAGGGTATTATATTGTCTAGGTTTTAGAAACCACATGGGGCTCCCCAATAGGATGAACCCAAGCTATAACTAGAGGTCAAAAAATAGTAGAGTCTAGAATGCCCTATAGGCTAGAGGTTTTGTAGACTTTATGGAGAGTATTTAGGACTTTGATAGACACCTCTCCACCTTGTTGACTAATGCATAGGAGGAGAGAGTAGTAAAAATTAATGAGTTCACTCTTGATGTCATAGAGAAGCTCATATCTCATGTGATGGGTTTGGATATTGAATATACCAAGATTTTTTACACTCCAAGACATTTTAAACTAGACAAAGAAGCCTTCTTGAAAGATGAAGAGCAACTGAATCAACTTCACAATGGCTTTCATAAGGATTCTCTCCCAAAATCTTTTTTTGAGGTAGAGTTTCACCTTATTCATTATTTTACTCTTGAGGGTAGATATAATGTTGTTATATGGTCCATGTTTAGAATGCTTAATTACTTTATACATGATGTTGCCTTTAGTTTTCCATTTTTCATTCTTAGATCAATGGAAACCACTATCCAAAAATTTAAAAATCATAATTAATCTACCCCAAGACATGATGGGGTCATCTTTATCATCTAAAACTATTTTAAATGGATGAATCAAATAACATTAGACTTAGTTCATAAATAGAAATATATTTCTAAAGAAGAACAAGGGGATATAAGGAAGTTTAAAGTGTGGATTAAATACCTTAGGAGCTCATGTAGGATTGTAGGTGGTAATAAGAAAGTAGTCTTTCAAGACATTGGTAAGAATAGGGTTGATTAAATCAAGGATCAAGAAAACATTAAGAAGTATCTTAGAGGTTATTTTAAGAACATTATCCAGAACAAAGAGAAAATTGAGAAGTGGGGTCATAAAAGATTGTAGGTTTTATAGGATAAAAAGAGGGGGATAAAGTTGTGGATGTGGAGAGTGACAATGAGGAATTGAAAGCAATACACATTAGAATGTAGAATACCAGAGATTAGGGATATGATCAAATGGAGATAGAGAATCAAAAAGGAAAGGACTCTACCAATTCATAAAAAGGTGAGACTTCTCAAACCAAATAAGACAAAAATGAGGATTTTAACTAGCTGGCAAATTTTCTCAAAGAAAAGGGGAACATAGACAAATTGGATGAAGAACTAGATTTTTATAAATCCCTGATGAGATGGTTCATGACTAAATTTTTGACCCTTAATATCAAGATGAATGTCCTCCAATAGGAGAATGACAAGTTATCTAAAGTCTTAGCTGAGAAAGAGGAAGACATGCAAATTTAGAGGTTGAGTTTTAGTGTAGATTTACTAGAGAAAAAAAAATGAATATCTATAGATTAAAATTGGTTATTTGGTGAATTTTAGTAAGGATTCAATTAATGAATGCATATATAACATGGAAAACCTTAAGGATTATCTTAATGAACTATTTGACCCCTCTTACATAGGGAAAGGTAGGGGTCAAAAGGGCCAAAGCAGCAAAATGATCTGAATCTTAATGAATCTTAACAATATTATGAAAGATTATGAAAGTCTTTTGAAGCAAAATGATCTGAGTCTTAAAAATATGAAGGTATATTGGGAATATGTTTCTAGGACCTTGGAGTAACTTTGTATTTTTCTATGTTTGGGCTATCTTTCAACAAATTTGTAGATGCTCTTTTGTTATTATTTTGTTTGTCTCTCTGTTGGGCTGTGTGAGCTTTTTGTTTATTTTTTTATTGACCTTCTTCTAGGATTTGGGGAACCTAGTTCAACCCCCCCTACCTTAATAAAAAAATCATATTTTGAATTATAAAAGAGAAACACAATTGGCAAAATTGGTCTTAAATTTATCATACTAATTCAATTTAGGAAGTATAAAAAATTTAGGAAATGGTTGGATTCTTACATGATATCAAAAAATAAGAAGTTAAAAGTGAAAGAGTAATGAAGTAAGCATAAAACATACTAAATTAATATGGGAAGCATGTTAATGATTTGTAACTTTATAATCAATCAAATCTTATCTTTTATTTGACACATGTAATTTTGTTGTGACTTGGATATTGGAAAATTTTGTGAGGAAGGCTAGGTTGTATCCATGGTCTTATATTTTAGCTCACAAAGAGAACCACCAATAAGGTGGTATTAATGTGAAAATATAGTAAAAATGGATGTTGGTAATATAAATTTGAAATTTTGGCAATTTGTGAGGAAGGCCAAGTCCTATCCATGATCTTCCATTACAACTTATAAATGGAATCCCTAGGAGAGTAATCAGTCAAAAAAAAAATCAAGGGGAAATATTAGGATTGTAGGTAGTTAAAAAGGGAATGTAAAAATCATAACTTAGGCATCTTATGAGAAGCCCTTAGGAGACATGAGACATATTAAGGACATGAGAAGATACTAAGTGACTAGTGACCATCACTATACAAAGGAAACCTATTCGTTATAGACACAAAGATACGCAGGCAAATAAGTGTACTACTAAGATCAACTTATGAAGGTAGATTGGTATAATAAAATTAAAATGAACATACATTCACATGACATGTTCCCCATTCCTCAAGACCCCTTATAGAGTCATCAGTCTACTGCGAAGATTGGGTACTTGTGTGAGAAATTAGGTAGCACTAAAAGATTTTTTTATTCTCTTTTTCTAATCTACTGTCCTACCATACCCCAATGTACCTCGGCTCTATTGTGAATCAACTATAGATTTTTAACTTCAAATAGAAGAAAGAGATGTGCTTTGAATCATGTCTTTTAGTGTGATTTAACTTTTGAGAAGTTTGACTGTTGCCTTTTGGATCATTACCTATTGTTAAATGATTTAGATTATGAATATTTTTATGGATTTTAAGATTCATCCTTCATACAAACTTGTAATGAATATTCATGAGAGATAGAGTGATACACACAAATGAGCTTTAGGCTTTTGTTAAAGGAAGTTAAGTAGCCAAAGACAAGACTGACTTGGACACATGGGCTTAATTATGAATCAACATGTTATCTCAAGTCTCAACCATGTGCATGCTTAGTTTATGAAAGTGAATAAAGGGAAAAAATAATATCCAAAGTGGACTGGTAAAATGATATTATAATGAGATGAATTATTTTACTAATTGATCACATGGTATGGAAGGAATGACTAAACAGAATATGGTTTGTATAACCAAGTCATAATAACAATTATTTATGTTTCTAGAGATAAGATAGTAAAAAATCATGAAAAGAAAAATAGGGAATGATAAAAACAAAGTCCATAAGCAAACATAAATGACTTTATAAGCACTATAAAGTGTGAAATCAAAGTTACCATGTAAGATAAATAAGAATTTGACAAAATGTGAAATAATATAACAAATAGATAAACATAACATTGGAGCACATGTCTAATCAAAATGAAAATGTAATAAGACCATGCATTTATTCATAAGTAATGATAGATTCATTCACACACATTACCTAGAGTATATGATAAGTATGTATGAATTTGAATGCTAACTATAGCTAATGTCTCATATATCTTTAGTAAAAGTTGGGAAAATACTTCTCATCTAATATCCTCAATAGAGAAGGTGGGAATGATTGATAGATCATACTAAAGAGGGATATCATGTAAGGGATGCTCAGGAGAATGAATGGGATTTGTTTCTATAGGATATGAAGGGATCACTGATGGGGAAAGATCTATAGGTGAGGGACTCACAGGTGGAAAAGGTCCATAGGTGAGGGATTCATGGGTGGAGGAACAATAGGTGAGGAAGGGAACATATGAGGAGATGGAAGCACAAGAGGTGGAATCATGGGGGAAGAAGGGGAGACTTCTTATGGGAACAACCTATGGTAGGAATGGAAGAAGGTGTAGAAATGGTTAAAAGCTGATATTTAATAGGTTGCTTAAGGATGTAGAAATGATTGATGTGATGGGTGACACATTGATGCCATAAAAAATATAACTCTCCATACATAGGAATATACTCAAGTAGTAACTTTAGGGAAGTTATAGCCTTGTATAAGGACTAAAGGGTAGTAGGGCATAAAGTGTTAATATATTATTGTATCTTACAATAATGCATGGATGAATGGTTATCTAGGTTGTGAAAGGAATAGATATGCTTGTGAGTAGTCCTAGTAGGTGTACTCATAAGAGGAGGTGTAACAAAAGTGAAACGATCTTGGTAAGGCTCATTGGCCCATTTTTTGGGAAGCCAGCTATAGTTAAGGAAGCAAACCATCACCAAGAGAAGGTAGGGCTGCTGGAGAGATAGAATAAGGCTTGATAGTAAGAATGATATGATCAAAAGCAAGAATAAACTCAACTAAAATAGGTGTAGGAAAGGTATCCAAACTAGGATCTAATGAGGGAGGAATGGGTTCTATATAAGGTTAAATGAGAATTGCACACATCACATAGATAAAAAAATCTATAGGGTTCATGTTACCAAGCAAAGCAATAGGGCCTAGTCGTAACATGATCCATTAGCATACTCTTATGAGTTTATTCATAAATTGGAGGCATCCACATCATCTCTACTCTATGATAAAGAGGACAAATGTTAATATTAGGAATGATATATGATGGAACATGGGAAGATATATTAAAATTATAAAACAAAGAGGAATGATAATAGATAATCTCATCATCATCATCCTGAACAAGACCTCTTAAGAATGGATCATCTAAGGTATAACCATCATCATAATCAAGCATATAAAGATCAATGGTGTAGGTAGGGATGACATTATCATTTTATGAGGTGTGATGAATGGAATGTCAAAGTCTTAGTTAAGATAATGGGGATGTCATCATAAGGTATTTGATGGTAACGAGGTTATAAAGAAGTAGAAAGTTGAGAGATGAGATGAGGTAAGACATTAGAAGCTTTAATCTTGATATTGATCTCATCAGGTTCATCTTCAAAAAAATCTAAAAGGTTAGGGGGAATATTCACAGTGATTTTGGGATGACTGATGTAACCTCAAGTGGAATTGAAGGGAAAGCTAAATAATTAAAACTCATGAAATGGGATACTTGGCAAGGGTTCAAGGGTAGGAATCTTGCATACACCATGATCTTGGAACTATTTAAGATTTTGAGGGTTAGTGTCACCCTAGATCTTATAGATGGCTCTATTATAAGGGAATTTAATAGATTAGAAGGTGAAAGAAGTAACTACTCTCATACAATGAGTCCATGGCCTACCAAGTAGAATGTTGTAAGATAGAGGAAAAGTAAAAATCATTACCTTCACATGAATGGTGATGTGTGGTATAGTAATGGGTAACCACACATAACCTAATGGAGGAATTTTCCTTTGATCATAGCCTTGACATTTGTTACCCATGGATTTGAGATTGCATTTAGAATATCTAAGGGTTTTGATAAAATCAACAGAAGAAACATAAGTGCCAGAACCCTCATCAATAAATGCATGTTTGACTTAGATATCACTAATTTAAGACACTAATGAAAAGAGGAGGATCATCTAAACAAAGCATAATCTCATCGAGAATCATGGAGGTATTGGTAAATTTTAGGGAAAGAGAAGTATCCATCATTTCATCAACACGTATGGGTATCTCTTCATACTATTATAATATGATATATTTAAATCAAGATAAGGCTACTTCATGTCTTACTAGGGGAGGATGAGGGATGTTCATTTCAAAAAATGTTGCATAATATGGTTTTGATGATGTGGAAAGGTCCTCATAATCTCAAGAAATGGGATTTGGGATAGGAGATTAGTGAGTTATAAGATAGGATCCCATTCATCATAACCCATAAGAAGATTGTTAGAAAGAGGCACATAGTGTTTAAGGAGGTCCTCAGAAGGGTGAGCCAAAATACATTATAATTTATGTTGATAAGAGGTGGAAGGTTAAGTGAGAGGATAAGTTGGTAGATTATGTTGAGAAGATGAAGTAGTTGATGCAGGTTGGTTTTGAGAATAGTTAGAAAAAGTGTTAATAAATTATTGAGTATCATTGGTGTTAGGTAAAGAAGATGGAGAGATGGTAGAAATAAAATGGGAAGTATAATACAAGGGAGAATTTGGAATTGGTTCATCAAAATTTATAAGGTCATCTTGCCCCATCTCATTTAAATGAGTTGGAGAGGAATATTGGATAACCCAAAATGTGTGAGTCAATGGAGTTGTGTAGATGGGTTAAGGATCAATGAAATCAACTATCCTTCAAATATTATTCATATTAATCACATTATCTTTAGGAGTTAGGTGAATCAGACTTTCTACATTATTGTAGAAGGGGTAGGCTTGTCTTAGGTATCTTCATGATTTGGAAGAGGATATTTAAATGAGTTGGAGAGGAATATTAGATAACACAAAATGTGTGAGTTAATGGAGTTGTGTAGATGGGTTAAGGATCAATGAAAGCAACTATAATTCTCATATTATTCATATTAACCACATTATCTTGAGGAGTTAGGTCAATCAGACTTTCTACATTATTGTAGAAGGAGTAGGCTTGTCTTAGGTATCTTGGTGATTTGGAAGAGGATATTTATAGATGGACAAAAAGCATTATCTTTATTCAAAGCTTGATCTTTAGAATTTATTTCATGGGATTTGAAATAAATGTCATAGGCTTGTTGGCATTTTTGAATGTTAGAATCATGGGTAAAATTAGGACCAAGAAGAAAATCCATAGCCAAATTATGAAGTTGCTGATAGGTCTCATGAGAATGATCTCAACTAGCATGAAACCAATAAAATTTATTGGGATCATACCAAGATTTCATAGGATGAGTGGGATAAATTTCTCATGGAAGAGGCCTTGGTAGACATTTTAGTAATTATGCTAATGATAAAGGTTTGTGAACATTGATTTTATTAGGTTAATATAAATGAGGATTTATGAATTGTTGAGATGGGGGAGCTAGTTTTGAAGATTGGTTAGGAACAAAAACTTGAATGGTGTCATAAGAGTCCATGACACCATCATTGGTAGTAAGATGATTATTTTTTAAAAAGTATTATATGTCTACCAACAAAAGGTTGGGATGGATATAATTGATGTATAAGGAAATATTGTTGTTTATCTTGGTCAATAGTCTCCTCTAAAGTACATGGAGAGAGAGTTTGGACCTGATATTTTAACTTGGGAAAAAGAGAATTGGTAAAGAGATGGAAAAGGTTATCATTAGCCATGTCATGTTCACATTTTTTGGATAATGTTTTCCATCATTTAACAAAATCTTGGGCAGTTTTGGTTTTAATTTGCTTACTATATATAAAATGGGCCAAGGTATAATCAAGAAGATCATTAGTTTAAAATTCTTGGACTAGAGAATTTACTAAACCTTCCAAAATAGTAATAGAATTAGTTTTAAGTTGGTTGTACCAAAATAAAACATCACCAATGAGAGTTTTGGATAATATCATGGTAGTGGTAAAGGTATTTAATTTGACCTAGTCTTTATATAGATTTTCAAATGTTTATAGATGAAGAGTAGGATTAGTTAACCCATTGTAAGAAATGTTAGGGGTGATACCTATTATATCAATATTAACAATTTGAGATGTAAGAGTCTCATTTTGAATATGCTTGATTGTCTTATTGATAAGAGGAGGTTGAGGGATAAGATTACCATGGGAATCTCAAAGAGGAAGTGGAGGAATATTTTGATTATGCATGTCCCATGGCATATTTTGAGGGTAGATTTGAAGATGGATAAGGTGGTTTTGTATTTTCATCATTTAATTTGCATTATTAGCTTGAAAAATGTTCATTTGATTAAGGGTTTGTAATAGGAGACAATAGGTTTGAGTTACATTATTGGCATTATTTGAAGCATTAGGATTGGAAGTAGTGGCTTGGGTACCACTATGTGTATTAGTAGGAGCTTGAGAAGAGTTGTTAAAATGTGAGGAGCTAGTGGAAAAATTTACTTGTGTGGTAAAAGATGGACTAGTAAAGGGATGAGAAGAAGAAGCACTAGAAGCCTGATTACCATTGGTAGAAAATGATGCATTAGTGGAAGATTTAAGGAGAATCAGTCTTGAAAGAGGCCTAATAGATGTAGAACCTATCATGTTAGGAAAGATACTAGGCATGGAGGTAGAGGATGTCAAAGAAGAAGTCATTATATGAGAAGGGGTCAAAATAGAGAGAAGAGGCCAAGAAGAAAATAAGCTAGTAACCCAAAATCCATATTGAAATGAGGGAGAAGGTGAATGAGGCTCTTTGGCTTGATCACAAATCATGAAATGGTAAATAGTAGAAGTGTCCTTTCCTTGATGTTGATGAAATTTAGAGATAAATAACATCATTTTAGGGGTATAATCTAAATCAATTTGATCTTCAAGTGAGAAGAGCATTTAAAAATAGAGAGGAATGAGGAGGGGTCCCATAGTTAGTTGTGATAGTGGATATATGAACATTGCTTTCATCTAGAATAGGAGCCATAAGCTACTAATGGGAGAACCTATGAGGGTTGATAAGACTCATAATATCCATTGAATTCAACTCATTATTGTCTTGAAATAGGAATTTTGTGATGAATGAGAAACATTAGATAAGGCAAAGGGGATGCAAAATAAATTAAATATAAAGATATAGATAAAAGCATAGAGCCAATTAGGTCGACCTAGTATTGAAAACAAAGTCTAAAAATATGAGAAAATAAGGATATTAAGTTGAGAGGGTCAACCTAGCACTATAACCTAGCATATAAAATAGGCAAAAAAGGATAAAGATTTGATAGGGTTGACATAGTACTATACCCTAAGGGGAAGAAAAGAATACTGTGTTGATAGGGTTGACTCACAACTACAAGAAGGGGAAATAGATAATCTATAAGATACTGTGTTGAATAGAATGACAATGTACTAAAATAAGAAAAAAATTGCAAGTAATTTTGAAATAACTAAATAAAATTCAACAAACAATAAATTGGGTCAATTAGGTTTATCTAATTGAGGCACATAGCATAAAACCTTGCACCAACACTGGCCAATGCAAGTTTTTACAATACAACATACAATTGAGAAAAAAAATCTATCAACATGGAAAGTAAATTCTAAGTCAGTGGTCATATTAAATGTTTTTATATTATTAGAGTATGATTTTAAGTGTGATAAGATGTGTGGCTAAAAAAAAGGAACTAAAAAGTAATTTATGGATGGTTTCAAGATAATTAGGTTGAAAGTGATCTATGTCGGTAATGGTAATACCTTGGTATTGGGGCCTACCCCCTCACATCACACATCACAATGATAAGGGTGTCAAGTGATTTTACAATATATACCATTAACCATGTGTTTATACTTGGCTATAAAACCATTCATCTTCTCCCTTAGTGATGAAATCCATGTAGGTAGGCCTTGGGTAGTCAATTATGTAAATGCATTTTAAGAGTATGCGATTTAGTAGTGTGTGAAAGAAAGAGGAAAATAGTGAAACTAAATGGTATATTTAAAAAACACCTAATTAGACTACGTGATCTACTCTAAGAATGCAAGAAATTGAATGTGAAAGTGTGATTACTAGCATATAAGTCTTAATTCCAACTTTGAAACATAGTACTATGTTGGTTCAGATAATAGAGTATGTAGAGATTAAAGTATAGAGTCAACATTGTCATTACTGTAATGCTAAAGCAAAGGTATATTAATAATCATGTTGACAGTGTGAACCTAGTCTTGCAGACATAAGAAAGACTAAAGAACTTGGTCAACAAGGTTGACCTAGTTTGCTATATAAGGGCAGCTTTAAAAACTACAAACTATGAAAAATATAACTATTATGAATAATAGAAATGATAGATAAAGAGAGAAAAGAACCTTGGTGGGTTGGAAGATGTAGAGGAAAGCAAGATTACTATTGAAGTGCCTTGATTTTTACTTGTAAATTCTACTAATTATGTCAACTAGGTTGATCTAGTTCTACAGTTCCCTATTTGCTTAAACCTATGAAGAATAATATACTGACAGTGCTAACTTGGTACAATTTTTGGAAGACTAGAAGTGTACTGTGTCGATATGGTCAACCTAATAGCCTATTTATAAGTTAAAACCTATACTATGTCAACCTATTCAACCTAGTAGCCTGTATCTAATGAAGACCTACATAAATATAAAAAAGTCATTTTGATGTGATTGTGTGTTAAACTTATGTGTATACGTTTGAAAATATACTATCACTATAGACCTAGTATCATAAATATACAAAAATAATAAATAAAATGATAAAAATAATGAAAACATAAAATAAAATGTACAAGGGTTAGATTCATGTCAGGTTCACCAGAATATATGTAATCAAAAATGCATCATGTTCATAAATCAATCATTACTCATAGAATATAAATCATACTTACACTTTTTATTGGGGATACATTAGATAATCAAGAACATGACCAATATGGGGATCTGCTAGACCTAATTAGGAGATCTCTTATCATAATAAACAATACTAGTGAGGCTTCCAAAGCCTCGAGTCAAGCACAATCATGCAATCACCCTAACTACACCTTATATTTTCATATTCACTATACTAATAACAATTAAACCAAAGTCTAATCTATTGCTCACCAAATATTGTGGCACAAACTAGGGATATTAAACAACAAAAAGTAAACATGCATAAGAGACATATACTCACATCAATGTATATGTAATCCTAATGCATGGAAGAAAAGTACAAATTCATATCTATCTACTCTTTAGGAAAAAATTTAAAAATAATTACCTTTGATGACAAGCCCGTTGAGCCTCGATCTCTCCCTTGGCCAAGGTGCTTCATAATAAGTTGATGTGCTATGCAAGGATGACAAGGATAAATCAGCTTTAGGATATACAACCTATCAATACATCTAAAATACTTATCCACAGGATAATATACATATATCTAAATAAATTATGAAACCCTAAGCTTTTTCCTCAAGTATAATGGTGGATAAGAAGATGTGGAGTAGCTCTTACTTCTTCTCTTCTCTAAATAATGGAAAAATGATCTTGTATATATACGTAGATTTAACCCTAAGTCCTTTCAAAAGTTTTAGCTGATAGGGTCAACATAGTCAACCTAGTGAAATAATGGAAAAAATTCACTAGGTCACATGCTAGGTTGGCCAAGAGCTGACCTATACCCTAAATGAATCTCACCCATAAGAGTACAAGGTCGACCTAGTGGACCTAGTATTATAAGTAGTCAAATAGGGCTTAAGGCTAGGAAAAGGGGGATGAAATGTGAGAAATGACTGAGGAGTGTACAATAGATAATAATAAGCATAGGTATATGGTTTTTAGGAGACAAGTGTGTAGGTAACAAGTGAAAAAAAGGATAACAATCCTGTGAAGCACCAATGGTCTGCCTACCCCTTTCAAGGTGCACCCCTTAAGGTGTGCACTTAGAGAGATTGAGACTTGATAGTTTTTTAAAGATAAATATCATCAATAAGTGATAAAATTTTGAAAATATTATGTGTATACACATTTGTTCAATATTCATAGTAAAATAATTTGTCAATCAAACGATATGGCTTCATGAAATCATCTTATCATGCAAATTTAACAATTTTTGTACTTAGCCACATAAATTTATTTTGAGATGGATAATATTTTTTAAGGATGTAAATGTATATATAAATATAAATAATCATATTTATATTCATAATATCTTATTTAAATCTCATCCAAATTTGGAAGAACAAGTTAATTGAAGTTATTCTTAGGTGGATATTAATCGTTTTATTAAACAAAGCATGCAATTTGGATAAATAATTCAATACATGTTTGTATTTATTTTTTCAAAAAAAAATTCAATAGGATAAAATTATAATTATAGTTATTTTTTTCATTAGATTTATGCATTAGTGTATTTTTTCCACTTAGTTTCACTATAAATAGTTTGTATTGAACTTATTATTACTCAAAGAGATTTGGAAGACAATTTCCAACTTTGAGAAATTATTGTGGGTAATTTGTGAGTTTGCCTATGCTTCTTGATTTTTAAAATTTAGATTAATACTATATATGTTTTATTTTATAGTGATCACTAAATGATATTTATTTTTTTATTTTGAATTGGTTAAATTGAGTGTTTACCTACTTCCACCATTTAGTTGGCTTAACTATGATTTTGTCAAATTTTTGTGGATGAATGTATCTTTTGAAACTCACTTGGGCTAATTTATCCTACAATGTGATGCTATAAGATTTTTTTCACAATGAAATAATCCTTAGACTCTTTGTTGTGATCATCTAAGTTTAAGTGAGTGTTGAATTTAATAAATATGATCTAATTCATAATAACTCTTTAAAAATTAATTTGAAAATTAATATTTCTATAGGACATCTGAAACCTTATTTTCTACACTACCCTTTCCTTCTTTTTGATGTTTTTTTATTAGACTCAAATCCTATGATATAACATTAGCATGAATATTAATGTTTAAGTTTATTTTATTTAATTTTAGATGAGACTAATTTGATTTTAGAAAATACTATATTGAATATGTAAAAAGTATATTTCTCAACCACACTATTCCACCCCTTGGTTATTTATAAAATCTCATAATTAAAATGTATGCCCTAGGTTACATATTGTGATCATGAAACAAGACGGTGAAAAACCATCACCTATTGAAGTGGGTGCACAAACCTACATGAATATTAGGGTATATTATGATTCACATCATTTTATTAATACACAAATTAGGACATCTTGTGTTTCTCACCCTTTTCTTATTTCACAATTTGGAACATCTTTTGATGCCCATCCTTAATTTTATGCATGCTTTGGTGGAATTAGATGATTCCCATCCTCGTTCTCTTGGACTATTTATCTCTCATCCTTATGATGAGATAACAACAAATAAACTTTCAAATCCTATAGACAAACAAATTAATCCTCAAGAAACTTCCAAGACAAATACGCTTGCATTTCACTTTTTTATTTGATTTTATCTTTAGCATAAATATTAATTATTATTATTATTATTATTATTATTATTATTATTATTATTATTATTATTATTATTATTATTATTATTATTATTATTATTATTATTATTTGATTTCCTACATTTTATTTTTCTAGAATTATTTTTATTACACAATTGATTTCTTTTTGGTTTTGTGTAATCTTATAGTTGGCCTTCCTTTTCCTCATGGACCTTTGGTATCGATTTTGAGGTTTATATTTCAAACATTCTAGCTTCCCCACTCTTTTAGAATGATTTACATTTGGCCTTAATTTCCCTTGTAGATCTTAATTAACAACTTCAAGGGTATTTTTTATAATTTAATTCCCTTGTAGATCTTATTACTACCCTATCTTGTTTTATCTATACATGACTCATGCATGCATGATCAAGTGAGGAAATACAGCTTAGGTGTATGATGAAATAAATATTTTAAAGATATCTCAATAAAATGTTTATGACAAGTTTCAAAGTGACACACCTTGCATATAAGATGAGTCATGTTGTTCTGGTCTTGAAGCAAATTTCAAAAAAAATAGAATCAACCATCCATATGTCAAATATCTAGTTGATTAAATAACATCACATATAAGTTTTATGTGGAATGTGTGTCTATGTGGTTTAAATCCATAGGAAAAAAAAATAAAGAGAAACGTATAACTATATAAGTCTCATTACAATATCAAATAATAAAATTAGATTACACTCTTTAAGGAAGTAAATGAGAAAAGAAAAATGTGTGCCTGAGTTTGTATGTGGAACTTTTATGCACGTATGAAATTACCTTCATTATATATAAGCAAATGATACCTACCATTGATGGGACAAGGAATTTACCAACATGTCCTACATTCAAGCAATACCCACACTTTACACCCCTAAAAATATAGGAATAGCCTAACCTACCAGCTCTAGAACCCATGGCACAATTATCAAATAAGATGGATATCCATCTCATTTGATAATTGTGCCATGGGTTCTAGAGCTGGTAGGTTAGGCTATTCCTATATTTTTAGGGGTGTAAAGTGTGGGTATTGCTTGAATGTAGGACATGTTGGTAAATTCCTTGTGCCATCAATGGCAGGTATCATTTGCTCTTAATTTTCTATTTATATACAATATTTTTTGTCAGTATTACTAAGTAAATTTTATAGAAACTTTGTTATGGAGTAAGAAATGATTCTCAATTTTTGAGCTGGTGAAAATCAAACAAACCTATTAATTATACATGGTGAAAAAGTGTTAAATTTATCTTAAATATTCTTGCAATGAAGTTTGACCTTATGTTGTAAGTTTAGTAGATAACATATATCATGCTTTATGTAGAACAAAATATGTGGGTATTATTTAAGAAAGCTACTATTCAACATACCTATAAAATGTGAACTGTTTATTCAAATTAATTTATTAATTTAAATAGCAAGAGAATGAAAAGGAGGTTGACCCTTATCAAACATAAATGGTTAAATAAAAACATGTCAAAGTCATGTATAATTAACAATGCATGTTAAAAAATGCACCATAAAAATATGAGTGATTTTTTCTCTTCTCTATCTAATAAAAATTGAAAAACCAAATAAAATTCATACCTTAATGTCTAGGACCATCGTTGAAAATGGAATATGAGTAAGAGGCACATATATTGTTATTTCTACCATTATATTAGAGCATAAATACCTAACCATGGATCAAGCCCTAATATTTCAAGGATTTTTTACAGTCTTATTTTATAAGAAATGAGCCTAAAATTTTTTATATCTAGAACTGATTTATATTTATCAACCATGCATTCTAATAATTTAACAAATTAATGTATTAATATTCATGGATTTTGAAAATTGTGATTGCAACATTGAATAAAAGGAAAGAGTGGTTTTTGACAGATTATTTTAGAATAAGATTGAAATCATGACTTGATAACATAGTCGAATTTGATGGTGCTCTACAACTCAGTTAGGCCCTTTGGATTTCAAATGACCTTGAAACCAAGAGGGATCAATTCCCTTATGTATATCACTATCCATATTACAATTCTAAAAATATCAAACACAAACATTTCAGTAGGTGGAACATCAAAGATTCCCAATGAGGTATCCATTTCAACACCTTATTATACACCCTCTATTTGTATTGTTGCCTTGTCAAGGTAGGATTATATGCATAATTCAAAAACTTTAATGCTAAAAATGCATGCCAGATGTGCCATGCATGGTGCATTGGCATTAAAGACATCTCATTTTTGTTGCTTCCATTATCTTGATTATGCTAAAGTTACCCATAAAATATAATTTTTTGGCCCAATAAACTTATATTAAATACCATTATTTTATATCTCGGTTAAATAACATTTATCTCACATTTGTTAATTACTCATATCTTTATCAGCACATAAACACTGCATTATCAATAGCTAGTGAAACATGGATTAATTAGAGGTTAAAGCTAAATGAAGGGTACTAGTCCCTCCCTCTAGGACTAATAACATATCCATGTATCATTGTGTAAAAATGAGTAACTAGAAAGACATATGTATGAAATGTATGTATCTCAAAATGGTAAATATGTCTATAAATATCTAACCTATGGTAATGTAACATGTGGAAGTATATTACCCTAGCATTGGCATGGCCCATGGGTATAGGAAAGGTCCAACATCTGCATTTCCTTGTATGATTTACATGTTCTATATCACATTCATATACTTTTTGAAATCCAAGTGTATGAAAATAATATAACATATACCAAACATGTGATAATTAACATAGGTAAACAATTAATATAAGAACTCATGACATGCTCAAGTCTTGAATTTTGGGTTTTTGAATATTTTGATTTTTTATAGTTTTTTAATAAATTTGAATATGTGAAAAATTATTAACCAATTATCCCATAAATATGATGTTCATGAGACATTATCATATGATAAAGTGTAAGGGTTATCTTTAAATAAGGAAAGGTAATAGGTGTAGGTGTATACAAATATGAAAATTAATAATGGGTTGTAATACAATCATCATCATTATTTTTCATAGAATCCTTTGTATGATAATTAAATCTAGAATATATAAGATCATAATACATAGAAGGAGAATGCATAGATACTTATGTTCATTATGGAACATATGATGAATTATTTGTGGAACTAACTTGGTATGTGCTATATAAGATAAGTGAATTTTATATTACTAGATAACTTTATGATGTGATCATTGATGTAAGACTCACTACCTAGGATAATCAACTATTCTCCTCTACATTTAATGTATAAATATATCCTCAATGGATCCAATAATTATATTTTAGTATTGATCCTAAATAAGATAAATAATTACCTATATATAATCATCGATAATAGCATTAATAAAAAGCTATGGTGGTGGTTAGGGTGGAGGAGGAGATACACTATATGAGTAGGGTACTCTTGTTGAATTCCTAAAAAATTAATTACCTATTTAAGTGTATATACATTACACATGATGCAATTTATAAGGTATTTCATGGATATTTTTATTATAAGGGATTTCGTAAAACACGTAATAGACCCAATTACTTGGTATAATTAATAATGAAGTAGCCACTTTAGATGGACATACTTGAAAAGGAAACACAATATGCCTGAGGGTATCATGTGTATGTCCATTAAACCCTTTGATAACTCTTGAACTATTTTATATATCATTTTTTATGTATCCAAGATATTTGAGAAGTGTCAAGGTATATACATTCTCATTTGAACCATTATCAACCATAATAATATGTATAGGGTGTTCATTTATGTGAGAGAGTATGACTAATCCATTAAAATATGAACAATCATAAAAAATATTATGTCATCAAATGTAAACATAGGTCATTGTGGTAATATGATTATAAGTATGCCAATAATCTCATGTATTGGATGACTATATTATACATATCAAGACGAGGATATGTATGGTGCATATGATATACTTTATAAGTATCCTTAATTTCTATTTCCTCATGCTATAGAAATGTATCATTAAATATTTTCAATTTATAGTTTCCATTTTTTGTGGCCCAAAATCCTTTGTGGTTGTGATTAATACAATAGTTTTGTCATATATGATATATTTTGTTTATAGACACCTAAATCTACTCACATGTACCTAAAAATGCTAATATTTGACACATTTCAAACCACATGTCTACAAAAACACATGAATCATATTCATCATTCCTCATCCATTTATATATATGTGGGATTAACACTTTATTTATCATTACTATTACAAATAACATTAAATTCTAAATTATAAGTCTATCAAAAATCACCTCCAAACTATCCCCCAAAAATGATATATTTCTCTAATTCCTTTGGACATGTCCACAATAGGCAAACATAGGTGTAGTGTGTCATTATCCACTTAGATTAGTAATGTGTTACACCAAATAATGACTAGTTTCCAAATTTTAATTGATACTTTTGGGTGTTTTTACATATTTTATAAGGTCAAAAAAGGGAAATTATAAAAATATTCACATGTAAATCTATGTCAAGAGTCTTGCACATTTAATAAATCATCCACATTTACCCAAATTATAAATTATTCATAAGGATAAATATAAATCACTCTATATAAAGTCAAGATATATCTTTTTCAAGTATTTAATTCATTATATAGATACATATACATACTCAAAGGATCATAATTTCACAATCCTTC